>OY986973.1:12934456-13092961 GCA_963920575.1 Narthecium ossifragum
GGAGCCTTATCGGAGCCCATTGAGAGCATCTCTAATCAGGGGCGAGCAAACTGAATAATTCGGTTTGATTTTTCGGTATATTCGATTCGATTCAATTTTTTTTTTTTCAAAATTTGATATTTGATTCGATTTCGGTTTTTATTTTTAAAATATGATAAATATTGAAATACCGAAAATTTTAAAGTTATATATCTTTTTTCGGTTCGGTTTTATATTATAAGTAAAAAACTACGAATTATTTCGGTTTTTTTCGATTCGGTTCGGTTTTCACATAAATTCGGTTCGGTTCGGTTTTTAAATTAGTGTACCGAATTAATTCGGTTCGGTTCGGTTTGGTTCGATTTTATGTACTAATTCGGTTCGGTTCGGTTTTTTAAATTATGGTATTTCGGCATTTCGGTTCGGTATGTACCGAATTCTCACCCCTATCTCCAATCACATTCTCTAAAATGAAGAATCTAACAATTATAAAAAATATATAAATGTGTTTTGGATAATGGCAACTCCAATCATCATTTTCTATACTGTTTCTCCATTTCAATATTTCTCCTAAATATCTTCCATGCCCCTCTTATTAAAACATAATTAATATATATAATCCAAATAACTTTTAATTCTAATATATGATATTTACAAGATTAATATCATGACAAATATATCATCAATATCTTCGAAACGAGACTAATATTGCTGTTGTGTATTAGATGTTTTGGATTCTGTTGCTGGCTCGACTATGACACACTACACAGAGTTAACGGGGTCTGGGGCAGCGCATCGGCGGGGGTTTCCGGGGGCAACGCCCCCAGCAGCTAAACAGATTTTAGGATTTGTTTTAGCGGATCTAGCCTATTTTGTCTTTAGACCCGACACGGATTAGGTTATGTATGGAGGAGTATAGTATAAATACTCATGTAGCCTTGGATTTACTTCTGTCCATCATATTTTTTGTAAGAGAATAAGAGAAGCATCATATCTACCAAAATCTAGACAAAACCTGACAAGTCCATATTTATCAACATGATGCTCTTATCATATCTATCAAAATCATAACAAAGCATGCCAAGTCATGTAACTATCATAAAAAAAACAGCTTGACAAATCATATCCTTGACCACTCACTGACAAGCCATGATAAAGCTTGACAAATCATATCCTTGACCACTCACTGACAAGTCATGATAAAGTTTGACAAATCATATCCTTGACCACTCGCTTTTATATCAATCGATCTCATGGTAGTAGGGTTTCATATCCACTATAAATAGTCATATCTTTATCTTCAAAAATCCCACATCTTCTTCTTCCTCCTCTCAAAACAAGGTAAGCTGAAACATGAATTGGAATGCACGATTGGCTTTTCACGGTCAATCATTCACTAACGAAGAAGACAATATCATCTGTAATGCATGGCTCGAGGTTTCTCAAGATCCAGTGACAGATACTAATAAAAAAAGAGATAAGTTGTGGGAGCGCATTTCAGTTATATACAATAGCAACCTTCTAGCTCACAACACTGGTGAGCGCTCAACCAAATCCCTCCAATGTCGAATGACTATCATTATGAAAGCTATCAACAAATTTCGAGAATGTGTTTGCCAAGTTGAAGGACTCAATCCAAGTGGCGCTTCAGAGATTGACATTGTAAGAATTTCGGACTCTAGCCTACATTATGATTTTATATTATACTTAGTATTGAATGTTTAATTTTGTTGTAGATCGACAATGCAAAAATATTATTTAGCCAAGATTCCGAGGGAAAAAAGGGTTTTCAATTTGATCATGTCTGGCCAATTCTTAAGGAAGTTGAGAAGTGGACTGATAACAGCAACAAAAGCACTTCGACGCAATAAAAACGGCACGATTATGCTAAAGGATCTCAACAAGATTCAGCTGCACCCATATCACCACATATTGTCGATTTGAATACTGATGAAGAATATTCTCCCGCATCATTCGATAATGATGTTAATGTATTTAGTCATCCCATCGGACGAAGAAAGAAAAGATTCGAAGGGCTCAAGCAGTAGACAAGAGTACTTTAATTGAATCAATCGCCGAGGGAAATCGAGAAATCTTGGAGTTTTTGAATAGAGGACAAATGCAGAGAAGGGAGCACTTTGCTCAATTGGAGAACTCTGCGGCGCAGCGTTATCAACTTTTGATGTTGCAGGCTGAAAATGAATGCAACAAGTTACAACTACGTCGTGAATGTCAAGAAAAAGATATTATAGAGATAAACTTGTGTGCCATAGCAGATCCAGCTGACCGTGAATATTTTCATAAAAAAAGAAGGAAATTTTAGAAAAAAGAACTCGCGATTCAACTTTCGATGGTAGCTCGTCTACTTTTAATGACATCAATTTCAACCCGTATCAAGACGGTTACGACGGAAGTGGCTTACCCGATTACTAGATGTCGTTATTGGTAATACCGATGCGTTATATTAAGTGATGTATTTGAATTCAGCGCGGTTGTATTTGCTTTCGGTGTGGTTGTATTTGCTTTCGGTATGATTGTATTTGTTTTCAATGTGGTTGTATTTGTTTTCGGTGTGGTTGTATTTGCTTTCAGTATGATTGTATTTACTTTCGGTGTGATTGTATTTGCTTAGTGTTTAATGTAATTTTCTTATTTGTGTTAATTTCTTTTTTGCAAGTATAAACTTAGTCAGAAAACAAATTATGCTACATGCCTAATACACAACATTGAAATGCATGACTGAAGCACATCGTTGAAATACATGACTGAAACACATAATGGAAATACATGACTGAAACACATAATTAAAATGCATGACTGAGATACATCACTAAGATACATGAATAAAATACCGAACTAAATTGTGGCATTGCCACGTCTTTCCCACAGATGGTCAATCAATGCATTTCGAATGACATAATGAGCGTCTTTGTCCTTTAGACCCTTGTGTCGAGCAAGGAATTCCTTCAATTCTATTGTTTCACCTCCAATGCTATCAACGACTTAGACTTCAGGCGAAGTAAAATCAGTAACCAGCACTTGCTCACCGCATTCATCTTCGACAATCATATTATGCATTATGATACATGCAGTCATAATATCATGAAGCACATGTTTGTCCCAAAAACGAGCAGGCCCCTTGATGATTGCAAAGCGTGATTGTAGAACCCCAAATGCCCGCTCCACATCTTTCCGACATGCTTCTTGCATCATTGTGAAGTACTGCTTTTTTGGTCCTTGCGGGTGAGAAATTGTTTGGACAAGAGTTGACCACTTTGAATATATACCATCAGTCAAGTAATAACCAATATCATATTGTTTGTCTAGGATGCTATAACGAGCGGGAGGAGTTATACCTTGGGTGAGGTTTGCAAATAGGTTGGAAGATTGTAATACATTGATATCATTGTTGGAGCCAGGTAAGCCAAAATAAGCATGCCATATCCAGAGGTCATACGATGCTACTGCCTCGAGAATGATAGATGGTGAGCCATGGTGTCCTGAATATTGCCCTGCCCAAGCAGTTGGACAACTTTTCCAAGTCCAATGCATACAATCAAGACTTCCCAACATTCCTGGAAATCCACGTTCTTCACCTACTTGCAATAGCCTTGCAACATCATTAACATTCAATGATCTCAGGTATTCCTCTCCAAATATTTCTACAATTGCTTGACAAAATCTCTTCAAACATACTATTGTAGTGGACTCAGCTATTCTTATGTATTCATCTGTCGAATCTGTCGATGCACCATATGCCAAAATTTGAAATACGACTGTTACTTTTTGCAAAGTAGACAACCCAAGTTTACCAACCCCGTCTCTCTTTTGAACAAAAAAATTGTCATGTTCTTTCACAGCATTAACAATACGAAGGAATAGAGTTTGGGACATACGAAACCTTCGTCGAAATTTGACCTCATCGTAGGTGGGGTTTGGCAAGAAGTAGTCATTCCATAATCGAGCATGTGAGGGCCCGTCCCTCTGACTTGGCTCGACCGCGTGGGTCGAGGGCCGTTTTCCTGTTGATTTGTTCCGCGTCGGGCACGATCGGGCAATCGTGTGGCGATTTCAATCCCAGGGGCATTTTGGTAAATATGCTCCCTGGTGGTCAGTTTCACACCCGCGTTTCACACACGACCTTGGATTGATGTATGTGTTTGATTAGAACCTTAAGGGCGCGTCCGATCGGAAGATCAGAGCTCGATCGGGAAAGATCGAATCGGACGGCTGAGATCGAACCTAATCTCTATATAAGGCCTGCCCCTTTCTCTCTCTTTCCTTCTTCTTCTCTGCTGTCGTTTTCTCTCTCTATCTCTCTCCTACGGCTGTGCTAGGGCTTCGGAGCGTGGCTTTCGAGGCGCGGATCTTGGCGGTTTGACTGGTTGGACGCGTGGAGGAGCTGCCCTACTTGCCCAAGTAGGTGTTTCTACCTCGATCTCGTGATCAGGTTTTCCTAGAATAGGTTTAATGCCTTTTTGCTATAGGAATACTTGTTAGAATGTTATGTAGCTCATTGCACATATGTTGTGGATGGTTTGAAGTATTCCTACCATGCGATTTCCGTATTCTAACGGTTGGTTTCCGTATTATGGCCATTTTGCCGGTTTTAAACCGTTTTGACCTAGATAGGAGATTTAACCATCAAAAATGTGATTTCTTCACACCATTGGCTTCCCCATCGTTAATTATGCATGCTTGCACAATCTCATTGTTTTCCAACAAGATTTGATGGTTGAAATCCAAGAAATTGGATTCCCGGCACTGTTCTAATGAACATGGCAATAGGCCTGACGGTCGACCGTTGGATCGACCGTCAAGCGTTGATACGCTTTTCCTGGGCCTCACGGTTGACCGTCGGATCGACCGTCAGGCTCTGTGTGGTTTTTGGTCTCTCAGGGTCGATGCTCGGATCGACCGCGAGTTCTCCTTCTTTTTCTATTTGCCTCACGGTCGACCGTGGGATCGACCGTCAAGCTCTGTTTGGTTTTGGGCTCCCCAGGGTCGATGTCCGGATCGACGTCGCCCTTATGGTTTTCCTCGTTTTGGTCTCACGATCGACCGCTGCATCGACCGTGACATCGACCGTGGCCTCACGGTCGACCGTCGGATCGACTGCCGCATCGACCGTGGGCCCTTGAGCATTGTTTTCTGGCTTTTCTTGAATGGTTTTCATTCGTGATTGATATCTAAACATGTTGGGAGGTTTGCATGTTGTTTTCATGGAGTTTTAAAGGATTTCTATTGAGATTGAGGATTGAATCACGTGTATATCCCTTTTGAGTAAATTGATGGTTTGGCTTGCATTTAAATACATGTTTGGTTGGTGATTAAATGCTTAATTGATTGCTTAGCCATTAGCTAGCTATGAGTGTTAGCTAATGTGGAATTGTGAAACCTTAGCCTCTTGCCGGCGAGTGCCGAGGGCTATTGTATATCTGTTGAACCTATAACTGATGTTGTGGCATTTAGAGACATCTAGGGTAGATGTTTGTATAGGTTCATGCATTATATGCATTAGAGGCATATGAGGTTAGGCGGGCGATGGGTTGATCGCCGATCCGAGGCTCTCGGGTAGCTCGGATCTAGCCTTAGGACCGTGGCTGGGTAGTAAGGATTAGGGCGTGATTTAATTGAATCTCATGTTATCGAGGATGTGTTACAGTTGACTCTGATCAATGTTTTGAGGTTTAGAGGTCGTGTTGTCTTCCCAAGGCCAAGTACTAAGGATGGTTGTCGATGCGTTCCCAACGTGGTCCCCAAGGCATGGTATTCCAGCTTGGGTAAGGGTGATCCTGCATGTTACTGTTCCGTGGCCTCCTGGTAACATGTTCAGGAGAGAGGTTTCATGATAGGAGCCCTTGGGACATCGAGAGGGTTGTGGGACCCGTGGCATCCGTTAGACTTGAGCGGGGGGAGACAACACTGTCGTTGTTTCCTCCTTTCTGTGTGCCGTAGAGTAGAACCCTACTGAGCTTATCGCTCACTCCTACCCGGGCTGCGTTTGCAGGTACAGGCGCCAGTTCTTCTTCAGTAGAGCCGGCGGAATCTGCGTTTGGCGGTGCGAGTACTTCCAGAAGCGCTTGAGGTTGCTGGAGGATCGACTGTTGTACTTTTTGATAGTTTGTACATTATAAACGTCTTTTGAGAAATTTTGGATCATTGTATAAAATCTTTCCTTTGGAGGAGTTGATAAAGAATCTTGTATCTAATGTTGAATAGTACGACTTGATGTATATATATATACATATAAATGAATTGAATTTCGGTTTCACCTCTGGAATATAATTGTTTAAATTTATCTGTCTTTTTCGTTTTGTATCGCGCCAATTGGAGATGAATAGTGATAGGAACCCTCATGCCTCGTCCTGGATGGGTTTTCTAGGTCGGGGTGTGACAACTTGGTATCAGAGCAGGCTGTAGGTCCCAGGGATAGGATTAGGCTTGCGGTTAAGGTTTTGAGCGCGGTTTGGGATAGTTCTAGGAGTAGAGCATCCCTGTGTGCTTGTTCATGCTCATGTGTGTTCTGCTTTTGCTTTATTGATTGTTGTTGTGTTTTGATTTCTTACGGGTGGACACTTGTCATCTCTGGTAAACATGCAGATGACAGGGAGCCGGGCTAGCTGTCCAGTCTTGGGTCGTGGTAGTGTGCGTGACGAGCGCGCCGCCCGACGGGCCTTAGGGGCCAACGCAGCCGTGCCCCGTGTACCTGCACCAGAGCCGGAGCCGAGGATTGAGGTCGTGATGGAGGAGGATACTTCTTTCATCGCCGACGAGGTCTCTCCTCCACTCGACCAGTGTGCTGTTGTGACAGCGGTGGTCGATTTCCAGAGGCTGAACCCGCCTAGGTTCAGCGGTGCTGGGGGTGACCCAGCGGTGGCGAACGACTGGCTGGAGGGAGTCAGTCGCGTCCTTGACACTCTGTTCGTCCAGGATGACCGGGTTCGGGTCAGACTTGCCGCGTTCCAGCTCGACAGGGACGCTTTGGACTGGTGGCGCTCTTTCCAGGCCGCTAGGGACGGGAGTGACCCATCGTGGGCCGTGTTTCGTTCGTCGTTTCTTGGCGCGTTCTTTCCCCGCAGTGCGCGCTCGGCCCTTGTCCGTGAGTACCAGACCCTTTCTCAGGGTACTCAGTCGGTAGTACAATATGCAGCTAGGTTCACTAGACTTGCCAGATTCGCCGGTGCGGTGTCGACGGACCCTCTTGCCAGAGCGGAGCAGTTCCAGTGGGGGCTTAGGCCCGAGCTCAGGCGGCTGATCGTAGCTCAGCACGCTAGCACGTACGCAGATGCCTTAGCTGTTGAGGCCCAGTTGTAGGAGTCGGGGCCCAGGGCAGTCCAGCCGACGTCGTCTGCGAGTGCCAGTGGCAGAGGGCAGCCGCAGAGAGCAGCTCAGGGCAGAGGAGGTTCATGGAGGCAGCGGAGGTTCTCACGACACCAGCAGCCATACGAGCGTCACCCACCCTAGTACCAGCAGCAGCCCAGGCAGGGAGGCTAGCCATTTCTTGCGGTTGGGCCTCAGGGGCAGACGTCCGGGGGAGGACACCTCCTTCAATCAGTCCTCTACTGTCGAAGGATCTCCAACATTGTCCTTGAACCACAACGGGTTCACCTCTCGGGATTCCAAGAGTATAAAGACGACACACGTCCTATTCCCTACTCGCTCATCTCCAGCACGGGGGGAGACACTGTCAGGCGAGGGAACAGACGACACCGGCGTGCGTGCACACCTCCCCATGAGGCGTCACGACACTGCCGAAAACCAAAACACAGCAGCAATCAAGATAAATAAACGCATCACACACAATCGCAAACAACCATGCAAGGATGTTCTAAACCTAGAACTATCCCATTCCACACTCAAAACCTTAACCGCAAGCCTAATCCTATCCCTGGGACCTACAGCCTGCTCTGATACCAAGTTGTCACGCCCCGACCCAGAAAACCCATCCGGACCGGGACGTGAGGGTCCTAAACTCTAAAATCAAACGATGGGAGCCTCCCCTGTAAACATCACTTTTAAATCTGGTGCATGATTATAATATTCACAATTAATTTAAACTATCCTATCATCAAATCATAATACAAATTAACTACTACAATACTCAATTAACTTTAAAAAGATACAATAATGATTCAAGTCCTCTAAGTACAGCAATCTCTGATCAATTTACATCAAATTGGAATAAAAATATATTTCTCCTTCAAATTACAATTTATACATTTAGAGCTGTACATCAATTGAATAGAATAAACTGATGATATCCTCGATCTCACGCACCACCAAGGAGAGTGCCGCCTCCAACACCGCAACTACCTGAAAAGGAAAGGAACTGCATCGACCTGCATCGCCGATGCAGCCCAGATAGGAGTGAGCAATAAAGCTCAGTAGGGTTCTACGCTATTCTACGTCGCACAGAAAGGAAGGGAAACAACAATAGTGTCGTTTCTCCGCCTAAGTCTAAAGGATGCCACGGGTCCCATAACCCTATCGACGTCCCAAGTGCTCCTATCATTGTTACGAGCGGTCTACTCGTGATCCTCTCGTAATGGGTCTCTACTGCTCCAATCGATCAGAATCGGCCTGATCGGACTTGATTTGAGTCCAATTGGCTGATTTGGCTAGCTGGATCGGATCGGGCTTTGAGCTGGATCGGATCTGGCTAAGCCTGATTGTATGGGACTTGACTGGGTCAAGTCTGAGTTGATCTGGATCAAGCTGACCAAGTGGATTGGGCTGGATCCGGATTAAGTGGCTGAGCCAATTTGGCCAAAGCTGCCTAGGAAGATCCAACGGCTGAGGAGTCACCGGAGTGGATCGCCGGCGTAGGGGCGGCGGCGGCGGTTGGAATACTTCCAGGAAGGGTCGCCTGGAGGTGGGGATGAGATCCAACGGCTCGGATCTGGAAGATGGGTGGCGGATCGGCCGGATCTAGTGAAGACGGCGGTGAAGGTAGGGTCGGCCGGCGTCGGGGACGACGAGGGAGGCTCCGGGAGTGGCTGGGGACGTCGGAAAGAGGGTCGGGGGAGATAGGCGATGGATTTAGATGGGTCTGGAGGTGAGATCGGGGTTGATGGCGGATGACGGCGATGGGGACGGAGGTCGGGGACGATGGGTTGCCGTGGGAATCGCCGGAGAAGATGGAGTGAGGCGACGTGAAAGGTATGGCCGGAGTCGTGGTGGCTCAGGGAAGACGGTGTTGGCCTTGGATGGCAGCGGGGGTGGCCGGAGAAGGGAGAACGGCGGTGGAGATCGGCGGGAGCGAGGGTTTGGCACGGGAGAGAAGAAAGGAAGGAGATGAGCTGACGTGGCGGTGGGGTCGCTGACGTGGCGGAGAGAGAAAGTGATGGGGAGAAGGAGATTGAAGGTGAAGGCGATGCCGGCTGCGGAGAAGATGACCGACGGGGAAGAAGGTGGATCTATGATGGATTTCGGGTGGAATCTACTTTACTTCTACTCCTATGATATTCTACTCCTATGATAACTTATCAACTACTCTTAATCATTCATCTCATGCATCATTACCTAATACAAACTACTAAGGTCCTTTTATAGAGACCTTGACAGAAGCCTAATCCACTAGAAAAACCCCTTTGCTTGATTAGCAAGTAATAAAGTTTCTGACTCAACTCAACTTCCTAACTCAAAGGGACTCTTAATTAATTCCTAACAATCAACTAGGACTCAATAAAAGACTAATGATAAATACTAATTAAATACTCTAGTTTGAACTAGGGAAGTCCAAGTCAAACTAGGAAAGAGGTTGAACCAGCTTGGTTCCTCTTCTGGGTTCGGGTCCAGTTGGTCGAGTCGGATCGACTCGTATCACCCCCCCTTCCTTCAAAATTGGCCTTGTCCTCAAGGCCAGAGTCAGGTCAGGTAGGATGGCTCCATGTGGTTGGACCGAATCAACTTGCTGCTGTAGTTCTGGACTCGGTGGGGAGAAACCAGGTCGATCCCATGTCGGGTCCAGTGGTAGCAGTGGCAGTGATGGATGAGCATCTGGCGGTCGATCTGACGGCTCAGGTAGCTCCAGGAATATGATCTTCAATGGCTCTCCTGGATCATTCTCATCATGTCCCATCAGTAGTGTTGCCCATGACCATAGGATGGGATCTGATCTCCATGGTCTAATCAACTATGCAGGGACTTGGCTTGAATCTGGGTCAAGCTGGCTTTGGTCCAATCTGAAGTGAAGATGGTTGGACCATGCTTCTGCTGCACTTGTCTGGGCTTGAAATTGGTTGAACCAAGTTGAATCTTCAGCTGTGCTGAGTCGTACTCTGGTCCAAACCTGTCTGACTTGTTTGGCTCTGTCGGTGTCAATCTGGACTTGAGTCAGTTGAGCTAAACCGGTGTTACCATCATAGTCAGATCTGATCAGATTGAAGGAGACATCTGAATAAGGAGGGTAGCTCTTTTGATGGCTCATATCAACCTTTGAATGCGTGATCAACGGCTGAGGATGCATCTGGATCACTTGGAGTTGATCTGGCTGGTCCTGATTGCTGGGGACTCTTGGATCAGGTTCAGATCGAAGATCGGAACCACTGGATCGAAGATCAGGCTGATCAAACGGCTGGATCAAGTTGCAGTCTTGATCGGACGGCTGAGAAGCTGCCGGAGCTGGATCAACGGCGAAACATGGTCGCCGGAGTGTGGCAACGGCATAGGAAGCTTCGTAGGGACGAGGGGGTTCCATCCGTACGGTCTGATCGTCGGATTGGGCCTCGGATGCACCGGATCTGAAGGTGGCGGCGTGGTGGAGAACGTCGCCGGTGATCGCCGGTGTTGTAGTCCGCGACGGTGCTTGAGCTCGTCGGGGAAAGGTACGGGAAGGTCTTGGGACCTTTCTCGTGAGGTTTGATCGAAGGATAAACCTCGGAATACGGCTGATTGTAGGATGCCGCAACAGGGGAGTTCGCCGGAGTTGAAACCCGGCGATCCCAGCCTCTATCGTGGTTGTAGTTGGCCACGGTGGCTTCGGAGAAGGACGCGGGTCCTTCTGGATGTCTTCCCGAGTTCCGAGAGGGTGGGGAACGGCGGCATCGGGCGGCCGAGGTCCGAGTCCTCGTCGGTTGTAGTTGCCGGAGCCGGAGGAGAGGACGGGCGAGGCCTGGACCGGGTAAGAAGGCGAAGGGGAAGTCCGCCTAAGCTCTTGGGGCGGGTTCGTCGTGAAAGGGTGGCCGGGTGACGGTGGCCGGTGGAGGGATGGGGACGGCTCACTCTTCAGCCGTACCGAGCCCGCGATGAGCCGGTCGCGAGGAAGAAGACGAGCCACGTGGCTAAGCCGATGGGAAGCCGCGGCTCGAGCCAATCCGGGTGGAGAGAGAAAATCCCGGGAAAAATCTGGAAAATTAGGTAAAATTCCAGAAAAATCATGGGAAGGTTGTAGAAGGTGTTCACCCGGATCTGGCGGAGTTAAACTCGGAGTTACAATTGTGGTTGCTCTCGGAGTTGCGGGAGGAGTCTCAGTCGGAGTCCTGATCCGAGTTGGCTCGGGGTCAGGTTCCGTAATCTGGGTAGCAGCTAGGGTAGGGGTCTGACTCAAAACCTGAATCCTTGTGGGACTTGTTTGAGTCACAGTTGACCATCTACTAGTAATCTGCTCCCACTTCCTACTGGTGCGCTCCAAGGTTCTGCTTTGGCGTTCCATCAAAGTTGAACAGAGCTTCAACTGGGACTGCAGAATCTTGAATTGCTGCTCCAAACTTTCCTGGGGTACTCCGTACATGGTGGCGAAGTTTCCAGTAGGGTATGAACCGCACAGTCGGTAGAACGGAGCTCTGATACCAAGTTGTTACGAGCGGTCTACTCGTGATCCTCTCGTAATGGGTCTCTACTGCTCCAATCGATCAGAATCGGCCTGATCGGACTTGATTTGAGTCCAATTGGCTGATTTGGCTAGCTGGATCGGATCGGGCTTGAGCTGGATCGGATCTGGCTAAGCCTGATTGTATGGGACTTGACTGGGTCAAGTCTGAGTTGATCTGGATCAAGCTGACCAAGTGGATTGGGCTGGATCCGGATTAAGTGGCTGAGCCAATTTGGCCAAAGCTGCCTAGGAAGATCCAACGGCTGAGGAGTCGCCGGAGTGGATCGCCGGCGTAGGGGCGGCGGCGGCGGTTGGAATACTTCCAGGAAGGGTCGCCTGGAGGTGGGGATGAGATCCAACGGCTCGGATCTGGAAGATGGGTGGCGGATCGGCCGGATCTGGTGAAGACGGCGGTGAAGGTAGGGTCGGCCGGCGTCGGGGACGACGAGGGAGGCTCCGGGAGTGGCTGGGGACGTCGGAAAGAGGGTCGGGGGAGATAGGCGATGGATTTAGATGGGTCTGGAGGTGAGATCGGGGTTGATGGCGGATGACGGCGATGGGGACGGAGGTCGGGGACGATGGGTTGCCGTGGGAATCGCCGGAGAAGATGGAGTGAGGCGACGTGAAAGGTATGGCCGGAGTCGTGGTGGCTCAGGGAAGACGGTGTTGGCCTTGGATGGCAGCGGGGGTGGCCGGAGAAGGGAGAATGGCGGTGGAGATCGGCGGGAGCGAGGGTTTGGCACGGGAGAGAAGAAAGGAAGGAGATGAGCTGATGTGGCGCTGACGTGGCGATGGGGTCGCTGACGTGGCGGAGAGAGAAAGTGACGGGGAGAAGGAGATTGAAGGTGAAGGCGATGCCGGCTGCGGAGAAGATGACCGACGGGGAAGAAGGTGGATCTATGATGGATTTCGGGTGGAATCTACTTTACTTCTACTCCTATGATATTCTACTCCTATGATAACTTATCAACTACTCTTAATCATTCATCTCATGCATCATTACCTAATACAAACTACTAAGGCCCTTTTATAGAGACCTTGACAGAGTCCTAATCCACTAGAAAAACCCCCTTGCTTGATTAGCAAGTAATAAGGTTTCTGACTCAACTCAACTTCCTAACTCAAAGGGACTCTTAATTAATTCCTAACAATCAACTAGGACTCAATAAAAGACTAATGATAAATACTAATTAAATACTCTAGTTTGAACTAGGAAAGTCCAAGTCAAACTAGGAAAGAGGTTGAACCAGCTTGGTTCCTCTTCTGGGTTCGGGTCCAGTTGGTCGAGTCGGATCGACTCGTATCAATCATGAAACCTCTCTCCTGAACATGTTACCAGGAGGCCAAGGAACAGTAACATGCAGGATCACCTTTACCCAAGCAGGATTCCCATGCCTTGGAGACCCATGTCGGGAACGCATCGACAACCATCCTTAGCACTTGGCCTTGGAGAAGCGACACGACCTCTAAACCTCAAACAATACAATATTCCAGTCCGACTTCTTAATAATCCTCGAATGATATCAAACATGATCATTGATGACAATGACGTCCTAATCCTCGACTACCCAAACCCCGGTCCTAGGGCTAGATCCGGGCTACCCAAACCATCGCCTACCACCTAACCTGATGCTTCTAATGCAATCAAATGCAAGCAATGCTCAGGCACAAGAATACAGGAATAGTAGCATGCAACAATATGCCAAGATAACATACACGGGCTAGGCGAAGCATCAAGCTTGCCGGAGGGTAAACATAGCAAGGGTTCAAGCAATAAGGATCTATCTAGCAAAGCTATAATAACAAGTATCCAACAGATCAAAATTCGGCATTACAACGGCGTCCACAGCCGTTAACCGCAATTTCTACAACGGGGGCACAACCCCGGCCACACAAATAATAATCAAATACATCTGTAATATACAACATGCCACAATTACAAATTAACATCAACTAGGGCACACCTTCGGCCATTTAATTAGCTAAACATCCCAAGGGGCACAACTCCCTTGGTTCAACCACAAGCTAAGTATACATGTAAATAAGCATGACATGTAATTAATTGCTAATTAAACAAGGATGATTTATATCTAACTAACACATGCCGAAAATCAAACAATTAATCATCTAAAAACCATCCATTAGAACATGCGAATCCTTGAGATTACTAGGAATACTAATTTCATGCATCTCGAAGAGTTAAACACGGTAAAACACCGAAAATCCGCTAAATAACCAAATCCCATATTTCTACATTAAACCCTAGTTAGAGGCGAGGAAATCTCATCAATTCGACGTCCAAACGACATCGAATTAAAAATTAAACTTGGACAAATGTAGATTAGCATACTAGGAACATGCAGCCCAATAATTGGATCTAATTGATGTCTCATTTCCACAGATTTTACTAATCAATTTCTTAATCTCTGTTTCGCAGCAGTTTAGGAAACAATTCGTCAAAAATCGTAGGAAAATCTAAAAATCATGAAATCAGTGGCAATCGAAAGATAACTCAATGATCTACAACTTCCATCTTGAAAGTTTCACGAGATCATGTTCACACAGCTCACAAATCGAGCTCGAACGCGACTGTTCATCGAAGAACAGGGAACCGACAAAAATCCGGGAAAAACATGCTTAAATCCAGCATAAATCGAAATCAAATCCTCCCAAACTTAGATCAGTTGTTAAGCATGCTTAGAGGGACTAATTAGCACATAGAAATCAATAGATCAAACAATCAAACCCTAGATCTAGCTTATCCTAAAGATATAGGTAGAAACCCTACCTTAAACGCAAATCCAAGCTTCAATCCGCCGTGATCCACCATCCCCTGTCGTCGCCGTCGTCTCCAGCTCGCCGGAGAGCCGCCGGGGAAGGGACGGGGTCGCCGCGGGAGAGAGGGAAGGTTGCCGCGGGAGAGAGAAGGGAAGGAAGGAGGGGGCTTGGGCACGGGAAAGCAGGGAAGGAAGAGAAGGAAAAGAAAAAGAAAGGAAAAGAAAAGGAAAGGAAAAGAAAGAGAGAAGGAAAGAGAGAGAAAGTAAATAGGAGAGAGAAAAGAGGGTTAAGCCACTTAAGTGGCTCTGCCGGTTCAGACGAACCAACTGATCGGACTGAATCCGATCTGGCTCCAAGTTGCGATCTCTACTGGATCTACTCAATCACGTACATCAATCAAGGCCGTGTGTGTACTACGCGGGTGTGAAACCTACCGCCAAGGCGCAATTTACCAAATTGCCCTTCGGGTCCAAAAACAGCGATGCGATCAACCGATCGCAACCCAAGGCCAACCAGGCCAAACCACAAAACCAGACCCTCGACCTACCGCGGTCAGACCGGGTTGGAGGAACGGGTCCTCACAGGTTTCATCCGTGCCAGCACGTCACCTTGGGCAGCTCCTGTGTTGTTCGCAAAGAAGAAGGACGGTACGCTTCGTCTTTGCATTGATTACAGGAAACTAAACAGGGTGACGGTGAAAAACAAGTATCCGATGCCGAGGATCGATGACTTGTTCGACCAGCTCCGAGGCTCTTCGGTCTTTTCGAAGATCGATCTCCGTACCGGCTATCACCAGTTGAGGATCCGGGATTGCGACATCCCGAAGACGGCTTTCCGTACGAGGTACGGGTTGTACGAGTTCACGGTGATGCCGTTCGGCTTGACGAACGCACCAGCGGCGTTCATGGATCTGATGCAGAGGGTCTTCCGACCGTACTTAGATCAGTTCGTGGTGGTTTTCGTCGACGACATCCTAGTCTACTCACGTATTGGGGAGGAGCATGAGCAGCATCTGAGGACAGTGTTGCAGTTGTTGAGGGGGCATAGGCTATATGCCAAGGCCTCCAAATGTGAGTTCTGGCTTCCTGAGGTACAGTTTCTCCGCCATGTGGTGTCAGTGGTAGGCATTTCAGTTGATCCGGCCAAGGTGGAGGCAGTACTACAGTGGCAGAGACCGACGGCAGTGTTCGAGGTCCGCAGCTTCCTCAGCTTGGCGGGTTACTACAGGAGGTTCGTGCGGGACTTCTCCAGGGTTGCAGGGCCGCTGACCAGGTTGACACAGAAGGCGGTCCCATTTGTTTGGGACGAGGCGTGCGAGCAGGCGTTCATCCAGTTGAAGACCAGACTGACGAGTGCACCGATCCTGATAGTTCCAGAGTGAGGCGTCGGCTATAGTGTCTTTTGCGACGCCAGTGGGGAGGGTCTAGGCTGTGTGCTTATGCAGGAGGGCCATGTGGTGGCCTACGGTTCCAGGTAGCTGAAGACCCATGAGAGGAACTATCCAGTCCACGATCTCGAGCTTGCAGCGGTTGTCTTTGCTCTTAAGACGTGGCGGCACTATCTCTACGGTGAGCGGTTCCTGGTGTACTATGATCATAAGAGTTTGAGGCACGTGTTCACCCAGCGTGACCTGAACCTCAGGCAGTGGCGGTGGATGGAGCTTCTAGAGGACTACGACTTCGAGTTGCATTACCACCCTGGTAAGGCAAACGTCGTAGCAGACGCTCTCAGCAGGCAGACCAGGGACAACATAGTGACCTTGGCAGCGATGTCAGCTCGGCAGTGGCAGATGTTAAAGACAGTTAGTCAGTTCAGGCTTGACTTCAAGGACCAGGCGACAGGCGGTTTCCTGTATGATGTTCGCAACATCCCAGTTCTTTTGGCTAGAGTGGTCGAGGCAAAGGCTGGGGACCCAGAGCTTGTGGAGACCCGTGCTGCGGTTGGCACCGAGCACGCGGTTGAGCGCTGGACAGTGTCGGCAGACAGCAGTCTACTCTTCAGAGGCAGAGTTGCAGTTCCAGCAGACCCCGCGCTACGAGAGGAGATCCTTCACGAGTTCCACCACTCCTGTTTCGCCGTTCACCCCGGGAGCACCAAGATGTACCACGATCTGCGCCAACAGTTCTTGTGGTGCGGGATGAAGAGGTCAGTAGCTGAGTTCGTTTCCAGATGCCTCACCTGTCAGAAGGTGAACGCAGAGCACAGACGGACCCCAGGTTTGCTGCAGCCACTTCCAATGCCAGAGTGGAAGTGGGAACATATAGCGATGGACTTCGTCACCGGGCTACCCAGGTCACCGAGAGGGAATGATGCGATTTGGGTCATCGTTGATCGACTGACCAAATCGGCTCATTTCCTCCCCATGAGGACGACAGATCCAGTTGCCAGACTGAGCCAGAGGTTCATTGACGAGGTGGTACGACTGCACGGCATCCCAGTGTCGATAGTGTCAGACAGAGATCCCAGATTCACCGACAGGTTCTGGAGCAGCTTCCATTTCACGCCCCGACACAGAAAACCCATCCGAGCCGAGGCGTGAGGGTTCCTATCACTATTCTCGACTCGGATGGGTTTTCTGGGTCGGGGCGTGACATTCCAGGACTCCTTGGGGACGACACTGACTTTCAGCACAGCTTTTCACCCTCAGACAGACGGGCAGTCGGAGCGGACTATCCAGATCTTGGAGGACATGCTCAGAGCATGTGTACTAGACGCTGGAGGTACTTGGGAGCAGCACGTGACTCTGGTGGAGTTTGCCTACAACAACAGCTTTCAGGCCAGTTTGGGTTTTGCACCCTTTGAGGCGTTGTACGGCAGACCGTGTCGCTCACCTGTGTGTTGGACGGAGGTTGGGGAGGCGTCCCTTACCGGTCTGGACATCATCAGACAGTCATCAGAGAGGTTGGCTCAGATCAGGCAGAGGCTTCTGACGGCGCAGAGTCGGTAAAAGAGCTACGCAGACCGCAGGCGACGTCCCCTGGAGTTCGCAGTTGGCGACAGAGTGCTACTGAAGGTGTCCCCGCGCAAAGGGTCGATCAGGTTTGGTAGCATGGGCAAGCTAGCGCCGAGGTTCACTGGCCCGTTTGAGATCATCAAGCGCGTTGGAGCAGTCGCCTACCAATTGGCTCTACCCCCGCCCATGTCAGCAGTTCACCCCACCTTCCATGTATCGATGCTGAGAAAGTACATTCCAGATCCATCTCACGTGATTAGCCACGACGACATTGAGGTTGAGGAGGACGCCACCTACATAGAGCAGTCAGTGCCGATCTTGGACAGACGGGATCAGGTGCTGAGAGGCAGATCGTTACCGTTGGTCATGGTCAGATGGAGGCATGGCAGCGCAGAGAGTCTGACATGGGAGCGAGAGGATCGCATGCGTCGGGAGTTTCCCCGACTGTTCACCTCTTCAGGTAGTTCCTTGTGGTGAGCGTTGGCGCCCCTAGTTGTAGCCTTGTTTGTGCAGGTAGGCCTAGTTGATTCTTTTTCCCCGGCTTTATCCTTATTGAATTTCGGGACGAAATTCTTTTTAAGGTTGTTAGGTTGTGAGGGCCCGTCCCTCTGACCTGGCTCGACCGCGTGGGTCGAGGGCCATTTTCCTGTTGATTTGTTCCGCGTCGGGCACGATCGAGCGATCATGTGGCGATTTCGATCCCAGGGGCATTTTGGTAAATATGCTCCCTGGTGATCAGTTTCACACCCGTGTTTCACACACGGTCTTGGATTGATGTATGTGTTTGATTAGAACCTTAAGGGCGCGTCCGATCGGGAAAGATCGAATCGGACGGCTGAGATCGATCCTAATCTCTATATGAGGCCTGTCCCTTTCTCTCTCTTTCCTTCTTCTTCTTTACTGTCGTTTTCTCTCTCTCTCTCCTACGGCTGTGCTAGGGCTTCGGAGCGCGGCTTTTGAGGCGCGGATCTTGGCGGTTTGACTAGTTGGACGCGTGGAGGAGTTGCCCTACTTGCCCAAGTAGGTGTTTCTACCTCGATCTCGTGATCAGGTTTTCCTAGGATAGGTTTAATGCCTTTTTGATGTAGGAATACTTATTAGAATGTTATGTAGCTCATTGCACATGTCGCGCCCCGACCCGCGAAAGCCCAACCGGGCCGGGCGACGCGAACCGGAACCTTACGAAACGCGGAAAAAGACGGCGAGGGTTCCCTCTAACCTATTGGTCTCCCTAACAATTCACCAAAAGCACCCTCAATTTCAAAAACAATAATTTAATAATCCTTGAACCACAGATTACAAACCCAAGTGAATTTAATATACATATCCTCGGAGAGGGGAAGATTCAAATACAACATTACTCCCATAGGAGACTATCTAACATAGGGTAAAAGCAGTAAACGATCACCACCTCTCAAAGTCCACCAGGCGCCGCCGCACCGCCGACCAACTGCCCGGTAGGGGCCACAGAAGAAGAACTGACGCCTGCACCTGCAAAACGCAGCCCGGGTAGGTGTGAGCACCAAGCTCAGTAGGGTTCTACACTACGTCACACAGAAGGAAGAGGGAAACGCAACAGTGTTGCCCTCAAGCCAGACTCGAGTGTGCTGCAAGGGTCCCATAACTCTTCACCGGTGGCACCCTCAACACCTGGCTCGAGGCCGACACGACCTCTAATCATCATCAAGCAACAGGTCTACCAGTTCTCTAGGCCTATCATCAAATTCGACTGGACACCACAATTCGAATCGGGTCCAAACTAACCAACCCCGGTCCTAGGGCTAAGTCCGAGCTTCCAGCCTCGGGACGGTGACCCACAGATCACCCACGCCCTAACCAATGCAACTAATGCACAACAGAGAATGCATGCTATGAACATACACAGATAAGAAGTAAAGCATGCAACAGTATGGCAAACATCATATAAGTCAACCGGATCGCTGCAGCGGTACTACCAACCTCTGCCAGCCGATCCGCAGCGGGTCTCGGCATTACGACGGTACCGCGGCCGTCAACCGCGGACACCTGCAACGGGAAGCAACCCCGAAAACGATGATGAACAGTAAACATATAACATTATAATCCGAAATATAATATTATATTCAAAAGACCAAACCCTCTACTTAGAGGCTAATTGATCCCGTCGATCCGACGTCCAAACGACGTCAGATTCAAGATCCAACTTAGCCATCAGTAGATCAACATGCCGGGATCAACATATCCAAAATGCATAATCATCCAACGGTTGGATTAACGGGAAAATATTAATCAAAACCACTAAAAATAGACCATAAAACACCACCAGTCAGCTTTGGGATCGATCCGGAATGTTTGGATCGATCCAGAAAATATTGGATCGATCCGAACAGCTTCAAACCAGCTTCCGATCAGCCTCGTCGCAGGTCACGAGAAAAATCACCACAATTCGTAGAAAAATCGGAAAAGTACGAAATAAGTTGGAATGAAAAGATAACTCAAAGATCTACAACTTTTATGTTCATCATAAGTCAATATCATGTACGTACCGCCCGAAAAACGCGCCGCAAGCCGACTGTTCTTCAAGAACAGCAGAAACCGGAAAATCTGAGATTAATCATGCATAAATCCTACTAAAATCTCAACAAAAGATCATGAAACTTATATCAGAAATTCTATTAGGCAAGAGAAAGCCAACAATACAAAGATCAACAAGATCGAACGGCTAGATCTAGAGAACACCCCTAAACAACTCACGTAGGTAGAACACCTACCAGAAACGCACTCCTCGGCTGATTCCCTGCGAATTGGTCAGCAACAAGGTTCCAAACCACTTCAGGGATCTTCCTCTCGTTGTCACGGATCCAACGAGTCTTAGAAGACCCAAAACGGTGGCCGAAGGAGGGATAACGGAGGGGAAGAAGATGGCTGCCGGAAACAGGGGAAAAACAGAACCGCGGGAGGAAGAAGGAAGGAAGAAGAAAGGAGAAGGAGGAGGAGAAGAGGAAGAAAAGGAGGGAAAAGGGGAAGGGGAAAGCCGGGAAGGGAGGGGAAAAGGGGAAGGAGGGGAGGGAAAGTCCTCCCTTTCTGACAAGAGAGAGCGACGGCCAACGGTGGCCGTCCTCGCAAAGGAAGACACCGACATGCTACAGTGTCTGGATCGATCCAACACCATGCTGGATCGATCCAAGACAAGGATGGATCGATCCAACACATTTGGATCGATCCGAACAGGTCAAAAACCCCTAACAGATCTAATCGAACACAAATATCAATCAGAGGCTGTGTGTGCACACGCGAGTGTGAAACAAACGACAAGGCGCAATTTACCAAATTACCCTTGCGGTCTACAACAAGCCACAGGGGTAGAGGGACATGTCCTCACAACACATGTGTTGTGGATGGTTTGAAGTATTCCTACCTTGCGATTTCCGTATTCTAACAGTTGGTTTCCGTATTATCGCCGTTTTGTCGGTTTTCGACCGTTTTGACCTAGATAGGAGATTTAACCATCAAAAATGTGATTTCTTCACACCATTGGCTTCCCCATCGTTAATTATGCATGCTTGCAAAATCTCATTGTTTTCCAACAAGATTTGATGGGGTTGAAATCCAAGAAATTGGATTTCCGGCACTGTTCTAATGAACAGGGCAATAGGCCTGACGGTCGACCATTGGATCGATCGTCAAGCGTTGATAAGCTTTTCCTGGGCCTCACGGTCGACCGTCAGGCTCTGTGTGGTTTTTGGTCTGTCGCGCCCTGACCCGGGAAAGCCCAACCGGGCCGAGTGACGCGAACCGGAACCTACAAACGCGGAAAACAAAGCTGGCGAGGGTTCCCTCTATCCTATTGGTCTCCCTAACAATTCACCAAAAGCACCCTCAATTAAAACAATATTAATTAGCAAAACCTCGAACCACAGATTTAAAACTCAAAGTATTAAATATACATATCCTCGGAGAGGGGAAGATCCAAAATACAACATCACTCCCGTAGGAGACTAACTAACCAAAGGTAAAAGCAGTAAATATCGCCACTCTCAAAATCCACCAGGCGCCGCCGCACCGCCAACCAACTGCCCGGTAGGGGCCACAGAGGAAGAACTGACGCCTGCACCTGCAAAACGCAGCCCGGGTAGGTGTGAGCACTAAGCTCAGTAGGGATCTACACTACGCCACACAGAAGAAAGAGGGAAACGCAACAGTGTTGCCCTCAAGCCAGACTCGAGTGTGCTACAGAGGGTCCCATAACCCCCCACCGGTGATCTCTAGGCATATTCAGCCATGGTCACCCCAACGGATTGGGCCCATCCTGGATACACCTAGTGTTGCAGGGTGCCAGCTGTGGTCACCCAACACGGACTGGGCCCACACTGATCCCCTACTGGCAGGAACGGACACTGCCCAAAGAACAAGACCCGCCACCGGTGGCACCCTCAACACCTGACTTGAGACCGACACGACCTCTAATCATCATCAAGCAACAGGTGTACCAGTCCTCTAGGCCTATCATCAAATTCGACTGGACACCACAATTCAAACCGGGTCCAAACTACCCAACCCCGGTCCTAGGGCTAAGTCCGAGCTTCCAGCCTCGGGACGGCGACCCAAAGATCACCCACGCCCTAACCAATGCAACTAATGCACAATACAACAATGCATGCTATGACATACACAGATAAGAAGTAAAGCATGCAACAGTATGACAAGCATCATGTAAGTCAACCGGATCGCTGCAGCGGTACTACCGACCGCTGCCAGCCGATCCGCGGCGGGTCCCGGCATTACGACGGTACCGCGACTATCGACCGCGGACTCCTGCAACGGGAAGCAACCCCGAAAACGACGATGAACAGGAAACAATATAATATTATATTCCAAAATATAATATTATATTCAAAACACTCAAAGCCTCTACTTAGGGGCTAATTGATCCCCTCGATCCAACATCCAAACGACGTTGGATTCAAGATCCATCTTAGCCATCAGTAGGTGTATATACCAGGATCAATATATCCAAAATCCATAATCATCCAACGGTTGGATTAACGGGAAAATACAAATCAAAACAGCTAATCAAACTAACTTACCAATTAATTGCTGCAACGCAGCCCTCCAGCAAACAATTCATAACAAATCGTAGAAAAAAATCAGAAAAATACGAAATCAGTTGGGTTAGAGAGTAGACTCAAAGATCTACAACTCTCATGCTCATCACAACCCAAGATCAAGTACGTGCCGGTCGAAAAACACGCCGCAAGCCGGCTGTTCTTCAAGAACAGCAGAAAACAGAGAATCCGAACATAATCATGCATAAAACCTACTAAGATCTCAACCAAAGATCATGAAACTCAAATCAGTAATTCTACTATGCATGAGGAATCAAACAAGACAAAGATCAATAAGATCCAACGGCTAGATCTAAAGAAAACCCAAAAAAAACACAAGTAGGTAGAAGAACCTACCGAAGAACGCTAATCCCGGCTGATCCCTCGCAACCAGTCACCAACAAGCCTCCAAACCACACCAGGAGCCTTCCTCTCGTTGCCATGGATCCAACGAGCCTGAGAACACCCAATTTGATGGTCGGAGGAGGGAGAACGGAAGAGGGGAAGGTGGCTGCCGGAAAAACAGGGGAAAAGAACCGTTGGGAGAGAAGAAAAGAGAAGGGAAGAAGAAGAAGGAAGAAGGGGAAGAAGAAAAGGAGGAAAGGGGGAGGGGACAGCCAAAAAAGAGGGGGAAAAGGCGAAGGAGGGGAGGGAAAGTCCTCCCCTTCTGACAGGAGAGAGCGACGGCCAACGGCGGCCGTCCTCACGAAGCAGAAAAGACACCGACGCGATTCCGATCGATCGCTCCAAGGAGCGATCGGTCGCTCGCGCCCCGGATCGA
Source organism: Narthecium ossifragum (assembly GCA_963920575.1). NCBI lineage: Eukaryota > Viridiplantae > Streptophyta > Magnoliopsida > Dioscoreales > Nartheciaceae > Narthecium > Narthecium ossifragum. Next base: position 12,957,847 of record OY986973.1, read on the forward strand.
TCCCAACACTAAGTCGGATCGATCCCAACACCAAGTCGGATCGATCCGAGCGGGTCAAAACCCACCGACTCGCTCACGAGTCCGATCGATCGTTCCAAGGAGCGATCGATCGCTCAAGGGTCGTCAGCTGCCCAAAGGCAAGCTTGCGCGCGTCCGAGCTGGGATCTTCCGATCCCGGGTCCACCTAACCATTCTAAACAAGCACTAACACATACAAGGTCAGTGTGTGCACACGCGAGTGTGAAACAAACCAACAAGGCGCAATTTACCAAATTGCCCTTGTGGTCCAAGAAACAATGCGATCCACCGGATCGCGCGCTCGACGCGAAACAAACCAACGAGCCACGGGCCCGACCCAGCTGGTCGACCCAGGAGTAGAGGGACGGGTCCTCACATGGTCTCTCAGAGTCGATGCTCGGATCGACCGCGAGTTCTCCTTATTTTTCTATTTGCCTCACGGTCGACCGTCGGATCGACCGTCAAGCTCTGTTTGGTTTTGGGCTCTCCAGGGTCGATGTCCAGATCGACCGTCGCCCTTATGGTTTTCCTCGTTTTGGTCTCACGGTCGACTGCTGCATCGACCGTGTGATACGAGTCGATCCGACTCGACCAACTGGATCCGAACCCAGAAGAGAAACCAAACTGGTTCAGCCTCTTTCCTAGTTTGACTTAGACTTCCCTAGTTCAAACTAGAGTATTTGATTAGGATTTATCATTAGTCTTTTATATTTAATTGAGTCCTATTTGATATTTGATTGTTATGAATTAATTAAGAGTCCATTTGAGTTAGGAAGTTGAGTTGAGTCAGAAAGCCTTATTACTTGCTAATTAAGCAAGGGGGTTTTTAGTTGGATTAGGACTCTGTCAAGGTCTCTCTATAAAAAGACCTTAGTAGTTTGTATTAGGTTATGCATGAGATGAATGATGATGAATAGTTGATAGAATATCTTAGTAGTAGAATATCATAGGAGTAGAAGTAATGTAGATTCCACCAGATATCCACCATCGATCCACCTTCTTCCCCGTCGGTCATCTTCTCCGCAGCCGGCACCGTCTCCACCGGTATTTCTCCATCCCCGATACTTTCTCTCTCCTCCACGTCATCGCCACGTCGTGCCACGTCAGCACACTATTCATCATCTCCTTCCTCTCTCTCCCGTGTCCTAACCCTAGCCTCACCGCCGTCTCGCCTCTCCGGCCACCCCCGCTGCCATCCAAGACTACCATCCTCTTCCCCAAGCCCTCACGACTTCGGCAAACCCCTTCACCGCCCCGTTCGTGTTCTCCGGCGTCTTCCCCGGCAACCTCAACTTCACAGCCACCGTCCGCCGTCCCCCATACGACCCGATCTCACCTAAACCTTCCTAAAACCTTCCTTGTCTCCCCACGACCCTTTCCCGACCATCTTCCCGACGTCCCAAGCCTCCTGCCGAGCTCCCCGTCGTCCCTGACGCCGGTCAACCCAACCCACCGCCGTCGACCACCCAGATCTGGCCGATCCGCCACCCAACTTCCAGATCCGAGCCGTTGGATCTCCTCCCCACCGTCCTACGACCTTCCCTGCCACTATCCCGACCGCCGCCGCTGCCCCTACGCCGGCGATCGACTCCGGCGACTCCTCAACCCTTGGATCGATACTAGCTCATCCCAGCCAACCTTGACCAAATTGACTCAGCCACTTCAGTCAAGTCCATTTCGGTTCAGCCAGTTCAAACCTAATCTAGACTCAGCCAATTAATCCAGATCCAACCCAATTCAATTCCTTGAGCCAATCAACCAATCAGACTTGACCAATTCCAGTCCAACCCCAATCAGGCTCAGCCTGTCATGCCCCGTCCCAGAAAACCCATCCGAGCCGGGACATGAGGGTCCTAAATCTAATTCTAAAATCGAACGGCGAGAGTCTCCCATGTATTTCTCAATTTAAATTATGTATAATTATAATCTTCACAATAAATTAAAATGATAAATCTAACAGTTCTAAATTTCAACATTAATACAATTCTACTATTATCATTTAATGACACAGGTTCTTGTGCAACATCTCTTTACACAATAATTCCACCAACCCTCATCACATAATTTAATACAGACAATCAAATCCTTGAAGAGGGAAATTATACATTTAATCAAACTGCAGATTTACAACTATTAACAAAAGGGAAAACTCCAGGATCGTCAAGTACTCCTCGAAACTCCAAGTCCGCGATCAGCTCGAGAATAGCGCGCCAACGCCCAGAAGATCACCTGAAAGGAAAGGACTGCATCGACCTGCATCGCCGATGCAGCCCAGGTAGGAGTGAGCAACAAAGCTCAGTAGGATTCTACGCTATTCTACGGTACACTGAAGGGAGGAAAACAACAACTGTGTTGTCTCTCCGCCTAAGTCTAAGGAATGCCAAGGGTCCCATAACCCTATCAATGTCCCAAGGGCTCCCGTCATGAACCTCTCTCTTGAACATGTTACCAAGATCACCCTAAGCACCAACAGGGGAACAGTACCATGCGGGATCACCCTTACCCAAGCAGGATTCCCATGCCTTGAGGACCCACGTCGGGAACGCATCGACATCCATCCTTAGCACTTGGCATTGGAGAGACGACACGACCTCTAAACCTCAAACAATATAATATAATATTTCAGTCCGACTACCTAATAATCCTCGAATGATATCAAACATGATCATTGATGACAATCACGTCCTAATCCTCGACTACCCCAAACCCCGGTCCTAGGGCTAGATCCGGGCTACCCGAGAACCCCGGATCGACGATCGAAACCATCGCCTACCACCTAGCCTGATGCCTCTAATGCAATCAAATGCATGCCTCAGGCACAGGAATACAGGAATAATAGCATGCAACAATATGCCAAGGCAACATACACGGGCTAGGCGAAGTGATACGATGCACCTTCTCAAGGGCTTTCGTACCGGGTCTCTTGCCTTATCTTAGATCCTCTTTAGCCAAATCTATGGCTAGGTCGAGAGATACCTTTAGGGTTTTAGGAGAAGGACCCTAGGTATTCGACGAGGAAGACGAAGACTAGAGGAGGAGATGGATGAGAAGAGGGATACCTTGCAGCTCCTCTAGGGTTGGCTGGCTTCTCTTGGAGATCCAAGCCTTGGAGAACGTGGTGGATGGCTGGTAGTGGTGATGATGGTGGCGAAGGAGTGGACGGCAGCGGAGAAGGAGACCGGTGATGGAGAAGGACCGGCTGTAGAGAGAGATGAAGGTGGCTGGTGGATTATGAGGAAACTAGGTTACATCTACTCCTAGGATTTATCTCTACTAAATAATAACTCTCATAAATTCGTCCATGCATAATTACAAGCTATGGAGGTCCTTTTATAGAGGCCTCAAGAGAGTTCTACTACAACCTGAATACTACCTTGCTTTAATCAGCAAGTAACCAGACTTTCCTAATAAGACTCAATCTTATCTCAACTTCCTAATAACAAGGACTCATAATAGGAACTGATTTAAGCAAATCATAAACTGAACTCAATCTAGGAAACTGACTCAATCAAGATAACTACTAACTAGGAAATCAACTAAGTAAGCAAACCAGCTAGGAATAGGATTCCTTTGGCCGGCTGAGCTTAGAACGCCCAAAGGGACTTGGGTGCAGCCAACTCCTTGGCGTGGGCCCATCCAAGCAAGGACGTGGGTCCCTTCTTGGAATGGCTCGGTTCGACCTCGTATCATCCCTCCTCCCTTCGAAATTGGCCTTGTCCTCAAGGCCTGAATGTGATGAGGAAAGAGGGCTCTTCTCTTTCTCGAACCGGAGTGATGTGGCTGGACCGCAACTGTTGCTCTGTACTCGGCGGTGAGAATCCCGGTCTGGCCCATGGTGGATCTAATGGTATCCGAAGCGGCGAGTCAGGGAGCCATGCTGCCGGTCTGGAAGAAGGGAACTGAAGCGCCGGTGGATCTGGGGGTCGCTGGAACTCCAAGAAGTAGATGGCAGCTACAGATAGGTGGTTGTGCATAGTCATTGTCGGTCGTCCGGGATCGAAGACTAGATCAACTCGAATCGAGTCCTTCCAAGGTGGAAGTAGACCCAATAGGGCAGCTGAATACAATCGAGTGCAGTTGAGCTTGGATATTTCTCTGCATTTCTCGAAGGGGATCATCAGGGCTCTGGCTTCAACATCAATCCTCACGGTCAGAGTCGACAAAGTCGTTCTGAAACTTCGAGTGGTGGATGGATGCTGGGCGATGCTCTTGGATCTGATCAGTTGGAAGATGGCAACCGAATAAGGAGGGTAGCTCCTTGGATAGCTCAGATCAGTTGGGGGATGCCTGATCAACTGAAGATGCGTAGGAAACATCTGGATCTGATCTGGTGGAAGCCTGAAATCAAGCTTGATCAAGTCGGATTGGCTGAGCTTGTTTGAACTTGGTGGGCTTGGATCAGATCTGACTTGGTCGAATTTGAGTGAATCCAATTGATCCGGACTTCGCTTGAACTGGTCTGGATCTGGGCTTGATCGGATTTGGTTGGTGTAGCCAAATCTGGTTGTGCCTGGATTGAATCTGTCCAAGTATTGTAAGCCGGAGTCTGACTCGATCGAGTGTGGAAGATGGAGTCGGACGATCAGGTTCAAACGGTGGTGATTTGATCTGATCTGATCTGATGGTTGAGATCTGTCCAGTGCTTGAAGAAGCTTGGGATTGGATTGAGATCTGGCAGCTGGAGGTGGCCGGAACTCAATTGCTTGTGAGGGAAGCTCGTCGGAGTTTACATCCCATGGGGAAGAGGTAGTGAGAGGATGGGGGTTTGATACGGTTGGCGGATCTGGAGGGGGTTTGGGGTCGGCCTCGGTAAGGATACGGGAAGGGTCAGGAGGTTTAGGGGACGGTCTTTGGTGGCTTGAGAGATCCTTCAGTGGGCCATGGAAGGAGGTTATGGTAGGATCAGGGGCAGGTAGGCAGCGATTACCTTGGGGGTTGCTGCCGGAGTTGAAGGAGATGGATTTGGGAGCTGGCTGATTTGGGGATGGAACGGGGTAGTAATGAGGAGGGCCTTGGTGGGGGTTACATGGTACGGGGAGGGCATGAACTGAGGTAAGGTCAGTGGCTGCAGTTTTGTGGACTTCGGGTAGATTGCCGGAGATGACAATCGGCTGTAGGACTGGAGAACGGGGGGCCGTGGGTTGGTAGGGGGAAAGAGGGTGGCCTTGATTAGTGGTGGGGGCTGCCGAGGAGGAGTAGGGAGAGTTGCTGGTCGTGGGATGTGGTGTGGTTGGGTGAGGGGGCAGCGGGTGTTGTTCATGGTTTTGGTCATGGGGCAGCTCATGGGTAGGTGGAGTATGAGGAGTCCTAATCCCGGTAGAGCTGGGTTTATGTTTTGCAATCCAAGTTGCAGCTAGAATGGGATTTTCTTTGGAAATCTGAACTCTGGTAGGGCTTGACTGATTTGTAGGAGAATATCGTTGGATCATTGCTTCCCATTGTTCTACTGAAGGGTAAGGCAAAGGGATCCAACTCTGGACAGCTTCCTTCCATTGTTCAGCTGTAGGGTAAGCCGTACTCCGAGTTTGACTAGGATTCCTAGTTGGAGTAGGATTTGCAATCCTAGTTCCAGTAGGATCTTGAGTCCAAGTCGTACTCTGAGTTTGACTCGAATCCCTAGTTGGAGTAGGATTTGAAATCCTAGTTCCAGTAGGATTTGGAGTCCAAGTTGTACTCAAATAGCCATTGGTGTTTGTAGGTTTGGGTTGGTTGTAGGGAGTAGGTAATGGTTGATACGGTGGTGATGGATTGTAGGGAAGACTAGTTGTACGGTGCGTAGGGAGGTGGCATAGGCTGCTGGTATGGTGGCGGAGAAAGGGTAGTGGGGCCAGGTATGGGTGAGGGATGGATAGAGGGCTCAAGGTTTGGATACTGGCTCGGTTCATAGGCAGGTTGGATGTGAGGTGGGTAATAGTAGGCTTGTGGAAGAATTGGGTTGTAGGCTGCATAGGGTGGAGGTTGGGTAGGGTTAGGGTTCTGTAGGGATGATGATGGAGGTAAAGGATAATGATGTGGAAGAGGGATTCGACCAGGTATAGGAGTAGGTCTGGTCGGATGAACAGTGATCCGTGTAGGGTTTGAGCAATTCACGGTATAACTAGGGTTTTGGCCAGGTACTCTTCCTGCCATGTGGACTCCTTCGGAAGGATTCGGGAGGGCACAGGTAAGAGGAAAGAGCTCTGATGCCAAGTTGATACGATGCATCTTCTCAAGGGCTTTCGTACCGGGTCTCATGCCTTATCTTAGATCCTCTTTAGCCAAATCTATGGCTAGGTCGAGAGATACCTTTAGGGTTTTAGGAGAAGGACCCTAGGTATTCGACGAGGAAGACGAAGACTAGAGGAGGAGATGGATGAGAAGAGGGATACCTTGCAGCTCCTCTAGGGTTGGCTGGCTTCTCTTGGAGATCCAAGCCTTGGAGAACGTGGTGGATGGCTTGTAGTGGTGATGATGGTGGCGAAGGAGTGGACGGCAGCGGAGAAGGAGACCGGTGATGGAGAAGGACCGGCTGTAGAGAGAGATGAAGGTGGCTGGTGGATTATGAGGAAACTAGGTTACATCTACTTCTATATTACTTCTACTCCTAGGATTTATCTCTACTAAATAATAACTCTCATAAATTCGTCCATGCATAATTACAAGCTATGGAGGTCCTTTTATAGAGGCCTACTACAACCTGAATACTACCTTGCTTTAATCAGCAAGTAACCAGACTTTCCTAATAAGACTCAATCTTATCTCAACTTCCTAATAACAAGGACTCATAATAGGAACTGATTTAAGCAAATCATAAACTGAACTCAATCTAGGAAACTGACTCAATCAAGATAACTACTAACTAGGAAATCAACTAAGTAAGCAAACCAGCTAGGAATAGGATTCCTTTGGCCGGCTGAGCTTAGAACGCCCAAAGGGACTTGGGTGCAGCCAACTCCTTGGCGTGGGCCCATCCAAGCAAGGACGTGGGTCCCTTCTTGGAATGGCTCGGTTCGACCTCGTATCACGAAGCATCAAGCTTGCCGGAGGGTAATCATAGTATGGGTCTAAACTACAATAATATAATATTATAACGGCGCCACGGGCCGTAAACAAGCAACAACACATTCAACCGAAATTTCGGCATTACGACGGCTTAAACAGCTGTCTCCCAAAATTCCTACAACGGGGATACAACCCCGGCCATGCAATCACACAACACGCCACAATTACAAATTAACACAAGTGGCACACCAGCGGCCTGCTCAATTATCTAACCATCCCAAGGGCATGACTCCCTTGGTTCAACCACAAGCCCCACACGGGGTTAAGCAAATATAAAGCATGCAATCTATATATATATATATATATATATATATATATATATATATATATATATATAACATGGCATGATTATTTAATTAAAAGCTAACTAAGCAGGAATAGTTAAATAGTTAAACCGACAAATCGATATCGAGGGTTCAAACACCCCAAACCTATCAAATCTAGCTTGTCAATCCTAGATGTTATTAAGAACATCAATTAAGGGCATTAGGTGAATTAAGCATGTATCTCGAAGGATTAAACACGGTAAAACATCGAAAATCCATTAAGAAGCTAAATTCCTGATTTCTACAGTAAATCCTAGTTAGAGGCGATGAAATCTTACCAATTCGACGTCCAAACGACGTCGAATTGGAAATTAAACTTGGGCAAATGTATATTAGCATACTAGGAACATGCAGTCCAAGAATTGGATTAATCTGCCTAATCTTCCCGGAATTCACTAATCAATTCACTAATTTTGGTCTCGTCGCAAATCCGAAGAAAAATCACCATAAATCATAGAAAACACCGAAAATTATGAAATCAACGGCAATTGAAAGTAGATTCGATGATCTACAACTTTCATCTTGAAAGTTACACGAGATCATGCTTACACAGCTCCGAAATTGGGCAAGAACCTGACTGTTCATCAAAGAACAGAGCATCGACGGAAATCCAAAAAACATGTAAAAATCCAGCTAAAATTGAAAACAAATCACATGAGAGGTAGATCAAATGCTAGGCAAGCTTATAGGAACTAATTAGCACAAAGAAATCCACAAACCATCAAACCAAACCTTAGATCTAGCTTAACCTAAATATCAAGGTAGAAAGCCTACCTTAAACGCCAATTCCGTCTTCAATCCTTGCTAATCCGCCGTCCTCCGTCGCCTTTTCCGTCTCCAGCTCGTCGGAGCACCTCCGGGGGTCCTCCCACATCCGCTGCCATCGCCGTCGCCGGAGAAGGAAGAGGGCTGCCTGCGGAAGAGAGAGAGGGGAGGAAGGAGAAGGAGGAGGGGACCTCGCCGCCGCCTCCAGGCCGCCGGGGAAGGGACGGGATCGCCGCGGGAGAGAGGGAGGGTAGCCGCGGGAGAGAGAAGGAAAGGAAGGAGGAGGGGGGTCGGGCACGGGATGGCCGGGAAGAGGAAAAGAAGGAAAAGAAAGAGAAAGGAAAAGAAAGAGAGAAAAGGGGAAAAAGGAGAGAGAGAAAGTAAGTAGGAGAGAGAAGAGGGCTAAGCCAACTGATCGGATTGAATCCGATCAGGCTCCAAGTTGCGATCTCTACTGGATCTACTCAATCACGTACATCAATAAAGGTTGTGTGTGCACTACGCAGGTGTGAAACCGATCACCAAGGCGTAATTTACCAAATTACCCTTGGGGTCCAAAAGCAGCGATACGATCAACCGATCGTAAACTAAGGCCAACCAAGCCAAACCACAAGACCAGACCCTCGACCTACCGCGGTCGGACCAGGTTGGAGGAACGGGTCCTCACACAGCCGATCTGAACCAGCTCAAGCCAGATCCGATCAAGCTAACCAGATTCAGTCAATTGGACTCAAATCAAGTCCGATCAGGCCAATTCTGATCGATTGGAGCAATAGAGACCCGATACGAGAGGATTACGAATAGACCGCTCGTATCACCTTGACATCGACCATGGCCTCACGGTCGATCGTCGGATCGACCGCCGCATCGACCGTGGGCCCTTGAGCATTGTTTTCTGGCTTTTCTTGAATGGTTTTCATTCGTGATTGATATCTAAACATGTTGGGAGGTTTACATGTTGTTTTCATGGAGTTTTCAAGGGATTTCTATTGAGATTGAGGATTGAATCGCGTGTATATCCCTTTTGAGTAAATTGATGGTTTGGCTTGCATTTAAATACATGTTTGGTTGGTGATTAAATGCTTAATTGATTGCTTAGCCATTAGCTAGCTATGAGTGCTAGCTAATGTGGAATTGTGGAACCTTAGCCTCTTGCCGGCGAGTGCCGAGGGCTATTGTATATTTGTTGAACCTATAACTGATGTTGTGGCATTTAGAGATATCTAGGGTAGATGTTTGTATAGGTTCATGCATTATATGCATTAGAGGCATATGAGGTTAGGCGGGCGATGGGTTGATCGCCGATCCGAGGCTCTCGGGTAGCTCGGATCTAGCCTTAGGACCGTGGCTGGGTAGTAAGGATTAGGGCGTGATTTAATTGAATCTCATGTTGTCGAGGATGTGTTACAGTTGACTCTGATCAATGTTTTGAGGTTTAGAGGTCGTGTTGTCTTCCCAAGGCCAAGTACTAAGGATGGTTGTCGATGTGTTCCCGACGTGGTCCCCAAGGCATGGTATTCCAGCTTGGGTAAGGGTGATCTTGCATGTTACTGTTCTTTGGCCTCCTGGTAACATGTTCAGGAGAGAGGTTTCATGATAGGAGCCCTTGGGACATCGACAGGGTTGTGGGACCCGTGGCATCTATTAGACTTGAGCGGGGAGACAACACTGTCGTTGTTTCCTCCTTTCTGTGTGCCGTAGAGTAGAACCGTACTGAGCTTATCGCTCACTCCTACCCGGGCTGCGTTTACAGGTGCAGGCGCCATTTCTTCTTCAGTAGAGCCGGCAGGATTTGCATTTGGCGGCGCGAGTACTTCCAGAGGCGCTTGAGGTTGCTGGAGGATCGACTGTTGTACTTTTTGATAGTTTGTATATTATAAACGTCTTTTGAGAAATTTTGGATCATTGTATAAATCTTTTCTTTGGAGGAGTTTGATAAAGAATCTTGTATCTGTACAACTTGATGTATATACATATAAATTGAATTTTGGTTTCGCCTCTGGAATATAATTGTTTAAATTTATCTGTCTTTTTCGCTTTGTATCGCGCCAATTGGAGATGAATAGTGATGGGAACCCTCACGCCTCGTCCTGGATGGGTTTTCTGGGTCGGGGTGTGACAGAGCATGACCTTCCTCTCTTTCACGATTGATGACTACATATCCAGGAATTGAACCTCTACGTTTTGGCTTGTCATCTTCTTCAAGAAGCTGGGTTATGAGGGCATTGTTGGAGGCATATAATTGGTAATACGCTGCTTCTTCTTCCTCCCACATGTTCATTTCACCCACAACATCAGGAGAAGGCGGCATAGAAAGACGCTCGTCGTCATAATCAGAGAAAGCCGATAGATGAGATGGGTCTATTCTAGAGCACATTTTCGCGGTGTGGTTGTGGACATAACTTAGATGGATTTGGAAAGAGAATGAGAAGATGAAGTAGAGTGATAGTATGTGTTTCATTTATAGAGAAGGTAGGAAGCATTTTTTGCGGGGAATACATCCTGGTGAGAATTTAAGGCGGGAATGCATTTTGGTGGGAATTCATGTTGGCGGGAATTTAAGGCGGGAATGCATTTTGACGGGAATGCATGTTGGCGGGAATTTAAGGCAGTAATGCATTTTGGTGGGAATTCATCATGTTTTTATTTTTATCCAAATGATAAAAACTTAGTGTCAAATTAATTCTTAGAATGCATCTAATCATGTAAAATGATCGATCGAAATTATTGAAAATTTAGGTATAATTTAAGTTGTAATATATTAAATGATTTTAAAAATTAAATTATATCAAATATTTGCTTTCAAAAATACTCAATATTGGTCTCATAACGAAGATATCGATGATATCTTTCCAATGAGACTAATTTCATAAAGTTTCAACATGTATATTTAAAGTTATGATAAATATAGCCATTTTAATATAGAATGATATCAAGGGTAAAACCGTCATTCAACCCATTTGGAGAATCTACAGTGACTCACTGTAGCGGTCACTGTAGCATCTCTATCTCTATTATAGAGATAGAGTATGATTGGAGTGCCAACCGATCTCTATTTTGGAGAAATAGAGACGGGTTGGAGACGCTCTGAAGAAGACCCATATATATATTAGATTTATGGTGTATTAGGCCATAGCCCTATAGCCCCAAATGTAGCCCCTCCTTGTTCATAGCCCTATATATTTTGCTAAAAACTCCTCTTTCACTGCTTTCATACGAATAACCCAAAAACACATAAAAATGACAATAATACCCTTACCCTTGTTTTATTTTATTTTTATTCCAGCATTTTCTCTCTCCTCTCTCCCCTGCGACAACCCTCCCGACCTCAGATCCATGCATTGTGACCCCGTGTCTCCTTCCCCGTGCGTACTTCCGATGAGATCCAACGCCCGGCGTCGTCCTCTGCTGCAACCCGATGCCGCCACCGCTGAGAACTGTCGGCTCTGGCCTCGCCGCATCCTCCATCTTCTCCTTTCCCCCCATATCCAACGACTCATGGCGGCTCCGCTCCGTCCAACGACGCCCGACGCCGTTCCCCAAGCCCACCCAACCTCGTCCACGAGCTCCATTGCCGTCCGAGCTCTTCTCCTCTCTCGGATTTGGTGCCACCACTGCCCAACAACGTCACCTCTCGTCGTCCCCTTCCCTCCCGAGCTCCTCTCCGACGCTTCCATGACCTCACCCGACGCCGTCCGCTCCCTCCGCGCCTCTCCTTGCTGACAGAACCTGATACGACTTGAAAAGTGTCGTGGCTTAACAGTCTGATCAAAATTACAATAATTTCAGGTGCTCTACTTTAACTACTAAGAACTAGTAGATAGTGGAGAGTCTGAGTCGAGTCCACAGGGATTTAGGTGATTAAGATTGAATGCTTAGTGAGTTTCCTGCTAATAAGTTGAGAAAAGATTGCAAGTTGAAATTAAACTAAACTTATACTAAAGGATTTATGAATATGAGAGAAAGGACCACAGGATTCTTAATCAGTAACTAAGGATCTACCAAGTCTTCCTAAGATCAGGACATGCAAACACGATGAATGGCTTCCTAATAATTGATAAGTGAATGGCTAGTTCTCCTTATCACTCAACAAGTTCTGTTTAGGATTCCTTGTTGGCAAGAACAATTATCTAAATGTCAGTAACCGAATGATTAGTTACGTTCACTGCTAATGAACCCTCTTATCAGGATGAGTTCATCGCAAATAATAACATGGATATGGATCTAAGTGTAAGATCGAGATGACTTTGCATCTCGATGGCCGTAACTACAAAGGTAAGATGCATGAAGGATTAGGGATGGAACGTAATGGGACTAGCACTACTATAGTGGGACTAGCACTATACAATCCCTAATCACGAAGAAGATTCCATCCGAGATATCATGGGACTAGCATGATCCCCTTATTTGGATGAATCCAATCCAAGCCCTAACATACACAAGCTCTAGAATCAAGTGCAAGCAAGAACAATCCATACATCCAGCAAGAAATCAACACCAAGATATAGGAAAATAGAATCAATCCATAAAAGCCAAGTAATCGTGTATACAAACCCTAGATCTAAGAAATCCCTAGTAAAAACCCTAGTTACATCATAAGAATCCCATGGTTAGGGTTTTAGTTACTCATCTTCAGGGGTTGATCCATCGGTGAAAGTTGATGATCTCCTCCCGCCATGGATCTCCTCCAAAGAATCATCGAAGAAAAGATGGAAAAAGATAGGAAAACTCTCTTCAAAAACGTCTGGAAAAAGCCCCCCTCAAAATCCCTAAACAATGACTACTTATACTTATAGCCCAAGAAACAACCTCCCATGGATTAGATCTGAGCCGTCGATTTTTGACTCTGGTCGAGTCGGATCGATCGGTCCCTTGGAGTTGGATCGATCCGACTCCTTTAGTTGCTGATAACGCCCGAGCCGGATCGATCGGGTCATTGGAGTTGGATCGATCGTGCACATGTTGTTACACTACGTCTCGTGCTGGATCGATCCGTCATGCTGGGTCCGAACGATCCGGCAGTTGTTCATTGTTCCGTCGCTGGTTGAGTCGGATCGATCGCTCCTGTTGAGTCCGATCGATCTGACTTGTCAAAATCGCCAGAACACTCTTGTTTTAGCTCCAAAATTGATCTAACTCGTAGCACGGTCTGTTATACCTGAAATGAAATAAAAGTAGTCAGTACAGCATTGCTCGGGGCCCAACAAAGCCAAATTATAAGGGTGTTTTGTGCACTTTTCAAGTCTTATCAGAACCCCCAACCCAAGATCCTCCTCTCGGATCCGGCGCCGCTAGCTCCCAACGCCATTGTCTCCGATCTCCAAATCGCCATCCAACCTCCGATCCTGCATCTCCATCGCCTCACGACCCTTTAGCCACCGTTTCCCGGCTAGATCCTGCCGTCGTCGCGCCGGCCTTTCCCCTCCCCCTGCTCGCTACCTTCTTCCCTGACGAGTACCTCCCTTCATCCTGGATTGGTTCAACCAAACCAACTGGCTTGAAATCGGTTCAGCCCGACCAAGCAATCTGAGTCTAATCTAATCCAGATCTAGTCAGATCCAGCCCATCATGCTCAATCACAGCTCAATCCGATCATATCCAGATCCAGCAATCCCGACTTGACCAGATTACAGCCAGATTGGCAGGTTTGGACCAGATTAGATCACATCTGAACGGGAATCGAGCCAGATTAAGCTGATTTACGCATCAAAATTGTACATAAAAATTGGAAAATTAACCATCTAAAATTCAAAAAAAATGCATTTTTATCTTTTTAAATTCATTTTTATATGTCTAAATTCATTTTCATCTTTTTAAATGCATTTTCATCTTTCCTGCATTTTCACCTTTTTAAATTCATTTTCATCTTTCTAAATTCATTTTCGTCTTTCTAAATTCATTTTCATCTTTCCAAATTCATTTTCATCTTTCTAAATTCATTTTCCTCTTTCTAAATTCATTTTCATCTTTTTAAATTCATTTTCATTTTTTCTTGAATTTTCATCTTTCTAAATTCATTTTCATCTTTCGAAATTCATATTCATCTTTCTAAATTCATTTTCATCTTTCTAAATTCAATTTCATCTTTCTAAATTCATTTTCACCTTTCTAAATTCATTTTCATTTTTCTAAATTCATTTTCATCTTTCTTGAATTTTCATCTTTTTAAATTCATTTTCATCTTTCTAAATTCATTTTCATCTTTCTGGATTCATTTTAATCTTTCTGAATTCATTTTCATCTTTCTGAATTCATTTTCATCTTTTTAAATCTATTTTCATCTTTTTAACTCTATTTTCATCATTTTAAATGTATTTTCATCTTTTTAACTTTATTTTTGTCTTTTTAACTCTCTTTTTTGAATCTTTTTAAATGTTTTTTCATTTTTTAAATTTATTTTCATCTTTTTAAATGCATTTTCATCTTTCATGCATTTTTATATTTTTAACTCTTCAAATTACAATTTAATTGGTTGAAATTCTTCATCAAGAGTCTTGTTAGTCACTCCACTTTTCTTGTGTAATTTTCTTTATCTTTTTCCATATTTTCCCCTTTTTTTTGCCACTTTTCTCTATTTTACTAATATCAACAACCCCTATTCTCCTATTTTCCTCTCCTTCGCGACGATTGACTCCGCTCCTGTGAGGACCCGTACCTCCAACTGGGTCCGACCGCGTTAGGTCGAGGGTCTGGTTTTTGTGGTTTGGCTCAGTTGGCCTTGGGATGCGATCGGTTGATCGCATCGCTGTTTTTGACCCCAGGGGCATTTTGGTAAATATGCTCCCTGGTGGTCAGTTTCACACCCGCGTTGCACACATTGTCTTTGATTGATGTATGTGATTGATTAGAACCTTAAGGGCGTGTTACGCCGAGCCTTCTCGTAGGCATGGGTACCTGGTCTCTTGCATGGTCTCAGTTCCTCCTTAGCCAAATCTTTGGCTAGGTCGAGAGATACCTTTAGCGTTTTAGGAGAAGGACCCTAGGTATTCGACGAGGAAGGCGAAGACTAGAGGAGGAGACGGATGAGAAGAGACCTTGCAGCTCCTCTAGGGTTGGCTGGCTTCTCTTAGAGATCCAAGCCTTGGAGAACGTGGTGGAGGGAAGCACGACAACCAAGGATGGACGCCGGTGATGGGGACGTGCACTGTAGATGGCAGCGGTGGACGACAATGGATGGTGGCCGGCTGGTGGAGAGAGAATCTGGGAGTAGAGAGATGAAGGTGGCTGGTGGCGTGGGTATTCAGTTATGGCTACTCCTAGGGTTACAGCTACTCCTATAATATCTCGTAATTTATTTCTTCAATGCATAAAACCCTAATACAAGCTATGGAGGTCCTTTTATAGAGGCCTCAAAGAGTTCTACTCCAACCTGGATACCTACTTGCTAAAACAGCAAGTGACTTGACTCAACCCAACTATGAATCATAATATGAATTAGCAAAGCACAAACTGGACTCAAAATAGGAAATCAACTAGGAAAGCAATTAAGACTCAACTAATGAAATAACCAGCTAGGAATAAGATTCCTTAAGGCTGGCTTTGGCTTGGGACCTGGTCCAAGGCCGAATCCTCCTAGGAGGTGGGCCCTGACCTGCGTGGGTCCCTCCTGGGCCTATCCCACGTGTGGGCCCTGCCCCAGAATTGGGCGTGGGTTGGTCTAGCCCAGGTGGAGCTGGACTAGGTTCCACTTGGCTGGGCGTGGGTTGGGCTTGGGTCCCAACCGTATCAGGGCGCTTCCGATCGGAAGATCAAACTCGATCGGGAGAGATCGAATCGGACGGCTGCGATCGATTCCAGCTTTTCTATTTAAGCCCTTTCGTTTCTCTCTCTTTTCTTTTCTCTTCTCTTGTCTCCTTCCTCTCTCCTTCGTTGGCTGCCAGCTGATCCTTGGAGCTTGGGCTTGCGGCTTTTCGGTGTGGATCCGCGGCGATTGGAGTTGAGGATATTGTAGATCGCCTGCACATCTATACATGTAGATGTTTCTACCCATTTTTGGTGAAGTAGTAACCCTAGGATTGCTTTTTCGTGATTTGTGGCTGGTGGTTGTATTAAAATGCTTTGAATTTCTGTATTCTAGTTCCTTAGCATGCTTAGAAGCTAACTATGGTTTCAGTTCCGTATTCTTTCGGACGAATTCCGTATTTTTGTCGGGTTTTCGATGGGGTTGGACTCAGATCTGATTTTTTCACTATCTGAGTTTGGTTTTTATTGCATGAATGAATTCCCCTCCATCAAATAGACCTCCCTGCAAAGTTTGAATGGATTCCATCGCCGTTTGATAGATCAAATCCAACAAATTCAGTTTTTTATCAGTTTCGTCGGCTTTCGGGCAATTTGATTTAATTCGGAAGATTTGATCATCAAAAGTTGGATTTCTTAGTGTCATTAGATTCCCCACATCCAGATGCACACCTCAGCCAAATTTGGTTTGATTTCGATATGTTTTGATAGATCGAATCCAAGGAATTGGATCTCAGATACTATTCAACACTATTCACTCTTCTTTGCGAGTATGAAGGATCGACCATTTGGATGAAATGATCGATCTCCTCCTTTGAAGTACTCTGCCCCCGTCTGAAGAAGATGGATCTTCTTGGGACAAGAAGATCGATCCTCTTCTTGACAGAGGGTGTGTTTGAGGATGATCGATCCTAGCTCTTGTGCTAGAGGATCGATCCTGCTTTCCCAGACAGAGGACCACTTTGAGGATGATCGATCTTCTTGAATGAGAAGATCGATCCTCCTTCCCCAGACAGAAGACCCCTTTGTTGAGGATCGATTTTCATGGGCATGAAGATCGATCCGTTGTTTGTCGATGGTTGGCTATGATGAGAAGATTGATCTCTTGTTTGCTGTCAACACATTTTGATCTGAATTTGATGTTTTCGATTTCTTCGACCCGGTTGTCCCGTGGGGTTTTCCCGATGAAAAGTAGTGGTTATTATAATATTTTAATCAGGATTTTGGCGGGTTTATCCTTGGATTGTGTCCTGAATTGGATTCCGAATCGGTTATCTATTTCTACCGATTTTCAAGCAGTTTCTCGATAAGCATGCTATACATATATGTATATGTATATATGTAGTTTGTGATTGCTTTATCGCTTCATGGATAACCGGGGGAGTGACGACCCCCAGGAATGTTTAGTATAAATGGACCGAGAGTGTGTCCTGCATGCTTAGTATAGATCTACTGCTTTGATTAATAGCCCTACTGAGTGCCGGCGTGCGCCGGGGGCATAACCCGTTGTATTGGTAGAATACATATCTTTTATTGTGTGCCTTGTTGGCTTGGCGGGGGTTGTATCCCCTTGTAGCAATTTCGGTTGATGGCTGCGGACGCCGTTGTAATGCCGAAATTGGCTCGATTGCTATTGTCGTTTGGTTGTTGACCAGTTACCTGCGGGGTAACTGTGGAACCTTAGTCTGTCAGGTGCAAGAGAGCACTGAAGACTATTGTATATCTGTGTTTATCGCTTTGCTCTAATCGTTGTATTGTTAGTATAGCTTATATGTATTTGAGACCCTTGCTATGCTTACCCCTTTGGCTAGCTATAGGCTATGCCTAGCCTTGTATAATTGATGTCATCTTGTTGCATGCTTATATCTCTCTATCTGTGCCTGAGCATTGCATGCATCTTGTTTGCATTAGAGCATAAGGCTAGGGTGCGGGTGAATTCGCCGATCTGAGGCTCTCGGGTAGCTTGGATCTAGCTTTAGGACCGTGGCTGGGTAGCAAGGACTAGGGCGTGATTGTTATGCCAAATCTCTGTATTCTCGAGGATGGGTCTAGTTGGCTATCATCTATTGTTTGAGGTTTAGAGGTCGTGTTGTTTCTCCAAGGCCAAGTGCTAAGGATGGTTGTCGATGTCCCTGACATGGTCCCCAGGCAGTGGTTTCCTGCTGGGTAAGGGTGATCCTACTAGTTCTGATTCTTGTTCCTCCCAGCATGTTGGTTGATGTTCCCAGCGTGGTCGGTTGAGAAGAGTGGGATCCCTTAGGGAATGGATAGGGGTTGTGGGACCCCGTGGCATTCCTTAGACTTAGACGGAGAGACATAACAGTTGTTGTTTTCCTCCCTTCAGTGTGCCGTAGAGTAGAGCCCTACTGAGCTTATTGCTCACTCCTACCCGGGCTGCGTTTGCAGGTGCAGGCGTCGGCTCTTCCTCGGTGGTTCCAGCTGGATCAGGTCTTGGCGGCGCGTCGACTTTCGGAGGCGTTTGTGGTTTCAGAGGGACAGATTTATATTTTGGCGGTTTATGTTTAAGGTTACCTTTTGAGGATGTTGTATTTAATGTTTAATATATGAAATCATGTTCCCTCTTTTGATTGAGTCTTATTCCGCAATGTAATATTTAGTTTTACCTTTATGCCTTGGAAGTCTTTAAGTTTAAATTTATTCCGCTTTGTGTATCTGTCGCGCTGTATCGGATGTGAATAGTGCAGGTTTCCCCTCACGCCTCGGCTTGGATGGGTTTTCTGGGTTGGGGTGTGACAGCTCCAGTGCCGTCCCGTGATCTCCTTCACCGGACTTCGCCCCGCTTGCGCCGAGCACCAACCCTCCCCACTTCTCCCAGGTCCCGTCATCGCCCAAGTCCCACCTCCCAAGCCGACAACAAGCCAGACTTCATCTCTTCAGTCACCTCCAACGTCCGCAGGGACCCCGAGCCTCGCCGACCCTATCCCTAGCTTCCATCCTCGTCGGAAGCCGGCGTCGACCTCCTACCGATCGGATCCCAACACCGCCCCGAGCTCCCCCTCTCACATCATTGATCGGATGCCACCAGCCACCATCAACGAGCACCACCTCCGGACAACCACTATCTCCGGCGATCCTCTCCAATCTTGTCTGTCGCCGCCAAATTCGTCCACTAAAACCACTCCGAGCTATCCATCTGGCTCGAGAGCATGCTCTCTCAGATCGATGCCACTCCACTTCGCTCGCACCCAGCCGTCATGTACAGATCCGCCTAAAGGTCCAAGAGGGGGGTGAATTGGACTCTTTTCGAAAAACTAGATTAATGGAAAAATCAGGTAGGAGAGAGCTAACACCTTAAATGCTTGTAGATGAAATGAAAACTAAAACATAATAGCATGCAAGAATAATTTGAAGGAAGGTTAGAGAGATGGCACCGATTTTATAGTGGTTCGACCCAACTCTTGGTCTACGTCCACTTCTCTCAAGGCTCCCCTTGAGGTTCCACTACTTGCAAATTATTTACAAGCTTTTCCTCCAAGCTTCCTGGTGCTTGGTGACCTTACACTCACAACCACTTGTTGTTGAATAACTCTCAAAATACCTCTTCACACTTGAAGATGGTTTACAAAGGTTGTAGCTCAAAAGAGAACTAGTAGAAAACTTTGCTAAGACTTGCTCAGATGATCTCAATAATAATGATAAAAGTTGTGGCAAATTTACATCAAGGAACTACTTATATATGGGCTTCAACCAGCTCAACAAGGAGCTCCAACGGCTCTCTACAACTCTCCAACGGCTAGTTTTTTACTCTGCACGTTGCTGGCAGTCGATCCATGCATCGTCCGTCATGTATAAAAACTCAGCCTTTTTGATCGACGGTCGATCCATGCATCGTCCGTCATGCCTCACGGTCGACCGTGACATCGACCGTGACATCGTTCGTCAGCCTCTGTTAAGAAAATGGCTTCCCCATCGATCGACCGTCGCTTCTTCACTTTTCTTCATAAATGTTCCACGGTCGATCGCCGCATCGACCGTCAGGTTCTGTCAAGAAAATGGCTTCCCACGGTTGATGCACCGATCGAACGTGAGCCAACAATACATTTTTTCAAGTATGGTGCATCCAACGTGCAACCACACGGTTGATCCATGGATCGACCGTCACATTCCCACGGTCGATCCATGCATCGACCGTCAGTACAAAAGTGACTTAAATATTGAATTTAAGATTTCCAATTAAAGGGGTAATAAATATTAAACATATATTTTATCATTTAAAGTATATTGGCATCATCAAAACAAGGTTAGGATCAACAATCTCCCCCTTTTAGATGATGACAATCCTTTTAAATGTGATGATAAAATATTTTGACTCCCCCTTAATCAATGCATCCATTTCTTTCAAGAAATGTGTTCTAAAGTGAATTATCAAGATGCACATAAGTCATATATCTCTAAAATGATATGAGAAGTTCCATTTAAGATATGTTGACAGAATAGTTTGGATCTTAGCATGTTCACTTCTTTTCAATAATAACATTTAAGCTTTCATGAAGTGATTTCATATTGAACATTGAGATTAAAACATTGTACTAGTACATCATAACAATATCCAAACACATTTGTCTTTCATTCTAAAGATTCCAACGTTTGCATACAATACTTCCATTCAAAATCATTCGGAAAACTTTGGATTTACAAGACTTTCATTTCAAAACAAGGTTTTCCAAAATACAAGAGTAAAGATATGAAATGTAGGGCTATTGTTCAACATTCATTCATCACACTTTTTCTCCCCCTTTGGCATCATAAAAAAGAAGTAAAAAAAATGGGGATTTAGAATCAATCAACTGCAGGTGTGGAAGGTGGGAATTCAGTTTTGATGTAGGAAAAAATGTCTTCAAGTTGCTTGGACATCTTGGCTTGATCTTCGGTGATTTTTGTATGGGAAGTCTTGATGTTTCCTAGATTTACTTTCATTCTTCCCAATCTTGCTTCAAGCTCATCAAGTCTTTGTGCCGTGTTGCGACGAGCTCGACTACTGGAGGATTCACCTTGAAATCTGGGCGCATCTTCTTCTCCCCCTTGATTTTCCTCATCATGCTCTTCTTGATGCTCGTCTTCTTCATCACCACTGATATCAGGAAAATTGAGTCCTAAACCTCGTTTGGCGGCCTTCATCCTTTTATAGGTAGATTTGTTGAAGGGTTGAGAAAGGGGTTTTCGTTCATCAACAGCTAGGTTGAGGGTAAGGGCTTGGAAAATTCTTGGTAGAAGCCCACCAAAAGGTAGTGATTGCCTGATAAGGAGATAACCTAGGTTTAGAGGCTTCCTCCTAACCATGCAAGAAAGAGCATAGGCATGGATGGGCTTCAAGTGATCATGGTGGCCAAGCTTAGGAAAAAGATTTGTTCCTAGAAAGTGGGCAAGCTCCCTAAAATGTTGGTGTAGGCTATTTAATTCTATAGGATTTTTCTCAACTAGGACAGCCTTAAGCCTTTCTCCCTTGTTTATCCTTATCAATTCGGTTGAGGTCCTCATAGGAAGTAAAGTATATGCACTCTCATTGATTTGGTGCATCTAGTAACTCATTCAACCATTCTACGATAATTTTGAATTCATTTCCATAGATATAGCTACTAAAGGTTACACACCCTTCATCATCAATATCCTTAGTCATATTGCAATAAATATCTAACCATTTTGGGATAAATGTACTAAGGCATCTCTAAGAATTTTCTTCCAACCCATATACGTGAAAAATCGTTCAACTACATATTCCTTTCCTATAGGCAATTGAAGAGCTCTACCCGAGACAACAAAGTTATCCTTAAATTTAGGCTAGGAGTTATACCTATCTTTATCTAGGAAGAGGTAGTCGTCTTAGGAAGGATTAGGTGGAGTATTAGATGAAGAACCGCCATGCGAACCTCTGGTTTTCTTCGTCCCGGTTTTTTGCTGTGCTACTGCGGTCTTCCTTTTCCCAGCTTGACTTAGTTCCTCCGGTGGAGGAAGGGCCGACATTCTTGGTGCGAGGCATGGTGTGAGGCTTTGTTAGGGTTTTGTGGGGAGAGGAGAAGAGAAGGGTGCGGACATTGGAGAAGCTAGGGCACGGTCGAACCAGGGGAAATGAAGGGTTGATCGGGAGTTATAAGGGGAGATTAGAGTGAAAATGACAAAAAAACCCTCACTTATTGTCACATGATCCGTGGCGGTTGACCGTAAGAAGTTGACAGTCGACCGTCGCGAACATTTTGTGTAAAAAAGCAATCGCACGGTCGATCCAACGAAGTTGACGGTCGACCGTCGCGAGCAATATGTGTAGTATTTAAGTTGCACGGTCGATCCGAGGAAGTTGGCGGTCGACCGTGGCACACAATAGGTCTAAAAATGAAAGCCCACGGTCGATCCAAAGAGTTGGCGGTCGACCGTCCAGTGCGAATGTACGCACGGTCGACCGTCAGGATGTCTGGATCGATCGTCAGTTCCAGAAAGTGAGTTTTGAAATTCAATTTAAAATCATTTTTAAATCAAAACATCACAAAACTTTGCATCACAAAACAACTCTTAAGTCATGAAAATTACTCAATTTACCAAAATTTAGCATTCAAGTAGGATATGGTATGAAAAACAGATAAAGAGGTGACTATACCTTTTCTTTTTAGCTCCTTTATTTTGGACATCCATTGGACATCCCAAGCTCCCTTAGTAGATATAGAAATATGTCTTCACTCAAGGGTTTGGTTAGAATATCTGCAATTTGATGTTCAGTGCTAACAAATTCAAGTGCAATATCTCCTTTTTGTGTATGATCAC
Organism: Narthecium ossifragum; assembly: GCA_963920575.1. Taxonomy (NCBI): domain Eukaryota; kingdom Viridiplantae; phylum Streptophyta; class Magnoliopsida; order Dioscoreales; family Nartheciaceae; genus Narthecium; species Narthecium ossifragum. Next base: position 12,980,511 of record OY986973.1, read on the forward strand.
GAAGGAAATGGTGTCTAATTTCTATGTGCTTTGTTCTAGAATGTAGGATGGGATTCTTAGATAAGCTTATGGCACTAGTGTTGTCACATCTAATGGGCATTTTGCCTACATTTATATTGTAATCTACCAATTGCATTTTCATCCAAAGTAACTGTGCACAACAACTACCCGCCGCAATGTATTTCGTTTCGGCGGTGGATAAAGCAACCGAATTTTGCTTCTTGGAGAACCAAGAAACAAGTGCATGACCAAGAAAGTGATATGTACCACTTGTGCTTTTTCTATCAAGCCTACATCCGGCAAAATCCGCATCGGAGTAGCCAATTAGATCAAAAGATGATCTTCTAGGATACCACAAACCATAATTTTGGGTTCCTTTTAGATATCTAAAGATCCTCTTGACCGCAACCAAATGAGATTCCTTAGGACAAGATTGATATCTAGCACAAAGGCAAACATTAAACATGATGTCCGGTCTACTAGCAGTCAAATAAAGTAGACCCAATCATCCCTCTATAAAGTGTTTGTTCAACGGGTTTCCCATCTTCATCCTTGTCTAATTTGAGTGTTGTACACATGGGGGTTCTATAAATCTTGGATTCAACAAAATCATATTTCTTGAGTAGGTCTCTAGTGTATTTGGCTTGATTTACAAAGATCCCTTCACGAGTTTGCATGATTTGTAATCCAAGAAAATAATTGAGTTCACCCATCAAACTCATCTCAAACTCACTTTGCATATATGTGGTAAATTCTTCACAAAGTTTATCATTTGTAGAACCAAAAATAATATCATCAACATAAATTTGAACCAAGAGCAAATCTTTGCCTTTTGATTTGGTAAATAATGTAGTATCAATTTTTCCTCTACAAAAATCATTATCCATCAAGAATTTGCTAAGCCTTTCATACCAAGCTCTAGGAGCTTGTTTTAATCCATACAAGGCTTTAGTGAGTTTGAATACGTGATCTCTCAATTTGTAGTCTTCAAAACCGGGGGGTTGTTCAACATAGACTTCTTCCTTTAGTAAACCATTCAAGAAGGCACTCTTAACATCCATTTGATATAATTTGAAATCTTTGTAAGATGCAAAAGCTAGAAGTAGTCTTATTGCCTCAAGTCTAGCTACCAGTGCAAAAGTCTCATCAAAATCAATTCCTTCTTGTTGATTGAAACGCTTTGCAACTAGTCTAGCTTTATTCCATGTAATTATCCCCCGATTCATTCATTTTGTTTCTAAAAACCCATTTAGTACCAATAACGGGATGATCATAAGGTCTAGGTACCACATTCCAAACTTCATTTCTTTCAAATTGATTCAACTCTTCTTGCATTGCTAAGATCCAATGATCATCCTTTAGTGCTTCCTCAATCGTTTTGGGCTCAAGTTGAGATAGGAAGGCTAGATTTGCACCAGTGTTCAATGAAGATCTGGTTTGTATTCCTTTTGATGGTTCACCAATAATCAATTCCTTTGGGTGTGAGGATGTATATTTCCAATCTTTAGACAAATCATGATGTTGATCACTAGGTATAATCTCAAGGGATTCCTCAAAAATCTATCATTCAATTCTTCAACATCATTTTGGGTTTCATCCAATAAATCTTTTGATTTGTCATTTGGGATTTCCTCATCTTTACCATAATAAATTCTACTAGGAATTAAAATCATTTCATCAAATGTAACATACATTGATTCTTCAACCACCAAGGTCCTTTTATTGAAGATTCTATAACTTTTGCTTCTCCCCGAGTATCCAAGAAAAACTCCTTCATCGGATCTAGCATCAAATTTTCCAAGATTATCCTTGCCATTGTTCAAGATAAAACATTTGCAACCAAAAGCTCTAAAGAACCAAATATTTGGAATTCTTCCTTTCCAAAGCTCATAAGGGGTTTTCTTCAAAATGGGTCTCAAAGTTACTCTCTATTTATCACATGGCAAGAAGTATTAATTTCTTCGGCCCAAAGATACTTAGGAAGATTATTTTCACATAATAGAGTTCTAGCCATGTCTTGTAGGGTTCTATTTTTCCTTTCAACAACACCATTTTGTTGAGGGGTTTTAGGTGATGAGAAGTTATGGGAAATCCCGTTGTCATTGCAAAACTTTTCTAGATGGAAATTCTTGAATTCTCCTCCATGGTCACTTCTTATGCATGTAATGAGAATACCTTTCTCATTTTGAACTCTTCTACAGAAGTTAGTGAATTCCTCAAAGACTTCATCTTTGTGTGCAAGGAAAATCACCCAAGTGTATCTAGTGTAGTCATCTATTATTAGAACAAAACCATATGAGCTACCACCTAAGCTTTGTAGGTTTGGTTGGTCCAAAAAGGTCCATATGAATGAGTTCTAGTGCTCTTGTGGTGGAAACTATATCTTTAGACTTGAAAGAGGATTTTACTTGTTTTCCTCTTTGACATGCATCACAAATCTTATCTTTCTTGAATTTGATCTTGGGAAGTCAAAGAACACGGTCTTTTCGAGAGAGTTTGGAAATTAAATCCATGTGAGCATGTCCAAGTCTCCTATGCCATAACCAAGAATTATCATTTAAAGCACTAAGACATAAATCATCATGGCAAACAAGATCATTAAGATAAAATGTATACACATTACCATCACGATGACCAACTAGTATGATTTTATCATTAATAGCATTCTTAACATAGCATTTTGAATGTTCAAAAATAACTTTGTTACCTCTATCACATAATTGACTAATGCTAAGCAAATTATGTTTCAAACCTTCTACCAAAAGAATATTTTCAATAATAGTGGAAGAGGTTTTACCAATATTGCCAATGCCAATTATTTTTCCTTTTGCATTGTCTCCAAAGGTCATCATTCCTCCATCTTTGGATTAGAAGGTTGAGAACATGCTCCTTTCTCCCGTCATGTGTCTTGAGCATCCACTATCAAGGTACCATATTTTAGCCTTTGTATTGGTCTTGATCTTGGATCTCATGTATTCCTATAAATAGGAGATCAAACCTTCATTTTTGGTACCCAAATCTTTTTGGGTCCATTTGCATTAGTACTATGCATAAGAGAAGAAGATGAATGTCTAGGTGCCCAAATTTTCTTAGCATTAGCATGCCTCATTAGATAGCAACTAGGTGCAATGTGACCTACTTTGCAACAATAATGACATATATGTGCTTGTGCTACCTTAGGAGGATGAGAAGAAGCTTTAACAAAGTTAGTCTTCTTTTAGTTGTTCACCTTCCTAGGGTTGTAGCCAATTCATTCCTTGTTTAAGGAGTTCCTTTGGCTATCAAGGATCTCATCTAACTTGTCTCTACTCTTCACGAATTTAGTTATAGTGATTTTTTACGTCATTAACCTCAAGAGTGAGATCTCTCTTCGATTTCCTCAAGAAGATAAGTTCCCTTTGCATATCATAGTTTGTGTTCTTCAATATGGTGAGCTCATATTGAGTGTCCTTGAGTTCATCCTCAAGTGTGTCATTTGTGTCAAAAGACTTGTTGTCTAGCATACATTTGTTTTCTTTTTCTAAAGTTCCAATCCTATGCATGGCATCTACTTTTTCTTCTTCTAATTTCTTCAAGTCCTTACAAGTAGCATGGTATTTCTTTTTAAGGAATTTGAAATCATTAGCTAAAGCATGATAAGCATCAAAAAGTTCTTCAAATGCAAACTCGTCCTCTACCTCATTTTCTTCTTCTTCCTCATCTCCATGTGCCATTAAGCATATGTTGGCTACCTCTTGTTCTTCTTCATCGGATGAGGTCTCCACATCACTTTCTCCCCAAGTAGCCATCATTGTCTTCTTTTTCTTGAACTCCTTCTTTGTTGGCTTCTTGAGTTGAGGGCAATCAGACTTGTAGTGTCCGGGTTTTCTACACTCATAACATATGATTTCATTTGAGTTAGAAGAGGTAGGATTGTACTTTTCACCTTTGAAGAATTTTTTTACTCCTTAGCGCTTGAAGATCTTTTGTATTCTTCTTCATCGTCAACTCCTCATCGTCATCTCCTTCACTTGAATCGGATGAGTCTTTGCTAGATGACTTGAAGGCAACCGTCTTCTTCTTTTTATTTCCCTCTTCGTTGCTTCTCTTCAAGTTCATCTCATAGGTCATAAGGGAACCCATGAGCTCATCTAGTGACAGCTTGGATAGATCCTTGGCTTCTTCTATTGCTGTCACTTTAGAATCCCATGATTTCGGTAGACACCTAAGTATCTTTCTCACAACTTCATCGTTAGCATAAATTCTTCCAAGAGATTCAAGCACATTCAATATACAAAATTCTTTATCAAGTTGTACATCAAGTTGTACAGATACAAAATTCTTTATCAAACTCCTCCAAAGGAAAGATTTATACAATGATCCAAAATTTCTCGAAAGATGTTTATAATATACAAACTATCAGAAAGGTACAACAATCGTCCTCCAGCAACCTCAAGCGCCTTTGGAAGTACTCGCGCCACCAAACGCAGATCCCGCCGGCTCTACTGAAGAAGAACTGGCTGCTGCACCTGCAATCACAGCCCGGGTAGGAGTGAGCGATAAGCTCAGTAGGGTTCTCTACTCTACGGTACACAGAAAGGAAGAAAACAACAACAGTGTTGTCTCCCCGCTCAAGCCTAAGGAATGCCACGGGGTCCCACAACCCCTATCGACTCCCCAAGGGATCCTACTCTTCTCAACCGACCACGCTGGGAACATCAACCAACACGCTGGGAGGAAAAGAACCAGAACTAGTAGGATCACCGTTACCCAACAGGAAACCACTGCCTGGGGACCATGTCAGGGACATCGACAACCATCCTTAACACTTAGCCTTGGGAAGAGAACACGACCTCTAAACCTCAAAACATTGATCAGAGTCAACTATAACACATCCTCGAAAACATGAGATTCAATTAATCACGCCCTAATCCTTACTACCCAGCCACGGTCCTAAGGCTAGATCCGAGCTACCCGAGAGCCTCGGATCGGCGATCAACCCATCGCCCGCCTAACCTCATATGCCTCTAATGCATATAATGCATGAACCTATACAAACATCTACCCTAGATGTCTCTAAATGCCACAACATCAGTTATAGGTTCAACAGATATACAATAGCCCTCGCCACTCGCCGGCAAGAGGCTAAGGTTCCACAATTCCTCATTAGCTAGCACTCATAGCTAGCTAATGGCTAGGCAACCAAATAAGCATTTAACTACTTATCAAACAAAGTATTAAATGCACTTAAAACCACAATTCGCCCAAAGGGTTTAACCACGCAATTCAATCCTCCATTTCAATAGAAATCCCTTGAAAACTCCATGAAAACAACGTGCATGCTTCCCAACATGCTTAAGTACTTATCACAAACGAAATCCATTTAAGAAAGGCCAAGAAACAGTGCTTAAGGGCTCACGGTCGATGCGATGGTCGACCGTGAGGCCACGGTTGATGTCACGGTCGACCGTGAGACCAAAACGAGGAAAAACACATGGGTGGCGGTCGATCGGTACATCGACCGTGGGAAGCCCAAAACGGGACAGAGAGCCTCACGGACGATGCGACGGTCGATCGTGAGGTGGAATGAAAAAGGGAGGAAGCCCGCGGTCGATCGGTGCATCGACCGTGGGAGACCAAAAACTCGACAGAGCCTGACGGACGATGCGATGGTCGATCCGACGGTCGACCGTCAGGCTCAAAAGAAGAGTATCAACACTTGACAGTCGATCCACCGATCGACTGTCGAGTCTACTGCACAGTTCATCAGAACAGTGCCGGAAATCCAATTTCTTGGATTTGAATGATCAAATCAAGTTGGAAGTTGATGAAACTTTGCAAGCATATGTAAAAGATGATGGGGAAGCTAATGTTGCGATTAGAACACAGTTTTGATGGTTAAATCTCAAACCTAGGTCTCAATGGCTGAAAACCGACAAAACGGCGATAATACGGAAATCATCCGATAGAATACAGAAATCGACCGATTCGAATACGAGAAGCAAGCTATACAACACATGCTACAAGCTACACAACATTCTAACAAGTATTCCTACAGCGAAAGCACATAAAACCTATCCTAGGAGAACCCGATCACAAGATCGAGGTAGAAACACCTACTTGGGCAAGTAGGGCAGCTCCTCCTCCGATCCCTCAACTCCGATCGCCGAAATCCGCTCCTCGAAAGCCGCGCTCCGAAGCCCTAGCACAGCCGTAGGAGAGAGAGAGAGAGAGAAAATGACAGGAGAGAAGAAAGAAAGAGAGAGAAAGGGACATGCCTTATATAGAGATTGGGATCGATCTCAGTTGTCCGATTCGATCTTTCCCGATCGAGCTCCGATCTTCCGATCGGACGCGCCCTTAAGGTTCTAATCAAACACATACATCAATCCAAGGCCGTGTGTGAAACGCGGGTGTGAAACTGACCACCAGGGAGCATATTTACCAAAATGCCCCTGGGGTCGAAATTGCCATACGATCACCCGATCGTACCCGAAGCGAAAACAAATCAACAGGAAGACGGCCCTCGACCCACGGGTCAAACCAGGTCAGAGGGACGGGCCCTCACAACCTAACAACCTTAAAAAGAATTTCGTCCCGAAATTCAATAAGGATGAAGCCGGGGGATAAAGAATCAACTAGGCCTACCTGCACAAACAAGGCTACAACTAGGGGCGCCAACGCCCACAACAAGGAACTACATGAAGAGGCGAACAGTCGGGGAAACTCCCGACGCATGCGATCCTCTCGCTCCCATGTCAAACTCTCTGCACTGCCATGTCTCCATCTGACCATGACCAACGGTAATGATCTGCCTCTCAGCACCTGATCCCGTCTGTCCAAGATCTGCACTGGCTGCTCTATGTAGGTGGCGTCCTCCTCAACCTCAATGTCGTCGTGTCTGATCACGTGAGATGGATCTGGAATGTACTTCCTCAGCATCGATACATGGAAGGTGGGGTGAATTGCTGACATGTGCGGGGGTAGAGCCAACTGGTAGGCAACTGCTCCCACGCGCCTGACGATCTCAAATGGGCCTGTGAACCTCGGCGCTAGCTTGCCCCTGCTACCAAACCTGATCGACCCGGTTTTGGATATGTTTCCCGGTTTTGGATATGTTTCCCGGTTTTGGATATGTTTCCCTGTTTTGGATATGTTTCCTGGTAATCGAGTCGTCAAATGTTTCCCGGTTTTGGATATGTTGATCTCAACATGTTTATTTGCGGTTTTCTAAGTTAGATCTCGAATCCGACGTCATTTGGACATCGAATCAACGAGGTAGCTTAGGCTCTAATAGAGGATTTTGTTGTTTAAATAATATTATATGTTCAAAACGTATAATATTACATCATTTATGTTCATCTGAGTTTTTGGGGCTGCTTCCCGATACAGGGGTCCGCGGTTGACGGTCGTGGTACCGACGTACTGCCAGGACCCACTGCGGATTGGCCGGCAGCGGTCGGTAGTATCGCTGCAGCAATCTAGTTGGACTTGTTTGTTACTTCTTACCTGCATGATACGAGTCGATCCGACTTGACCAACTGGACCCGAACCCAGAAGAGGAACCAAACTGGTTCAACCTCTTTCTTATTTTGACTTGGACTTCCCTAGTTCAAACTAGAGTATTTGATTAGCATTTATCATCAGTCTTTTATATTTTATTGAGTCCTAGTTAATATTTGATTGTTATGAATTAATTAAGAGTCCATTTGAGTTAGGTAGTTGAGTTGAGTTTGAAACCTTATTACTTGCTAATTAAGCAAGGGGCTTTTCTAGTTGGATTAGGACTCTGTCAAGGTCTCTATAAAAGGACCTCATTAGTTTGTATTATGAGGATGAATGAAGAAGAGTATTATGATTAGTTAAGAATAGTTGATAGAATATCATAGGAGTAGATGTAATGTAGATTCCACCCGAAATCCACCATAGATCCACCTTCTTCCCCGTCGGTCATCTTCTCCTCAGCCGGCACCGCCCCCACCGGTATTTCTCTCTCCACGCCACTTTCTCTCTCCGCCACGTCAGCGCCACGTCAGCATCATCTTCCTCCTTCTTCCTCTTCTCTCCCGTGCCCTAGCCAAGCTTCACCGCCGGCATCCTTTCCCCAGCCCTCTCCGGCCGCCCCCGTCACCTCCAAAGGCCACCTCTGTTCTTCCGTAAGTCCCACGACTCCGGCCATCCCTTTCCCGCCGTCTTCCATCCCCTCCGGCGCCGTCCCCGACAAGCTGACCTCCGTCCCCATCTCCGGCAACCCCACGTCCTACCCCGATCTCACCCGAAAACCTCCCATATCCGTTCCTCGTCTCCCCACGACCCATCCCTGACCGTTCCCGACCTTGCCATAGCCTCTTCCCGTCGTCCCCGACGCCGGCCGACCCAACCTTCACCGCCGTTTCCTCCAGATCCCGTCGATCCGGCATCCCTCCGGGCGATCCACTCCGGTGGATCTGTTCCCCATCAACCCATGACCTTCCTTGCCAAGATCCTGACCGCCGCCGACGCCCCTACGCCGGCGATCCACTCCGGCGACTCTCAGCCCTCGGATCCAGGCCGGTTCAGCCCAACCAATTTGGCTCAGCCAACTTAAGCCAGTTCAGCCAAGCCACTTAACCCAATTCGAGCCAGATCCAATTCCTTGAGCCAATCAACCAATCAGACTTGACCCAGTCAAGTCCTATCTAATTAGTCTCAGCCAGATCCGATCCAGCTAACCAGATTCAGCCAATTGGACTCAAATCAAGTCCGATCAGGCCAATTCTGATCGATTCGAGCAGTAGAGGCCCGATACGAGAGGATTACGAGTAGACCGCTCGTATCACTGCACATGATCATAGCATGCATTTTGATTGTGCATTAGATGCATAAGGATAGGGTGTGGGCTGTCACGCCCCGACCCACGAAAGCCGAACCGGTCCGGGCGACGCGAACCGAAACCTAACAAACCGCGGAAAATTTGGCGAGGGTTCCCTCTAACCTAATGGTCTCCGTAGCAATTCATCAAAACACCCTCAATTTAACAAAAGACAATTAACATAACCTCAAATCAAAGATTACAATCCCAAAAGTTTAATATACATATCCTCGAGGAGGGGAAGATCATATACAACATTTATACTCCCGTAGGAGACTAACTAACAAAGGGGTTTGAAAGTAGTAAAGGATCACCACCTCTCAGACACCGCCTGGCGCCGCCGCACCTTCAACCAACTGCCCAGTAGGGGCCACCGAAGAGGAGCTAACGCCTGCACTTGCAAAACGCAGCCCGGGTAGGAGTGAGCACCTAAGCTCAGCAGGGAAACTACACTACGACACATAGAAGGAAGAGGGAAACGCAATAGTGTCACCCTCTAGTAAAGCCTAGGTGTATACAGGGGCCCCATAACCCCACCGCGTGTGCCTGAGGTCCACGATCATGGTCTTTCAGACGAACTGGTCAAATAATGGGTCACGCTCAGTAAGCAGGAACCAACACTGCTGACTCACAAGTAGGGAACCGGCACTGCTAGCGGGAAATGACACCGCTGAGTAGGCACACCCTCTACTCAAGAGTCATCATAGCTGGACACCGGCTACACCTCAGAACTCGACTAGAAGCCGACACGACCTCTAACATCATCAATCTACAAGTGTACGGGTCATCTAGGCCTATCATCGAATTCGACTGTACACCACAATTCAAACCTGGTCCAAACTACCCGACCCCGGTCCTAGGGACGGCGACCCACAGATCGCCCACGCCCTAACCTTATGCAACTAATGCGCAACAAGATGCATGCTATGAACATACACATAAAAGGCAGGTATTGTATGCAGCAAATGTGCTGATAGAATAAACATGGTCTGGGCTCCGCACTCAGCCGTCCCGTGGTGGTGAACATAAATTTAAGGTCAGAAATTGCTGCAGTGATACCACCACCAACTACCAGCCATTCCACCAACAACCTGCATCAGGAAGCAGCCCCGCAAAAAAAAGAAGGCACACCACACAGATAAAGCCCTCGACGTACGTCGGCATGCAAAGCTAAGGAAAGCAGTAGGGCTACTCGCCCACTTACTCTAAACATCCCAGGATTCATCACTCTCCTGGTTGACTACTACCCCTAATATGTGGCTAACATACTTAAGAGTATGTACAATTTATAAAGCTGTAAGCAAACTGTACATGCAAAGCCTCACGGGCAAAGCCAATGAAAACTCCTCTCTGTCACATAAAGGATCGATCTTTTCCTAAGAAAAGATCGATATTCCAGATGACAGGGAGCACCTTCCCTGTCGAGCTACAAGGGATCGATCCTCCCTCCAGGAAGATCGATCACTAAGCCAAATGATCGATCTTCTCGGAACATCGATCACCTACATGACCAAGGGCTCGCCCATGCCATCCAAGGAACATGATCGATCATCTCCAACCAGATGATCGATCCTTCTCGGGCTAAGCACGACCAACCCAGAGGGATCAATCCTTCCTCGCAAAGGATTGATCCTGATGGGTTCTCCACCAAATTCCAAAAAACCTTGGGATCTGGTAGTACGAAGGACCACGAGTCCAAAACCGGTAAGCATGCTAAAAACCATCAACCATATAGCGAGATCTAAGCAAAACAAAACACAATCAACTCAAATCTCACAAAACCGGAAAAACAAGTAGGTAGGAATCCCTACCTAGGCAAGAGCTGCTTCAATCCCAGCTGCTAAGCCTTGGATCATCCTCAATCGCTCCAAAATCCGGCCAGATCTAAGCTCAAGAACGGCGGATGCCAAAAGGATTCAAGGAAGAAGGTCGCGTCCGCTTTATAGGCAAACAAACCGACTTATGAATGATCGATCCTTCTTGTCGATCGCACCTTGACTTTCTGACACTAAATGATCGATCTTGTAGCAAGGAAAGATCGATCATTTAGGTGCAGAAAGCTAGCCTTGCCCGGATCTTTCGATCCTGGGTCCACCTAACCGTTCTAATCAAACACTAACACAAACATGGTCAGTGTGTGCACATGCGGGTGTGAAACAAACCGACAAGGCACAATTTACCAAATTGCCCTTGCGGTCTACAACGAGCCACAGGGGTAGAGGGACATGTCCTCACATCCGAATACCCTTAAAGGAAATCTCGTTCCGAGATTCGATAAAGGTATGGCTCGGAAACAGAAAGAACTACACTAGAAGACAGGACAAAGGGTACCTTGAGAAGGAAACAACTGCGGAAACTTCTGCTGCATGCACACCTCGTGCTCCCAGGTCATCTCCTCGGTGCCTCTGTGCCTCCACAGTACCTTGACTAAGGGAATCGTCTTGCCCCGCAAGACTTGATCCCTCCGGTCAAGTACTAGAATCGGCTGCTCGACGAACGTCGCGTCTGCCTCAAGCTCAATGTCATCTACCCTGATGACATGAGACGGGTTCGGGTGATACTTCCTCAGCATCGACACGTGGAAAGTCGGATGCACAGCTGATATGTGCTGAGGAAGATCCAGGCGGTAAGCTATCTCGCCAATCCTCTCTAGGATCTCAAACGGCCCGACGAACCTCGGCGCCAACTTACCGCCCCTACCAAACCTGACGAACCTCTGTACGGCGATGCTCGCAGGAACACCCTGTCGCTGACTGCAAACTCTAACGGTCGTCGCCTCTGATCTAAGATAAGTCTTCTGCTGGCTCTGAGCCGTCAGAAGTCTCTGCCGGATCTGCACTAGCCTCTTTGATGACCGCCTGACGATGTCTGTACCGGTGAGTGGTGCCTCTCCAACCTCTGTCCAGCACACTAGGGAACGACACGGCCTACCGTACAATTCCTCAAAAGGTCCTACTCCAAGACTGGATTGGTAGCTGTTGTTGTAGGCGAACTCCACCAAGGGAACGTGCTCCTCCCAGCTGCCTCCGGCGTCGAGGACACATGCTCTCAGCATGTCTTCCAAGATATGGATCGTCCGCTCTAACTGCCCGTCTGTCTGCGGATGGAAAGCTGTACTGAAAGTCAGGAGTTTACCAACTACCTCCTGAAAGCCTTGCCAGAACCTGCTGGTGAACTTGGGGTCACGGTCTGACACTATAGATACTGGAACTCCGTGTAGTCTGACCACCTCTCTAACGTACAAACTGCCCAACCTGTTTGTTGAGTCTGTCGTTCGCATAGGCATGAAGTGCGCCGATTTAGTCATTCCCCCTAGGAGATCTCGGTTGCCCGGTCACGAAGTCCATCGTGATGTGCTCCCACTTCCACTCAGCTAGTGGAAGGGGCTGAAGTAACCCTGGAGTTCGCTGGTGCTCTTCCTTGACCTTCCGACAGGTAAGGTAGCGCGAGACGAACTCCATCACTGCCCTCTTCATCCCGTATCACCAGAACTGCCACCGTAGGTCTTGGTATATCTTGGTCCCCCGGGATGAACTGCAAAACGATAGTGATGGAACTCTCGTAGGACGTCGTCTCGTAGAACTAGATCTGCTGGAACTGCTACTCTACCTCTGAATCGTAGCCCTCCATCTGACGATACTGTCCAGTCCCCGTCTACGCCCTCCGTGCATGCCGACGTGCGCAACTCCTCGAGCTTTGCATCACTGCGCTGCGCTTCTAACACTCTGGCTAGGACTGTTGGCATACTCTGCACCGTGTAGAGGAAGCTGTTGGATCCCTGATCCTCAAACTCGATCCCCAACTGGCCCGCTGTCTCTAGAGCCTGCCACTGCCGCACTAACAACCCTGCAACTGATGCTCTGGTGTCTCTCACCTGTCTACTCAGCTGGTCTGCTACGACGTTTGCCTTATCAGGGTGGTAATGCAACTCAAAATCGTAGTCCTCCAGTAGCTCCATCCAGCGTCGCTGCCTCAGGTTGAGGTCACGTTGGGTGAAAACGTGCCTCAAACTCTTATGGTTTCTAGAAGACAGAGAACTTCTCACCATAGAGGTAATGTCGCCAGGTCTTTAGGGCGAAGACCACCGCTGCTAGCTCCAAGTCGTGAGTCGGGTAGTTCCTCTCATGGTTCTTCAGCTGACGAGAACCATAGGAAATTACATGCCCCTCCTGCATGAGGACAACCCCAAACCCTCACCGCTGCCGTCACAGTGGACACTGTAACCAACGCCTCGCTCGGGGACGATCAGCACCGGCACACTGGTCAACTTCGTCCTCAGCTCCACGAAGGCTCGCTCAAAAGCATCATCCCACACGAATGGGACAGCCTTATGTGTCAGTTTGGTCAACGGTCCGGCAACTCTAGAGAAGTCTCACATGAACCGTCTGTTGTAACCCGCCAGGCCCATGAAACTACTGACCTCGAACACTGTCCTTAGTCTCTGCCACTGTACCACTGCCTCGACCCTGGCCGGGTCAACTGAGATCCCTGCTGGCGACACCACATGTCCAAGGAATCCCACCTGTGCAAGCCAAAACTCACACTTGGAAGCCTTGGCATATAGCCGATGATCCCGAAGTAACTGCAACACTGTCGCCAAGTATCGCCTGTGCTCCGCCTCTGACGAAGAGTAGATCAGAATGTCATCGACGAACACCACCAGGAACTGATCTAGGAAAAACCGGAAGATCCTCTGCATGAGATCCATGAACGCTGCTGGTGCTTTCGTCAGCCCAAACGGCATCACCACGAACTAGTACAGGCTGTACCGAGTCCGAAAAGCCATCTTCAGGATGTCGCAATCCTGAACCCTCAACTGGTGGTAGCCGGTGCAGAGATCGATCTTCGAGAACACTGAAGATCCTCGCAACTGGTCAAACAGGTCGTCGATCCTCAGCATCGGATACCTGTTCTTCACCGTCACCCTGTTGAGCCACCTGTAGTCTATCCAAAGTCGAAGGGTACCATTCTTCTTTTTTGCGAACAACACTGGCGCCCCCTAGGGAGACATGATGGGATGGATGAAGCCTCTACTTGTCAGCTCGTCTAACTGGGTCCTCAACTCACTCTGCTCTGCTGGTGCCATCCTGAAAGTTGGGATAGAGATCAGTGCGGTACCTGGTACTAAGTCGATCTCAAACTCGACCTCTTTGGACGGTGGAAGCCCCAGCAACACCTCGGGAAACACGTCGGTAAAGTGGGACACGATCTTGGGAAAACTGCTCTGCTGCACTCCCTCAGAACCGAACAGGGACAGGCTGGGCAACAAGGCTGAGACCTCGCTGCCACGCCTCCCCACACCACAAGCAAAGGAATTGGCTGATCAACACAAACTGTGTCCCGTCGGGTGTCCAAGCGACCACAATCGATGATGGCTTGGTATACTGACCAGTCCATACCAAGTATCACATCGAAGCCCGTCATGTCTAGCACCCACAGGTCTAGACAAACACGGAGGCTTCCAACCTCCAAAGAACAAGATCGACAGACTTGGTCTACCCTGGCTGTCCTGCCAATCGGTGAGTCTACTGACTGTGCCACCCCTAGCCAACTCGTCTCTAATTCTAACGTTGCCACACACATGCTAGCAACATAGGAATGAGACGCCCCATAGTCTATCAGCACATCTACTAAAGAACTAGAATGCTGAAAGATACCTCTGAGCATGGATGGCTCTGCCGCTGCCTGCTGGTACTGCTGAGGCGGCGGGTAAAGCTGAACGGTGTCCGGCTGCTCACGCTCTAGGAGAGCAAACGCACGCCCCCGCTGGCCACCTCCACCTCTGTAGCTGTTGACACTGATTTTAGCTAAGGCTAAAATTAGTGATATTCATGAAATATCTTGGCCAAGTACATGTCCCTCAAAATCACATATGACCAGGTGCCCTCCACATATCCCTGGCTTTGATGGCATCCTACATAAATCAGGAAATAAAGGGCATTTTGGTAATTTTCGTCCCCAAGGGCATTTTGGTCATTTAACATCTCCAGGGGTGTAATGGCCTAACCCAAGGGTATTTTGGTCATTTTACATCTCCAGAGATGTAATAGTCCAAGACATGCATATTGGCCCTCCAACCTAACACAAGGGTATTTTGGTCCAAAATAAGTATGGGCCGATGGAGGGGCAGTTTGGTCATTTGCACATCACCCTTGACCAAGGGCATTTTGGTAAATTCATGAAATATCCAAAATTCCGACAGATATTCGAAATTCAAACAAATATCCAAATTCAAACATATTCGAACACATATGTTCGAAATTCAAACATGCACTTTGAATTCAAATAAAGGATTCAAATTCAAAGGAGAAGAAATCTCTCCAACTCCCGGATAGGATCTCCTGGGAAGCACCTCAACACCCAGATACGATCCCCGAAAGGCCGGAACAACTTACGTATCTCTCAGATACGATCTCTCTGGATACGTTCCTAACTCTCCAACTCCCGGATAGGATCTCCTGGGAACCACCTCAACACCCAGATACGATCCCCGGAAGGCCGGAACAACTTCTCTCAGATACGATCTCCCCGGATACGCTCCTAACGCCCCAACTCCCGAGATACGGCAGGTCGCTTTCAAAATTCAAAGCGCCCGCCAGGAGTTCTAGCCCCTCGCCTATAAATAGAGAGGGGAGGGGAGTCTCTTGGCTCTCTTGGTTGTCTTGGTTCTCTTGGCTCTCTTGGTTGGCTTGGCTCTCTTGGCTCTCTCTGGCTCTTGGCTTCTTTGGCTTCTGAGAGACCTTGGAGATCGTACAGACACCCTGCCGGACTCTCCAGATACAAGATACATAGGAGAAAGCTCCCCAACGTTGAAGGCCAAAAGCTGTAGATCCAGAGGAAAAGCAGAAGACGCCGGCGTAAAACAAGGAAAGGCTCACCAACTTGACGACCCCGTACCAAATCTGAGGTAGAAGACAGGAGCACCTGCATTGGTAACGAAGGTGAGGGTCAGAGGCTCTGCCTCCGCCCGATATCCTTTGATATATTCTTTTTTTTATGTCTTTTATTAACTTATTTTATATTAATGTAACGGGTCTTTAGATCCCGAGTCCTTAATCAGGGGTTTTCCCTACGGGGATGTAATTAACGGGTTGTCAGTCTGGCATCCCGGGAGTGTCGTGTCCACATATCACCCATATAATCAAAATATTGGACACAATGAAATCAAATCTCATCCCCCCGAGATGCACTCAGATTTCTTGTCGTACAAATTCTGGCACGCCCAGTGGGACACACTCCTCCCCTCATCTCTGGACTCGGTATTTTAAGTCCCAAAATACTAACCTTCTTTCCATCTATAACGAAGGAAATGGCACAAGTCGGAGCTCTGGTGAACATCTGCTTTGGTGACCTTTGGTTCAACATTCCCCTTGGGATAAATGGCCTTCCGGTGTCCTCGGCTTCATCAACTGTGTCGCTCACTCCACCGATGTCACCTTTAGTCGTCAAGGCCGGAACCTTCTCTGTTGAAGCTCCTTGCAAACAAGGACAACCAACAAAACCATCTTCGCAGGGTCCTGGCGTTCCACAAAATCATGCCATCAAAACTCCCTCCAACAGTCCTCGAGTCCGCCAGGAGGAAGTGAAGAAAACATGTTAACAGTCGAAGAAACTCTCTCAAGGGGGCAAGAGATCTCACCAGCCGAGATCCACTATCCCTCCGAAACATCGAGTGATAGTCTCTCACGAAGCCATGGCCGATGAAGACGGCTTCATCCCAGTCGTTTCCAAAAGAAAACAGGTGACTCCCGTAGTTGTCAACAAGGCACCTGGCACTACTTGCACTGACAAGACTTGGAGTGGCCTCTACACTCCTGTAGAGCACGCCAAGTACCTGCATGTTGAATATGACCGCCAACAAAGGTACTGGGAGTCCCGACTCCCTAGCTACCGCATCTACCTTCATGACATGCAAATGGCCTACGTGAACTATGCCAACCGAGAGATGGAGAGTCTCCAGATCAAAGACTTGAGTAAGAGCCACGCTAACACTTGTTATCCCAAGTGGAGCGCCGACACTTCTCACATCGAGAATGGCTTTAACATCTGTCCTCCTAAATGGAGTCCCAACACCGTCAGCCTGACGGACCCTCCTGCCAAGGCTAGGAGACCTGGCGGCAAGAACAAGCAAAGAAGAGCTGCCTACCGTCCACCATGCCATGCTCAGGGCATAGGGCGTCCTTGCTACAGTTTAGCACCCAGAGCTCCTCCAAAAAATCAATTCACCTCACAAAGAGGAGTTGTTTACCGTCATCCACCATGCCATGCTGAGGGCATACGGCGTCCTTGCTATAGTTTAGCACCAAAAATCTCTCCCAAAAACCAACTCACCTCTCGAAAGGCTCGCAGACAAGACGTCAGAGAAGACGCCCTCTCAGGGAACGCTTTCAATGTCTTTGCGGCGATGCCTATCGGAATTGAAGATGACGAGATGTCTACATCAAGTCACACATCCTCAAATGTTCCTGCCAAGAGAAGGAAGAAGAGGGCTACTGACGTAGACCCGGTGAAGATCATCGCTCCAGAGCTCCGCAGTCGGCCTCATACTAGGAGCATGACACTACGCTCACGTTCCTTAGATAGTAAAGATAGCACAGGAGCTGCCCTTGAGCCCTCATTCGAGGAAGAGTTCCCTCCTCTGCCTAAGTCTCCAAGAGACAGACCGGCTTCCCCGGAGCGGTACCAGGTTCTTACTGCTTCAACAGAAGAAGAACTTGAACAGTTGAGGAATGCCCTGCAATTGAAGGAGGCAGAGATAGCCAATTTGAAAGCTCAAATCCCTACTACTTCATTTATTGCAAACACTTCCTCACCTCCACATAATCATGATCAGCATCACCCTCACATGGACAAACAACCACCTCCACATAACCATCAACACCAAACAAACATGGTGTCCTTGGATACGGTAAAGAGGATGATAGCCGAAAATATTAGAGCTCTCCAAATGCAGAACCAATATTCTATGAGGCCTGGGTACATGAAGCCCTATCCGGCCAACATCGATTTAGTCCCATTTCCAGTGAATTATAGACAACCTCAATTTACTAAATTCAATGGGAGTGGGTCTCCACATGAGCATATTGCTCATTTCCTTGCGGCATGCCAAGACACAGCCCACAATGGCGCCTTATTGCTCCGCCAATTTGTGCAAACCCTTGTTGGTATAGCAAGTTGGCGCCTGGGTCCATCACCTCTTGGGAGCAAATGCAAGAGGCTTTCCTTCAAAGATTTTATAGCACCCAAAGAAATGTGGGGATCACAGAGCTCACCCAGACAGAGCAAATTCCTCACGAGAAGGCTGCAGACTTCATCAACCGATGGAGAAATTTAAGTATTCATTGCCCGCAACCCATCACGGAAGCGGAAGCCGTACGTATCTGCATGAATAACTTACGTCCGGAAATGGCTGTTTACCTACAAGGTGTCCGTCCGCTTACCTTCGAAGAGTTAGCCTCTAAGGCGACTGACATCGAGAACTACCCACTACATGTGGCTCGAAAGACCCAACTAGTAGACAGAATCTCTGACCGTACAAAAAGAGACAAGACTGCTCTTTCCAAGGGCAAAGCAGTCATGCAGATGTCTACTATCCAAAATCCTAGGTCAAGGGAGGTGTATGTCCCAAGGGACCAATCTCGACCTAGAGATACTTCTGCTGATGCGGGCCCAAGAAAAATAAAAACACTTAAAGAAAGAATAGAGAAGGAATACTCCTTCCCTCGTGAAGAAGTCTTAGACATCTTCACGGGTTTGAAAGACCTCCGACTCATTGATCTCCCAGAGCCTCGACGTCCTCAAGAGGTGAACAGAGTCAATGATCCGTTATATTGCCCCTACCATAGGCTCTTGGGCCATACTCTCCAAGACTGCTTTATCGTCAAAGATAAAATTCAAAAGTTGATAGACGATGGAGTTATGGATGCTGGACTTTTGAAAAAGCTCTTGAAGGGGAAGAAAGTGGAGTCAACACATGTGGTCACTACCACCACCCTTTCCTAAGAGTCTGGCTCTCAATGTGAAGAATATACCCCTTCAACACCTCCCCATGAAGACATGGAGTATACTCCTTCAACACCCCCATATGAAGGAATGGAGTATACTCCATCGGTCTCATGTCATCAAGATACGAATAAACATACAATTATTCCTTCCGACATTCTGACCGAGAGGTACCCAGTACATATCTTACACCCCGTTGAAGGTCACCCTTGGCCTACGCTGGGAGAGTTGTGTCCTCCTGACATTGATGATAAAGAATCATTGTCTGATGAGGAGCCAAGTTATGATCCCTATGGCAGGCCTTACCTCAGCAAAAAGCAAATATAAAGGCGAGCCTTCAAGGAAAGAGTTAGAACAGCGAGGCTCAATCCTCCAAGGCCTCTCCCTCAAGGTTGGCAACCAAGGCCAAAGAGACAGAGGTCTCCAAAATATAAAGTCTTGAGAAAGGTCATGGCTCGAGAAGAGATAGAAGGTTTCATCCACCAAGTCTCTACAGACCTTCAAACTCGAAAACCACATGTTTCGAAATCCAACGTCACTTGGGACAACTATTCATGCTTCCCAATAGGAGTCTTTGAAGATGATGATGGATCACTTTGCTTCCCGGAAGAAGAAAAGGTCGAAGTCCACGAGATCATCACTCGCTCTGGACGCCGGCTCCAGGATTCCCAACCTCCACAGCCAAAGGCAAGGGACCAAGTACCGCAAGCAGTGCAAAATGTAAACTCTAATGAGTCAGTTAAATATAATGTAATTGCTCATTTAAAGAAAGTACCAGCATTGCTTAGCGTGTATGATGCTCTGTGTCTTTCCTTTGATCTTCGCAAATCTCTAATTACTGCTTTGTCTTTTCCCGATGACTATCGGGCAGAAATTCCTCGACCAGAGACGCCCATAGTTGAAAGTCTTAAAATAGAATTCACTGACGATGACTTATTACTTGGTACTAAACCACATAATAGGCCATTATTAGTAACTGGCAATATCGATGAAATACCCACATCACGCGTGATGCTAGACTGTGGATCCGCCATCAATCTTCTACCACTTAAAACCCTTCATAAGTTAGGATATGATACTATGGACTTAACATCTAGCAATATTGTGGTCCAAGGCTTCAACCAAGCTGGGCAACAAGTGTTAGGTTCCATACGCTTAGTCTTAAAATTTCAAGACTTTGCCACGAGCGTTGTTTTCCATGTTATTGACGCTCGCACATCCTACAATGCCTTGCTAGGGAGACCTTGGCTCCACGAGTACAAGGTCGTTCCCTCGACACTTCACCAATGCTTCAAATACCAAACCCCTGAAGGCGACGTCAAAAGAGTGTTCGCCGACACAAAACCTTTTACACCAGGGGAAGCATTCTTTGTGGATGCTAAGTTCTACTTGGAACCACCATTAAAGGTGAAGAAACCTGACCCTACACCTCCTGCAGACATGGGCTTCACAGAGAAGTTCCTGCAGCTGTCCAGCAAGGAAAGAAACCTCCTCAGAAGAAAAAGACATACTGTTATATCCCAAGTAGCCAGAGGAAAGCGGGAGACCCAATATTCAAGGTCATTGAAGAAGAACTTCCCAAGTCCACTCTTCAAGACTTTCCCATACCTCTCCCAAAGCTTCTACCTTCGTATGTGAGGCCCCCGCCAACCAGAGAAGAAGGTCCATCAAATGAACATGAAGGTGGGGCAAGATATAGCCAACCTATCAAGTTCGTACAGGCCTCTCTGGTCATATCTTCTGACAATAGTCCATCCTTACCCATACCCTTCTATGACCAAAAGACATTACACATGATGTCCCAGATGGGGTATGATATCAACTCCGGTAAAGGCCTAGGCGGAGGCCGTGGTCAAAAGCAGCCCTTTGAAGACATTCTATCAGAGGAGCAAAAGATAGCTATTCGCTATGGTGAAGACTTGTTCTTTCACAAGACAGGACTTGGATATCAAGTCTGCATGACTTCTACAGAGTTCATCGACCTTCAAGAGGCGCCTCCTCAACTTGAAGATGGTGGGCAAGCGACCTTCGATGACCTCGAAGAGATAAACTGGGGGCAGAAAACGATCCCCGCCCTACTTTCATCCGCGCTCACATGACGCCAGAAGAGAAGAAGCAATATGCTACTTTCCTCCGTCAAAATCAGGATGTGTTCGCTTGGAGTTATAAGGAAATGTCTGGGCTAGATGCCAATGTGGCTGTGCATCGCCTATCTATAGAGGAAGAAGGCGTTCGCCCAGTCAAGCAAGCTCAGAGACGCTTCCGACCGGAGTTAATCCCCAAAATCATTACTGAAGTTGACAAGCTCATCAAAGCAAACTTCATCCGAGAAGTCCAATATCCCAAGTGGCTAGCAAACATTGTACCTGTAAAGAAGAAGAATGGCAACTTAGACTCTGCATAGATTTCAGAGATCTAAACAAAGCCTGCCCAAAGGATGACTTCCCATTGCCCATATCCGAAATCATTGTAGATGCAACTACTGGGCATGAGATCCTCTCCTTTATGGATGGATACTCGGGCTACAACCAGATAAAGATGGCTCCTGAAGATGAAGAGCTAACTGCATTTCGTACGCCAAAAGGGATATTTTGCTACACAGTGATGCCCTTTGGACTAAAAAATGCCGGGGCTACCTATCAAAGGGCCATGACAGTCATTTTCAATGATCTCCTCCATGATATCGTGGAATGTTATGTTGATGACTTGGTGGTAAAGACAAAGCATAGGCAAGATCATTTTAAACACTTAGCCAAAGTCTTTCAAAGACTCAGGCAATATAACTTAAAGATGAACCCTATGAAATGTGCATTTGGCGTCACATCCGGAAAACTCCTTGGCTTTATAGTGCGCAAGCGAGGGGTTGAGGTCGACCCTTCCAAGATCAAGGCAATTTTGGAAATGCCCCCTCCTCGGAACCTTCATGAGTTGAGAAGTCTCCAAGGACGGCTAGCATATATACGAAGGTTTATATCTAACCTGGCGGGACGCTGCAACCCGTTCTCACATCTCATGAAAAAGCAAGTTCCCTTCAAATGGGACAGAGCTTGCCACAATGCCTTCCAAAGAATCAAGGAGTATCTCATCAACCCACCAGTGCTAGCGTCCCCCATCAAAGCAAGACCTTTGATCCTATACACGGCAGCTCTGCCTGGATCATTAGGTGTTTTGCTGGCGCAACATGATAATGAAGGTAAAGAAAGAGCTCTCTACTACCTTAGTAGAACTCTAGTCGGAGCCGAACACAACTACTCAGAAATGGAAAAAATCTGCCTCTCTTTAGTGTTCGCCATCCAAAAGTTGCGCCACTATCTTCTAGAGCACCCCGTGCAACTCATATCCAAAGCTGATCCTTTGCGATATGTACTTAAAAAATTGACTTTGTCCGGACGACTAGCAAAGTGGGCCATGTTACTGTCCCAGTTTGACATGTTACTGTCCCAGTTTGACATAACATACGTCCCGCAGAAAGCAGTCAAGGGTCAAGCCTTGGCAGACTTTCTAGCTGCCTATCCAGTCCCAGATGACGAAATCCTAACAGATGACTTTCCAGATGAAGGAGTCTTTGTGGCCGATGTCCAACCCTCTTGGGAGATGTATTTTGATGGAGCATGTAGACGCTTAGGAGCGGGGGCAGGACTGGTCTTTGTTACACCGGAACAAGCTCTAATCCCCTACTCCTTCACGTTAACGTCCGCTTCGTCCAACAACATGGCAGAATATGAAGCTCTCATAATCGGCCTAGAGATAGCCACTGAGATGGGGATAGATCCACACACCATATATGGCGACTCTCAACTCATCATAAATCAACTTCATGGCATATACACCACAAAAAAAGGAGAACTAATCCCATACCTTCATAGGGCCAAGGAACTCATCAACTCTTTCAAAGAGCTGAAAATTCAACATGTTCCACGCTCGCAAAACCAAAAAGCCGATGCGTTGGCCAGCTTGGCTGCAGCTATGTCTCTCCCACCCACAACGGTGTTAGAAGTCAGGATAGAGGAAAGACGGGTCCTTCCCCCTCTCCTTGAAGAAACACTGAACCAACAGCTACCGGTGCTTATCAATGCCATCTCCACCTCTGAAGTTCAAATAAGAGATTGGAGAGCGCCTTTCCTAGACTATCTTATGTCTGGGGCTCTTCCTTCTGACGCTCAAGAAAGATTAAGGCTGAGAAGGAGGGTGACAAAATATACCTACATCAATGATACACTATACCGAAGGACCTTCGATGGACTTTTACTACGATGTCTTTCCAATGAGGAAGCAGCATCTGCCCTCGAGGAAGTTCATTCGGGTATATGCGGAGCACACCAATCCGGCCCCAAGCTATATCACCAGTTGAGACGCTTGGGATACTACTGGCCGTCCATGGTGCGTGACTCTATTGACTATGCCAAGAGATGTCATGTGTGTCAAATCCATGGAGACTTCATACATATGCCTCCGGAGCCACTTCATCCTACAAGTCTCACCTGGCCTTTTGAAGCCTGGGGACTGGATGTAGTAGGCCCTATTCAACCCTCTTCATCAAGGGGACATAGTTATATCCTGGCCGCAACGGATTACTTCTCCAAATGGGCTGAAGCCATAGCCCTCAAGGATGTGAAAGGCAAAACGGTAGTGCAGTTCATCAAAACACACGTCATATACCGATTTGGGATCCCAGCTAGACTCATCTCGGACAATGGCACCCCTTTCAAAAATAGAAACATGGAGAAACTATGTGCTAAGTTCAAAATCAAGCACTACTTCTCCTCAGCATATAACGCGGCCGCCAACGGACAAGCAGAAGCCTTTAACAAAATCCTCTGCAAACTCCTAAAGAAAGTGGCCCATAAAAACAAAAAAGAGTGGCACGAGAAACTCTTGGAGAACTTATGGGCATATCGCACCACCGTAAGAACTCCAACCGGGGCAACCCCGTATTCTCTTGTCTTCGGAGGTGAAGCAGTCCTTCCCCTTGAAGTGCAAATTCCTTCTCTCAGAGTAGCTCTGCAAGAAGAGTTAACAGAAGACCAAACAGCTAAGTTGAGACTCGAAGAACTCGACAACTTAGAAGAGAAACGCTTGGAAGCCCAACAAAATTTGGAGGTGTACCAAGCGAGGATCTCTAGAGCCTTTGATAAAAAAGTGAAGCGTCGCTCGTTCAAGGTTGGAGACCTTGTTCTCGCTGTCGTTCGACCCATGGTCGTCACAAGGAGGATACAAGGAAAATTCGAGCCCAAATGGGAGGGACCCTTCATAGTTCAAAAGGTCTACTCTAACGGAGCTTATACAATCACGTCTCTGGATGGCGAATACACCCCCGCCTCCAGTAAACGGTAAATTCCTAAAGCGATATTATGCTTAAGATGACATAGTGCCCCAAGCTTCACGGGCTTAAACTGCAAGCAACTACACTCCAAGCTTCCTGAGTATAAACTAAAGCATAAAAACTTGAAAGCTCCATGAGCACAAGTTCTCAACATAGTGCCCCAAGCTTCACGGGCCTAAACTGCAAGCAACTACACTCCAAGCTTCACGAGTATAAACTAAAGCATAAAAACTTGAAAGCTCCATGAGCACAAGTTCTCAACATAGTGCCCCAAGCTTCACGGGCCTAAACTGCAAGCAACTACACTCCAAGCTTCACGAGTATAAACTAAAGCATAAAAACTTGAAAGCTCCATGAGCACAAGTTCTCAACATAGTGCCCCAAGCTTCACGGGCCTAAACTGCAAGCAACTACACTCCAAGCTTCATGAGTATAAACTAAAGCATAAAAACTTGAAAGCTCCATGAGCACAAGTTCTCAACATAGTGCCCCAAGCTTCACGGGCTTAAACTGCAAGCAACTACACTCCAAGCTTCATGAGTATAAACTAAAGCATAAAAACTTGAAAGCTCCATACAAGTTCTCAACATAGTGCCCCAAGCTTCACGGGCCTAAACTGCAAGCAACTACACTCCAAGCTTCACGAGTATAAACTAAAGCATAAAAACTTGAAAGCTCCATGAGCACAAGTTCTCAACATAGTGCCCCAAGCTTCACGGGCCTAAACTGCAAACAACTACACTCCGAGCTTCACGAGTATAAACTAAAGCATAAAAACTTGAAAGCTCCATGAGCACAAGTTCTCAACATAGTGCCCCAAGCTTCACGGGCCTAAACTGCAAGCAACTACACTCCAAGCTTCACGAGTATAAACTAAAAGCGTAAAAACTTGAAAGCTCCATGAGCACAAGTTCTCAACATAGTGCCCCAAAGCTTCAAGGGCCTAACTGATAACACATGTATGTTTCAAAATATCTATGCAAGAGCAAAGAACTTGGGAGTTCCATCTGCACAAGTTCCAATCATCGTGTTCCAAACTTCGCAAGCATAAACTTTATAGGCCTTGTGAAAGAAAGCAAAGCAAAGCATTCATATGAAAGCAAAATTATGAACACATGAAAAAAATCAAAATCAAAATCAAACTCTATAAAAGAGCCCAAACTACAGAAATCTAAGTTTTCTACGCTCTATGAGTTTAACCTAAACTCAAGTTTGCTGTCAAAAAAAAAAAAAAAAGAAAAAAAACGAAAATGAACGAGACTCTATGAGCCCCAGCGCCTCAAAATCTCATAGGTACTCTCCAAATGAGCTTGTAAGTCACCATGAGTGACTTGAAGAATTTCCAAACGATGGACTGCCTCATCATGGCCTTCTTGCATCTTCTTGAGTGATGTTGTCCATTCCCCTTCAGCTCTTATCAAATCGGCGTCCTTCTCGTCAAGAGCCTTCAGTATTGCCTCAAGGCGTTGCCTATCCTCAAGCGTAAGTCGGCGACAGTCTGATATCTCCTCCAGCTTCAACTTGGACGTCTCTATGCCTTGTGCAAAGTCCTCCATATATGTTTTGCAATCCTTGACTTGTTTTTCCCCATCTTGAGACTCAGCCTGATAATGAGAAATTTGTGATTGAAGAGACTGCAAATTCCCTTTGAGAGATGATGACCCCAAGGCATAGTCAGGTAGTGCCTGCAACAACGATGAAACATGTCGGCTTAACTCTTCAGGGTCCTGGCAATGAGTCAGTATGGGTAGGAAAACCTCCAATAACTGCTTCTCAGTGGCTTTATAAATTTCAGCTATCTTCTCGTGAAAAGGAGCAGAGTGGGGGGGAGCATTATCTGTGTCCCTGTTCACAATGGTTGTCTTTTCAGGAGGACGCTCAGGCCCGCCAGCCAAGGGTAGCTCCACCTCAGTTGTCTTTTTCCCCTCAGGGATACTCCCAGGCTCAGCAAGTGACGATAATTCTACATCAGAGGTTGTCGTCTGTCTAGGAGAGCTCATGATCTTCTCTCCTGTATGAGATAACTCTCCATCAGTTTCTTCTTGATCAATGTCACGGAGGGCGTCTATCATCTCTCTTGGTGGAAGCACTAGGGAAGGGGGTGAGAACACTAAAGTGCGACAAACGGGAGGATTACTTTCGGCGCACGAGGTGACCTCCATATCCACATCATGAGTTTCTGATATGCTGAGAACTCGCGAGATTTCTCGCCCATCAGAACTCTCCTCCACAAGCGGTGTCCTTGACCTTTTTCTGGAAGATGTTGGCAAACCGTCCTCAGAAGGTGAAGGTTGGCGCTTCCCAGCTGAGGGTGAAGCTTCCTGGGAAGAAAACCTATCGCCAATAGGCTGCGGAAAAAAAAAAACTAAGTGCGAGTCAGAATAAAAAAAAAAAAAAAAAAAGGCTAAAGCCTAGGGAGCAAACCTCCGGTATTCTGGCCGACATACAAGCAGAAAGGTACGGGCATGGCCTCTTTATACCTCCTTGATCATCAAAATATTTCCACTCTGATCTTAGGCGATCTCCAAAACGCTCCATGAAGGCAGTATCATACTTGTCAAGGTCGCCACGCTTGGCCAATGTTTCCTCAGCAAAGGCCGGTCGCATGCACTCCCACAGTTCCTTCTGGGGTCCACACCTATAAGAAAGAGTTCTCCTCTCCTCAATCGTCAAGGAACTCCGAGGCGCCTTCGGCCGGTCACCTAGCCTGTCCACCATCTCTTTGAGAAGGCCTTCTGTCTCTTTTACCCACCATCTTCCCCAAGCAGTGCAAACCTTCCCATTCCTATTCTTTGAAGGGAAAAAGAACATCTTCTGGCTATCGCTCCTATTTAGATACTCCCAATGAGCAAGCATCACTCCAGCACGATGCTCCTCTAGAGGATGTAGAAGACCCCTGAGAGGGACGGTTTGATCAAACCCAAATTGCCGACTCACCCTATGAGGGTTGTATGGCTCGGCATACATCTTGGAGACCTTATAGACTAGTCTCAATGGGAGAATGCCTCGGCGGATAGAAAGAAGGAAATACCTAATGTCTTTCTGATGAGGACCTTGTACTGAATGCAATCCATCATGATCACGCCGCCATAAAAGAGCGCGTGGTTGGAAATAGAAATTGTCCTTCACATTCAACTTATCCCTTGCTGTTGCAGCAGAAAATTCTCGAGGGCCACGAAACATTAAATACTTTAAATCTGGGATGCGCTTGTCACTAAATTTTATAGGAGGAAGATCCCAACATCGCGTGATGCCTTTATCGTAAAGTCCTCGGACGTAGCGATAAGCCCAACCCATTAAAACATGGACGCCCCAGCTAACACTTGCAAATCCCGGGCCTGTAGGGTGCAAACACATCACTCTCAAGCCTCTATATAGAGAGCATAGAGCTGCCTGGGCTAAGGAAAAGGACCAACCCTGGACCATCAGGCACGCTGGTATAAAAATACCGGGTCGAATGCAAGCCTCTGAGTCTGGGATAGCATAGCGACATAACCAGATGGAGAGGAAGGCCGACGTGTACAACCCCTCATTGAAGGCCCATAAATGGATCAAAATCCTCATGGTAAAGAGGGGACTTCTCCCAAGCATAACGACCCTTGTCCTCAAAATCTTTTGGAGGACCGCATTTAAGAAAGCCACGGTAGAAGTAACGGGTCCAGGCCTCAAAAGATACCTTACCCTTACTCCCGGCCAGCTCTTCCCAAATAGCCATAAGGCGGTGGGCATTCGGAGAATAGGTAGGGATGTCGGTGCGAGACTCCCCATTGAAATGGAGATCTCTCTCATCAGGAAGTCGCTCGTCATACATTTGACCAGTCATAGGAAGACCAGCGATAGAAAATATGTCGAAGAGCGTCACAGTCATCTCCCCATGGTGAAAAACAAATGTGTTAGTATCTGCATTCCACCTCTCCATTAATCCGCAGAAAGCTTGTTCATCAATGGTATAATAGCCCAAGGAGAAATAGACAGCTCCGTAAATTTGTAGCTTCCAAAGCAGGTCCCCATCCTTCAAAAGAACTTCGGTAGCCCATTCATTATAGCCAGGTACCAACCCATATGATGGATGTCGATACTCGGCCCAGTCAAGATTTTTATAGATCATACGCTTCCCAAGGCAAGAGAGAGGCATAGAAGTCGGACCTTGCATCATAGGACAAAGAAACTCGCCATCGAAGTTCTGCCATCTGGTGCACTTGAACTCATTTCCCTGGCGAATTTTTCCTTCAGCAACCTTACAATATTCATCTACACCATCCTTTATTGTGAAAAGGTCGGAACAAGCCAACCTGGTCAAGGGAGTAGAAGCTTCAGCAACACCTGTAGAGGAAGAAGCCATCCTGCACAAAAAAAAAAAAAAAAAAAAAAAAAAAACTTCGACGCGCTCGGGCCTGCCGCCACGACCATGCATAGTGCTTTCTATTCACACTGCAGTCCAACGGATTTTCCTTCCATGCACATCGAAGTGTCCATAGGAGCTTTCTTGCTTCTGATCATATCATCAACAAAATATCGGATCGAACATCACGGTGGGGCAATCGCCGTGGGATCGGTAATGTCGCGTCAAATAACGGAGCAAGCTGCGTTACCCTCACTCGCGAGACATGTTTTATTGACCCCCCACACGCCGTCACGTCGTGATATACGACCGGATACCGTCGTGATATAACCTCAAACAAGAGGTACGGTCGGTAGAGAAAAAAAGAAAGAGAAGGAAAAACCTCGGCAATAAAAAGGAGGAAATTCCAACGAAAAAAAAAGAAGGGGTGGAACTAAAATGAACTAGAACTTTGATATGCCCAGGTCTGCCATCGCAACCATATACAGTGCTTCTATCCACACTGTGGTCCGTCGGATTTTCTATTCATACACATCAAAGGGTTGCAATGGAAGCTTCTCATGTTTTGATCATATCATCAACAAAATACCATATCACACAACACGGTGGAGCAATCGCCGTGGGATCGGTAATGTTGCGTCGGATAGCGGAGCAAGCTGCGCCATCTTCACCCGCAAGACATATTTTTATTGACCCCCCACAAGCCGTCGCTTCGTGATGTACGACCGGGTACCGTCATGATACAATCTCAAACAAGAGGTACGGATGGTATGGAAAAGAAATATAGAAAAAAAAAAAGAAAAAAAAACAGGGGAAGATGAAGACATGCATGCAAATGAAAGGATAAAAGATGATCCGGTCAAAAGGATCTCAAAGCTGATAGAGCAAATGAAGGAACACGTCAATATACAATAGAGAAGAAGTGAGGAGAGAGAGAAAAAAAAAACCTCATAGAGCTTCTCCAAGCTTCTCCACAACGTGCAGCCAAGACTCCCTTACTCCAAAGCTTCAAAAAAAATTGAGCCGGTCAAAGGGATCTCAAAGCTATGTATAGGCTGCCTTGGGATTCATGAGATATACATGAACTCCTACTTTGATTGAGAAGATATCCTGTGACAATTCAAATCCAATTTGAAAAAAGAGTTGGAGTAGGAAACAATCCTATTCTAACTTGGTTTGGATATACTCATATATGAAAGATGTCCAAACTAATAGGACTCATAGTACAAATTACAAGAGTCCTAGTTCACTTATTCCTATGGAGCACCCAAAATGTGGTCACCTAGGATAAGAATTCTTCCAATTTTCGGAATTTATGGCTGAAGCCAATGGACATAGAGTCCAAAACTAAATAGGACTCTAGAGTTCCCCCCCCGCCCCCCCAAAAAAAAAAAAAAGAGAGAGAGAGAGAAGAAAGAGTAATGTAGGATGAGCATACATGAGTCCTACTAAAACTCTAATTCTTCCAATTTTCGGAATTTATGGTTGAAGCCAATGGACAAAGAGTCCAAAATAGGACTCTAGAGTTCCCCAAAAAAAAAAAAAAAAAGAAAACATTAACTTGGCATTAAATATGTGGGAGGAGTTCATCAGATATAAGTGTGCATGAGCTCCAGCAAGTCCTCAAGCTTGGAATTGCCCATTGGCTTTATAGCCTTGGCAAGATTCAACGGCAGGACTCCTGTGGGGTACATGTTCTCACGGAACCTTCATCTCCATCCTAACTAATAGGGAGCTAAACTCAAATATTTGAGTAAATCTCTATCTAGCATGAACTGGAAGCAAAATATATGTGCTCCTAGCTCTACAAACCCAAATTCTTGATATTCTGGATCTCATCACTACATATATCATCTCTCTCGAAGCCCGGTCTTTAGAGAGGACCTCTCACCAACACATACGAGGGGAAATCCAACAAAGGTCATACACCAACTTTCTGAGCCTCTCATGTGCTATAATACACACACATGATTGGACCTACTCGTGTTGAGCAGAGCATGTCCATATTCTTCATGCAAACTCAACAAGAACTCAGAGCACACATACATGCTCTCAGTTTCAAAGCCAAAAGTAAAAAAAAAACAAAAAAAAAACAAAAAAAAAACAAAAAAAAACAAAAAGAAAAAATCTCGCCCCTGGCGTCCGAGCTCAAGTCTCGAAACCCCAAGAATGATACTTGCATAGTCTTCACAAATGATCTGGTCCCCTACGAGCACCTCACACGACCAAATTCCGAGGTTGACAGATAACGTCAACATTCAAATTCCCCAAACTTCTTCGAGCCCTGCGTGCTCGAGTCGAATAAGTCTCACACGCAGGCCTCGAGGGGGCATCTGTTGACACTGATTTTAGCTAAGGCTAAAATTAGTGATATTCATGAAATATCTTGGCCAAGTACATGTCCCTCAAAATCACATATGACCAGGTGCCCTCCACATATCCCTGGCTTTGATGGCATCCTACATAAATCAGGAAATAAAGGGCATTTTGGTAATTTTCGTCCCCAAGGGCATTTTGGTCATTTAACATCTCCAGGGGTGTAATGGCCTAACCCAAGGGTATTTTGGTCATTTTACATCTCCAGAGATGTAATAGTCCAAGACATGCATATTGGCCCTCCAACCTAACACAAGGGTATTTTGGTCCAAAATAAGTATGGGCCGATGGAGGGGCAGTTTGGTCATTTGCACATCACCCTTGACCAAGGGCATTTTGGTAAATTCATGAAATATCCAAAATTCCGACAGATATTCGAAATTCAAACAAATATCCAAATTCAAACATATTCGAACACATATGTTCGAAATTCAAACATGCACTTTGAATTCAAATAAAGGATTCAAATTCAAAGGAGAAGAAATCTCTCCAACTCCCGGATAGGATCTCCTGGGAAGCACCTCAACACCCAGATACGATCCCCGAAAGGCCGGAACAACTTACGTATCTCTCAGATACGATCTCTCTGGATACGTTCCTAACTCTCCAACTCCCGGATAGGATCTCCTGGGAACCACCTCAACACCCAGATACGATCCCCGGAAGGCCGGAACAACTTCTCTCAGATACGATCTCCCCGGATACGCTCCTAACGCCCCAACTCCCGAGATACGGCAGGTCGCTTTCAAAATTCAAAGCGCCCGCCAGGAGTTCTAGCCCCTCGCCTATAAATAGAGAGGGGAGGGGAGTCTCTTGGCTCTCTTGGTTGTCTTGGTTCTCTTGGCTCTCTTGGTTGGCTTGGCTCTCTTGGCTCTCTCTGGCTCTTGGCTTCTTTGGCTTCTGAGAGACCTTGGAGATCGTACAGACACCCTGCCGGACTCTCCAGATACAAGATACATAGGAGAAAGCTCCCCAACGTTGAAGGCCAAAAGCTGTAGATCCAGAGGAAAAGCAGAAGACGCCGGCGTAAAAAAAGGAAAGGCTCACCAACTTGAGGACCCCGTACCAAATCTGAGGTAGAAGACAGGAGCGCCTGCATTGGTAACGAAGGTGAGGGTCGGAGGCTCTGCCTCCGCCCGATATCCTTTGATATATTCTTTTTTTTATGTCTTTTATTAACTTATTTTATATTAATGTAACGGGACTTTAGATCCCGAGTCCTTAATCAGGGGTTTTCCCTACGGGGATGTAATTAACGGGTTTTCAGTCTGGCATCCCGGGAGTGTCGTGTCCACATATCACCCATATAATCAAAATATTTGACACAATGAAATCAAATCTCATCCCCCCGAGATGCACTCAGATTTCTTGTCGTACACGAGCGGCTCGGTCCAGCCCCTGATCCACGCCCACCACTGCTCCCCTGCCCCCGCTGGCCACCTCCACCTCTGGAGCGGCTAGGTCCAGCCCTTGATCCACGCCCACCACTGCTCCCCTGCCAAGAACTGGACCCTCCACCTCTACTACCCTGCGGCATAGCGCCCCGCGCTCCTCGCAGGTGAGAGTCTCTATGGAAGTGTCACAGCTGCCCGCACTGGAAACACGTGACTGACACGCCAACAGACTGCTGACCCTGGCCTCCCCCTGACGGAGCCTGCCCAGACGACCCGGGCGTCAGGCGAAACTGGCATGCTGGACTCGGCAGCTACGGCTGAAACTGCTGTGGGCGATGCGATTGCTGTTGGAAGTGTCGCGGACGCCTCTAGTACCCTTTGCCGAATCCCCCTGTGACTGGGGTGTCGCGCCTCGACATGCGTAGGCCCAACCGGGCCGGGCGACGCGAACCGGAACCTAACCTACTGCGGTAATTTTGGCGAGGTTTCCCTCTAATCGTAGTGGTTACCCTAGCAAATCTTATCCATCCTGTATTATACAAATATTACAAACCCAAAGACTGAACTAGAATAGATACATGTCCTCAAACAGGGAAATTATACATTTATCACTCCTGTAGGAGACAATCTATAACAAAAGGGTAAAAACATAGATCGCTGCTCCTCAAGTACCTCCAGACGCCGCCATGTCACCAAACACCGGCCCGGTAGGGGCGACCGAAGAAGAGCTAGCGCCAGCACCTGCAAAACGCAGCCCGGGTAGGAGTGAGCACGAAGCTCAGCAGGGACACTACACTACGACGCTCACAAGGGAGGGAAACACAACAGTGCCGTCTCCAGGTTTACCCTAGGTGTATACAAGGGTCCCATAACCCTACCGGAAGTCCGTGAACGCATGCCCAAAACACTGCATACTCCCGACCGCCACCGCCGCCCCTACGCCGGCGATCCACTCCGGCGACTCCTCAGCCCTTGGATCGATCCTAGCCCGTCCTCAAGCCACTTGACCAAATTGGTTCAGTCAAGTCCATTCCGGTTCAGCCAGTTCAAACCTAATCCAGACTCAGCCAATTAATCCAGACCCAACCCAATCCAATTCCTTGAGCCAGATCCGATCCAGCTAACCAGATTCAGCCAATTGGACTCAAATAAAGTCCGATCAGGTCAATTCTGATCGATTGGAGCAGTAGAGACCCGATACGAGAGGATTACGAGTAGACCTCTCATATCAATGCCAGTGGAACTGCCCGGCACCTCTCGTCCTGCAACTGCGCCTCCACTACCAAGGCACAGTTCAGGACTCCGGTCGAAGCCCCCACTCGAACTGCCGTTGTTACGAGCGGTCTACTCGTGATCCTCTCGTAATAGGTCTCTACTGCTCCAATCGATCAGAATCGGCCTGATCAGACTTGATTGAGTCCAATTGGCTGATTCGGCTAGCTGGATCGGATCTGGCTTGAGCTGGATCGGATTTGGCTGAGCCTGATTGGATGGGACTTGACTGGGTCAAGTCTGAATTGATCTGGATCAGGTTGACCAGGTTCAATTGGCTGGATGTGGCTGAGTCAGTTGGTTGGCTGAGTCTGATTCAAGCTGGCTTGGTTGAGCCAAC
This sequence comes from Narthecium ossifragum, assembly GCA_963920575.1. NCBI lineage: Eukaryota > Viridiplantae > Streptophyta > Magnoliopsida > Dioscoreales > Nartheciaceae > Narthecium > Narthecium ossifragum. The sequence continues at coordinate 13,014,390 of OY986973.1, forward strand.
TTGGTTGGGCTGAACCGGACTGACTGGATCTGAAGGCTGACGTTCACCGGAGTGGATCGCCGGCGTAGGGACGGCGGCGGTGGTGGGGACACTTCCAGGAAGGGTCGCCTGGAGGTGGGGAAGAGATCCACCGGCTCAGATCTGGGAGATGGGTGGAGGATCGAGCGGATCTGGGAGGTGGACGGCGGGTTTAGAGGAGGGCGGTGTCGGGGACGACGACGGGGCGCTCGACGGGGCTTGGGACGGTCGGGATCGGGTCTAGGGATGCCGGGGAAGGGTTTTAGGAAGGTTTGGGGTTGAGAACGGAATCGGACAGGGGTGGACGGCGGCGACTGTGAAGTGGGGAACGGTAAGGAGGTCGCCGGAGATGACAATGGGCGGCGGGAACGGTATGGCCGGAGTCGTGGGAGGTAGGGGAAGATAGTGGAGGTCTTGGATGGCAGCGGGGCTGGCCGGAGAGACGGGGGAAAGGGTGCCGGCGGTGAAGCTTGGCTAGGGCACGAGAGAGGGGAGAAGGAGATGATGAACAGTGGTGATGACGTGGAGGAGAGAGAAAGTGCCGTGGAGATGATGCCGGTTGCGGAGAAGATGACCGACGGGAAAGAAGGTGGATCTATGGTAGATATCTGGTGGAAGCTATATTATCTCTACTCCTATGGTATTCTACTCCTATGATAATCTATCAACTATTCTTAATCATTCATCTCATGCATAACCTAATACAAACTACTAAGGTCCTTTTATAGAGACCTTGACAGAGTCCTAATCCAAAAAGAAAACCCCCTTACTTAATTAGCAAGTAATAAGGTTTCAAACTCAACTCAACTTCCTAACTCAAATATCAACTAGGACTCAATTAAATATAAAAGGCTAATGATAAATCCTAATCAAATACTCTAGTTTGAACTAAGGAAGACCAAGTCAAACTAGGAAAGAGGCTGAACCAGTTTGGTTCCTCTTCTGGGTTCGGGTCCAGTTGGTCGAGTCGGATTGACTCGTATCAGCCGTGCCCTGTCTGTCAGATCTACTGCCACTGCCCCCGCAAAACGGACCAGATGAGTAAACAGGGTGGCATACTGCTGCACAGAGCGAGTACCCTGCAGAAGGGACTGGTACTCGCCGGACAGAGTGTTGCGCCCCGACCCGCGAAAGCCCAACCGGGCCGGTGGACGTGAACCGAAACCTAACGAAATGCGGAAAAATTTGGTGAGGGTTCCCTCTAACCTATTAGTCTCCCTAGCAATTCATCAAAACACCCTCAATTAAAAGACTATAATTAAGAGAACCTTAAATCAAATATTACAATTCCAAAAGTTTAATATACATATTCTCGAAGAGGGGAAGATTCAAATACAACATTTATACTCCCTGAGGTCCATGATCATGATCTTCCAGAAGAACTGGTCACATGAGGTGTCACGCTCAGTAAGCAGGACCCGACACTACTAACTCACAAGCAGGGAACCGGCACTGCTAGCGGGAAATGGCACTGAGTGGGCACACCATCTACTCAAGAGTCATCATAGCCACACCGGCAACACCTCAGAACTCGACTAGAAATCGACACGACCTCTACAATCATCAATCCACAGGTGTACGAGTCATCTACGCCTATCATCAAATTCGACTGTACACCACAATTCAAACCTGGTCCAAATTACCCGACTCCGGTCCTAGGGCTAAATCCGAGCTTCCAAGCCTCGGGATGGCGACCCACAGATCGCCCACGCCCTAACCTTATGCAACTAATGCGCAACAAGATGCATGCTATGAACATGCGCACATAAACATTTAAGCATGCAGCAATATGTGATGATAACACAAACAAGGTCTAGGCTCGGCACTCTGCCGGCCCGAGGTGGTGAACAAGTATTTAAGGGCAAGAACTGCTGCAGTGGTACCACCACCAACTGACAGCCAGTTCACCAGCAACCTGCATCAGGAAGCAGCCCCGCAAACAACAGAAGGCACACCACAAAGATAAAGCCCTCGGCGCACGCCGGCATGCAAGGCTAGGGAAAGCAGTAGGGCCACTCGCTCACTTATTTTAAACTTCCCAGGAGTCATCACTCTCCTGGTTCACCACTATCCCTAATATGGGGTTAACATGTTTAAAGGTATGTACAAATTCATAAAGCAGTAAATAAGAACTGTAGGTGAAGCCCCGTGGGCAAAAAACCAATGAAACCTCTCTGTCACCAAGGGATCGATCCTTTCCTAAGAAAAGATCGATCTTCCAAATGACAGAGAGCATCTCCCTTGTCGAGTCTAAGAAGATCGATCCTTCCTCCCAGAAAGATCGATCATTCTCGCGACAGGGGGTATCTTCCTTGTCGAACCAAAGAAGATCGATCCTTTCTCCCAGGAAGATCGATCATCCTCGCTACAGAGGGCAACCCATGCTACCCCGGAAGACATATCGATCCTCTCCACCAGAAGATCAATCCTCGCTCGGGCTCAGCATGACCAACAAGAAGGATCGATCTGAATGATCGATCTTGTTGGGTTCTTCGGTGAACCACCGACGAGAAATACCATCGGCAAACTCCACCACATCCCACAAAACCCTGGGATCTGGTAGTATGAAGGACCACGAGTCCAAAACCAGTAAGCATGCTAAAAACAAACATGCAAATCGACGGGTCTAAGCTAAAGAACACAAGGAAGCTCGAAACTCTCAAAAACCGGAAAACAAAGTAAGTAGGATCCCTACCTAGCTTCAATCCCAGCTGCTAAGCCTTGGATTGTCCTCAATCGCTCCAAAATCCGGCCACATCTGAGCTCTAGAACGACGGATTTCAAAGGGACTCAAGGAAGAAGGTTGCGTCCGCTTTATAGGCAAACAAACCGACCTATGAATGATCGATCATTCCCCGAGGAAAGATCAATCCTTCATGACGATCGCACCTTGACTTTCTGGCACTAAAAATCAATCTTCTAGTAAGGAAAGATCGATCCTTTAGGTGCAGAAAGCTAGACTTGGGCTAAAACACAAGCCCAAACCCGGATCTTTCGATCCCGGGTCCATCTAACCGTTCTAATCAAACACTAACACAAACATGGTCAGTAATTTCTCACTTAGTAATTTCTCACTTAGTAATTTCTCACTAAGTAGTGCTTGCACATAATTTCTTGAAGCGTTCCCAATACTCGTGTAGAGACTCTCCGTTATGCTGCCTTACACCACAGATCTCCTTCCGAATGTTGGCCGCCCTTGAAGCTGGGAAATATTTCTCCAAAAATAACCTCTTCATCTCGTTCCATGTGGTAATAACCCAGAGGGTAAATAATAAAGCCAATCTTTAGCCGAATTCTTCAAAGAAAACGGGAAGGCTCTCAATTTGATATGATCTTCAGTCACCCCCATAGGTTTCATACTTGTGCACACAACATTAAGCTCTTTTAAATGCTTGTGAGGATCCTCACCTGCAAGTCCATGAAAAGTGGGTAAGAGATGTATTAGTCCAGATTTCAATCCAAAAGTAGTAGCAACATCCAAAGTAGGGAATTGTTACGCCGAGCCTTCTCGTAGGCTCGGGTACCTGGTCTCTTGCCCGGTCTCAGTTCCTCCTTAGCCAAATCTATGGTTAGGTCGAGAGATACCTTTAGAGTTTTAGGAGAAGGACCCTAGGTATTCGACGAGGAAGGTGAAGACTAGAGGAGGAGACGGATGAGAAGAGAGATACCTTGCAGCTCCTCTAGGGTTGGCTGGCTTCTCTTGGATATCCAAGCCTTGGAGAACGTGGTGGAGGGAAGCACGGTAGCCAAGGATGGACACCGGTGATGGGGACGTGCACTGTAGATGGCAGCGGTGGACGGCAATGGATGGTGGCCGGCTGGTGGAGAGAGAATCCGGGAGTAGAGAGATGAAGGTGGCAGGTGGCGTGAGTATTAAGTTATGGCTACTCCTAGGGTTACAGCTACTCCTATAATATCTCTTAATATTTTTCTTCAATGCATAAAACCCTAATACAAGCTATGGAGGTCCTTTTATAGAGGCCTCAAAGAGTTCTACTCCAACCTGGATACCTACTTGCTAAAACAGCAAGTGACTTGACTCAACCCAACTAGGACTCATAATATGAACTAGCAAAGCACAAACTGGACTCAAACTAGGAAATCAACTAGGAAAGCAATTAAGACTCAACTAATGAAATAACCAGCTAGGAATAGGATTCCTTAAGGCTGGCTTTGGCTTGGGACCTGGTCCAAGGCCGAAGCCTCCTAGGAGGTGGGCCCTGACCTGCGTGGGTCCCTCCTGGGCCTATCCCACGTGTGGGCCCTGCCCCAGAATTTGGCGTGGGTTGGTCTTGCCCAGGTGGAGCTGGACTTGGTTCCACTTGGCTGGGCGTGGGTTGGGTTGGGCTTGGCTCCCAACCGTAGAAATCAGTGAATACCAGTCCCTTCTCCTTGGAAAAGTGCCTTGTCCTCAAGGCCGAAGTCGGGATAACGATCCAAGAAATCAGTGAATACCTTCCATGCGGCTTCAGCCGGACTAGGGCCCTTCCAATGTACCAGAACTTCTTCTTGGTGGCGGGGAGCATGCTGATGGTCGATGATAGCCTGGGGATACAGCTTGGGCTGATCGTTTGAAGGATCTGGAATCTCGGTGACAACGGGTATCTCAGCTCCCACGTGCTTCTTCAGGAGTGATACATGGAAGACTGGGAACACCTTAGAATCTGATGGAAGCTGGAGGCGGTAAGCAACAGCTCCTATGCGTTCCAATACCTCGTATGGCCCGTAGAACTTTGCCGCAAGCTTCTGAGATTGGCGCTTGACCACGGACTTCTGTCGATAGGGCTGCTGTTTGACATAGACCATCTCTCCGACCTGGAACTCGACGTCACGATGTCCTCGATCGTATGTCTGCTTCATCCTGTTCTAAGCAGCTTCTAACCTTCCTTGACTTAACATCTGCTATCACTTGATCCCGTTCAACTAGGAAGTGATCTACAGTTGCTGATGGCTGTCCCAGGTACGTACGAGAGGAGGGTCGGTGGAGGTCTCCCATACACTACCTCATAGGGTGTCCGCTGGATGTTGGAGTGCCAACTAGTGTTATAGGTGTACTCCGCCCAAGTCAACCATTGGGTCCATTGTGTAGGGCGATCACCTGAAAAACATCGTAAGTACATCTCCAGGGATCGGTTTACTACCTCAGTTTGGCCATCCGTCTGGGGGTGGTATGCTGAGGAGAATCTAAACTTGACTCCTTGCAATCTGAAGATCTCCTGCCAAAAGTTGTTGGTGAAGGTAGGATCTCGATCACAGACAATGCTGATTGGCATGCCATGGTGCTTGAACACCGTGTCGAAGAAAACTCGAGCTACTGAGTATGCCGTGTAGGGATGCCGTAGGGGAGCGAAGTGTGCATATTTGGACAATCTGTCGACGACTACTAGAATGGCTGTGTACCCTCTAGAAGATGGGAGTCCGTCGATGAAGTCCATAGAGACATCAGTCCATACCTCGTGAGGGATGGGTAGGGGCTGGAGTAGGCCGGCTGGCTTCAGGGTCTCGGCCTTGTGTCGTTGGCAGGTGTCACACTGACGGATGAAGTCCTTGATCCGCGCTTGCACTCCCTTCCAGTAGAAGGTGGTTCGCAGCCGGTGCCACATCTTGACAAACCCTTCATGTGTGCTGGAGTGTATGGTCGCCAAGATCTCTGGAATGACTGGAGAGTTCTTCCTCAAGAAGATGCGGTCTTTGTGGAAGATGACTCCGTTGCGAACTGTCCATGGTCCTTTGATATCTCCGTTCTGTATGTTCCCAGCGAGCTTCTGCATCTCTGCATTGGTTTTGACATCCTCCTGAATTGGTTCAAGCCATTGGGGTACTGGACTTGAGATGGCTGCTATCGAGGGGGGTGATGCTGCCGTGAGACCTGGACTGAACTCAGGTTGGCCATGGGAGATGTTGTCCGGATCAGGTAGTAGAGGATCCGAAGTAGGCGACGGCAGCGGGTACTCTACCATGGACTCGGTAGCTGGAAAAGCCACAAGCACTTGGCCAATCATCATGCCAAGTGAGGGTTCTCCATGCTTAGCTAGGACTGTGGTCTCCTCTTCAAGCTCAACTCCAACCAGATCTTTCGTGGCTGGTTCCTCATTGACGATCTCAATGCTCAACAGCTGCTTACAGCGGTGCCTCGGTGTATAGGGCTCATCACATTGGAAGCAAAGTCCTTGTGCTCTTTGTTGTTGCAGTTCAGCTAGAGATAGCTGTCTTCGTTGAGGTCGGACTATAGTTTGAGTCTGACTAGGAGTCCTAGTTTGAGTAAGATTAGGAGTCCTAGTCTCACTCGAAGTCCAGTTCGCGGGCGCGGCACGGGCAGCGGGGGCTGGACGGGTAGGTGTAGGCGTCGTCCTTGCCGTAGCATGCCGGATCGCGTACTGCTTCGCCTCATGAGTCTTGGCGTAGCTGATGGCCTCAGCTATGGTGGCTGGTCTAGCGAGCTGAACATCGTACCTGATGGCCGGCTTCAATCCGCTGATGAAGAGACTCAGTACCACCTCCCGAGCCAAGTGTGAAACACGACCTAGACCTCGGTCGAACCGGATCTGGTAGTCTCAGACTGAGCCATCTTGTTGAATCCGAGTGAGTTCGCTGATGGGGTCCTCGTAGGTCGTCGGTCCATAGCGCAAGTGCAAGGCATGCTGGAAGGTATGCGTTGCACACTCATCTGTATCCTTTGACAGCTGGTACCATGTATGGGCATCTCCATCGAAGTGATAGGCGGCGTAACGAACCTTCTCTCGTTCATGGATAGGGTGGTAAGAGAAGAACTGCTCCGCCTTGAGAATCCAGTGAGTAGGATCTGTAGCACCATCGTAGCGAGGGAAGTCCATGCGGGGAATCCGGGTAGCAAAGGGTTGCTCACGGATTGGGTCATGGGGCTTGATACGATGCACCTTCTCTAGGGCTTTCGTATCTGGTCTCTTGCCTAGTCTCGGCTCCTCCTTAGCCAAAGCTATGGTGGCTAGGTCGAGATATATCTTTAGGGTTTTAGGAGAAGCACCCTAGGTATTCGACAAGGAAGGCTGAAAACCGGAGGAGAGAGACGGATGAGGAAGAAGATTACCTCGCAGCTTCCTCAATGGTTGGCCGGCTTCTCTTGTAGATCCAAGCCTTGGAGAACGTGGTTGATGGCTGGTAGTGGTGATGATGGTGGCGAAGGAGTGGACGGCAGCGGAGAAGGAGACCGGTGATGGAGAAGGACCGGCTGTAGAGAGAGATGAAGGTGGCTGGTGGATTATGAGGAAACTAGGTTACAGCTACTCCTAAATTATCCTACTAATAACTCTATTTTATTCTCATAATTCGTCATGCATAATACAAGCTATGGAGGTCCTTTTATAGAGGCCTCAAGAGAGATCTACTACAACATGAATACCTTCTTGCTTGGACAGCAAGTAAAAGACTCTTACTAATTCAACTCAAACTGACTCCTAATAACCAGGAATGAACTAAGTAAGCTAGTGACTTTACTCAACCAAAACTAGGACCCAATTAAATAGAAACTGGCTAAGCACAAACTGAACTCAAACTAGGAAATCAACTAAGTAAGCAAACCAGCTAGGAAATAGGAATCCTTTTGGCTGGTTAGGCTTAGGATGCCCAAAGTGATCTGGGTACAGCCAGCTCCTTGGCATGGGCCCACCCAAGCAAGGACGTGGGTCCCTTCTTGGGATGGCTCAGTTCGACCTCGTATCAGGGCTGTTCATATGCGGGTGGGGTGTGAGGAGGGTAGTACTGGGGTGGTGGAGGAGCTGGGTTGTAGGGGACATATGGAGGGGGCGTAGGCTGCTGGTATGGAGGGGGGTGATAGGGTGGATATAGAGGCTGGTGTGGTGGGGGTGGAAGGATAGTGGAGCCAGGTGGTGGTGGACAGGTAGTGGTGGCGGCCAAGGGTGTGGTGTAGGCCGGTTGAGCCTTGGGTAGGAGGGATAGGACCTGTTCCAACCAAGACATAATTGGGATGAAGGCCGGGTACTCCTAGGTTAGGGACAGCTTCAGGTGAAATCCTAGGAGAAGTAGGGTTCATGGTAGGAGGTGGATTAGGGTTAGGGTTAGGGTTACCTCCAGGTTGCCTTGCATCTGTATTGCCATAAAGGCAATCCTCTCCGAGATCCCATGGGTGATGATCTGCATCTCCCGCTGCCAATCCCGTGTCTCCACTTGTGCGGTTTCCAACGTCCGCAGCGACCCATGGATGCCCTCCATCTCTCCTCTGGTTACGGGGCTTTCCCGCTCCATGGAAGCACTGGCGGTGGTATCTCCCGCCATCAGCGCAGCTTCTTGGAAGGCTTTTGGGAGGCACAGCCGACGGAACAGTGCTCTGATACCAAGTTGTTACGCCGAGCCTTCTCGTAGGCACGGGTATTTGGTCTCTTGCCCGGTCTCAGTTCCTCCTTAGCCAAATCTATGGCTAGGTTGTTGAGAGATACCTTGAGGGTTTTAGGAGAAGGACCCTAGGTATTCGACGAGGAAGGCGAAGACTAGAGGAGGAGACGGATGAGAAGAGGGATACCTTGCTTCTCTTGGAGATCCAAGCCTTGGAAAACGTGGTGGAGGGAAGCACGGCAGCCAAGGATGGATGCCGGTGATGGGGACGTGCACTGTAGATGGCAGCGGTGGACGGCAATGGATGGTGGCCGGCTGGTGGAGAGAGAATCCGGGAGTAAAGAGATGAAGGTGGCTGGTGGCGTGGGTATTAAGTTATGGCTACTCCTAGGGTTACAGCTACTCCTATAATATCTCTTAATTTATTTCTCCAATGCATAAAACCCTAATACAAGCTTTGGAGGTCCTTTTATAGAGGCCTCAAAGAGTTCTACTCCAACCTGGATACCTACTTGCTAAAACAGCAAGTGACTTGACTCAACCCAACAAGGACATAATATGAACTAGCAAAGCACAAACTGGACTCAAACTAGGAAATCAACTAGGAAAGCAATTAAGACTCAACTAATGAAATAACCAGCTAGGAATAGGATTCCTTAAGGCTGGCTTTGGCTTGGGACCTGGTCCAAGGCCGAAGAATCCTAGGAGGTGGGCCCTGACCTGCGTGGGTCCCTCCTGGGCCTATCCCACGTGTGGGCCCTGCCCAAGAATTGGGTGTGGGTTGGTCTAGCCCAGGTGGAGCTGGACTTGGTTCCACTTGGCTGGGCGTGGGTTGGGCTTGCGTCCCAACCGTATCAGGATTGTAATGCATAAGGGTTGTTGATTCAAATATGGGGCTGCAAGTTCTTTCAAAGTCCGATTTCTGGCCATGACTTCTTCCTCTTCTAATCCAAAATCGCTAGCAAATGGGAAATCAAGATCCAAATCGTTCTCCTCAAAGTTTCTCCGAGCTTCCCTCCTTAACCCGCGTAAAGTTCTTTCTATCTCATAAACACCTTGATTACAAGATCGAGCAATACTCATAAACAATCAAGAAGATTCCGGTGAACGGAGGAAAACAAATTAAGAAAAGGTCTAGAGTAATAATGAAGATAAATAAAAATCCTACGCTAAAGCACTAATAAACGAAGTAAACTCTTTTTTTTTTATGAAAATAAAGATCACTATAAGCACAAAAATCAACTAGAATCACTCCCCGGCAACGGCGCCAAAATTTGATGTGCTGTCGCAAGCACTAAAAAATAAAACCAATACTCCTTAAGATAAATGTAGTAGTGCGAGTACGAGTCGATCCCACGAGGAGTGTCTAATCTAAGTCTTGTGCTTAGTGAACAAAGATGGGGGGTTTTAAGCGTAATGAAAATAGATAAGAAATAACCAAATTGAAAAATCGAATTGAATCAAGAGAACAAACCTTGGTCTAAGTCAACATCCACCATCGGAATCCAACAACTGATCATTGATGCAAGTATATATCAATTCATACCATGAATATTCACCGTTAGAATTAAATTCGAATCTCTCCTCGATCATAGTTAATTAGAAACAAGCGATCTAATCAACCCTAACTACTAAACAATCTAAGACAAGCGCTGTAGATTTAAACAACATAAGCACAAGCGGTTGCATTTAATTTAGTCGAACATTCTTCCTAAGATCTAACCATCTCTGAAATGCAGTAGATCATTAAACCCTAGTTGCTTCGCAGATTAGAGGGATCAAACAATTACGGATTTGATATCTAACCTAGCAGTAGATTGCGATGAATAACAAACTAGTAGGCCTCCTAGCAATTAAACAAAACAATCATGAATATAACCACAGAATAACATTCAATACTCAAGGAAAAACTGAACAATATAAATAGATTAGATCTCACAGTTTCATTGATTCCGAGGTTTCAGTTTCCTTGACCAAGAATTAAGATTTAGCCACACATAGCCATCAAGAACAATACTCAAAAGATTCCAATAAGCTAGGGAAAACCTAGGAAAAATATCAAAGAGTAGAAAGTAGCAGCCAAAAGTATCTAGGAATCCCCCCTCCAACCCTAGAAAGAGTCCTATTTATAGCCTTAAGTGTCTCCATCCTCGGATTAGATCTGAACCGTTGATTTTCTTCACTACGAAGGTAAGATCGATCCTTCCATGGGTGTAAGATGGATCCTTTGCATGAAAATCTTCAATTTCTGGTTTCGCCAAAGGAAGATCGATCCTTTGATAGGGGAAGATCGATCCTTTGCATCGCCAATTTTCTCAATTTTCTCGAGTGAAAGGAGGATTGATCCTTCTGTAATCGTCTGGAAAGTGTGCAATCTGTCAGGTCCGTCTGCATAAGAGGATCGACTAGGAAACTCGGAATCACGAACCGTAAAATTCTCCAGAAACTAGACTTCAAGAGCTTTCCAACCATATATGGCACATCATCTGGTTCTTCATCAGCAGGTACAGTTTAATCTTTAAAGTTGATCCATATACTCTTTTCAGCTTCTTTTCGAACTTAAAGACTTCAATTGCATCCTAAATCAAAATATAAGAATAATGAGTGTATATAGGTACCAAATAAGCACAGGAGGCTATGTATTGAGGGGTAAAAATATAACATTATGCATCATCATCAGGGTTCAGCCGTTGAAAATCCATCATGACCGCCACCACGGCCCGCCCGTCGACCGGAGCAAGGACCCCCTCCTCGGCGAGAAGGGCCTCCTCCCGTGCGACCGAAACCGTCACTAGTGATGGCACAGTCTGTCGAGCTCGTACCGCCCTAGCGGGAACCTCCCATCTCGGTCGGGCGGGCCGACCGGGTCGTGCCCCGCCCCGACCGATAACCAAAGGCCGGTCTCGAACTCCCGCCATCTGCGCGATCACCAACGACAAACGAACGTTCACTCGTCAGAAGCCGCAAAACAAAGCAGCACAAACAGAAAGCGGAAAAAGCACAACACATCAAAAGGTGCATGCACGGATGTTCTAGACTTAGAACTAACCCGTCCCAAGCTCAAACTCAACAGAATCCTGATCCTAACCCTGGGATCTACAACCTATGCTCTGATACCAAGCTGTCGCGCCCCAACCAGCGAAAGCCCAACCGGGCCGGGTGACGCGAACCGAAACCTAATAAACCGCGGAAAATTTGGCGAGGGTTCCCTCTAACCTAATGATCTCCCTAGCAATTCATCAAAACACCCTCAATTTAACAAAAGACAATTAACATAACCTAACCAAAGATTACAATCCCAAAAGTTTAATATACATATCCCCTAGGAGGGGAAGATCAGATACAACATTTATACTCTCGTAAGAGACTAACTAACAAAGGGGTTCGGAAGCAGTAAAGGATCATCACCTCTCAGATTCCACCTGGCGTCGCCGCACCGCCGACCAACTGCCCAGTAGGGGCCACCGAAGAGGAGCTAACGCCTGCACCAGCAAAACGCAGCCCGGGAAGGAGTGAGCAACTAAGCTCAACAGGGATACACTACGACACACAGAAGGAAAAGGGAAAGGCAACAGTGGTTCCCTCTAGTAAAGCCTAGGTGTATACAGGGGCCCCATAACCCCATCGCGTGTCCCTGAGGCCCACGATCATGGTCTTCCAGACGAACTGGTCAGATGATGGGTCACTCTTAGTAAGTAGGAACCAACACTGCTGACTCACAAGCAGGGAACCGGCACTGCTGGCGGGAAATGACACCGCTGAGTAGGCACACCCTCTACTCAAGAGTCATCATAGTTGGACACTGACTACACCTCAGAACTCGACTAGAACCCGACACGACCTCTAACATCATCAATCCACAGGTGTACGAGTCATATAGGCATATCATCGAATTTGACTGTACACAACAATTCAAACCTGGTCCAAACTACCCGACTCAGGTCCCAGGGCTAAATCCGAGCTTCCAAGCCTCGGGACGGCGATCCATAGATTGCCCACGCCCTAACCCTATGGAACTAATGCGCAACAAAATGCATGTTATGAACATACGCATAAAAGGCAGGTATTGCATGCAGCATATTTGATGAAAGCATAAACAGAGTCTGAGCTCCGCCCTCAGCCAGCCCGTGGTCGTGAACATAAATTTAAGGTCAGAAACTGCTGCAGTGGTACCACCACCAACTGCCAATCAGTCCACCAACAACCTGCATCGGGAAGCAGCACTGCAAACAACAGAAGGCACACCACACAGATAAAGCCCTCGGCGCACGTTGACATGCAAGGCTAAGGAAAGCAGTAGGGCCACTCGCCCACTTACTCTAAACATCCCAGGAGTCATCACTCTCCTGGTTCACCACTACCCCTAAGATGGGGCTAGCATGCTTAGTATGTACAATTTATAAAGCTGTAAGCAAACTGTACATGTGATACGAGTCGATCCGACTCGACCAACTGGACCCAAACCCAGAAGAGGAACCAAACTGGTTCAACCTCTTTCCTAGTTTGACTTGGACTTCCCTAGTTCAAACTAGAGTATTTGATTATAATTTATCATTAGTCTTTTATATTTTATTGAGTCCTAGTTAATATTTGATTGTTATGAATTAATTAAGAGTCCATTTGAGTTAGGAAGTTGAGTTGAGTTTGAAACCTTATTATTTGCTAATTAAGCAAGGGGGTTTTCTAGTTGGACTAGGACTCTGTCAAGGTCTCTATAAAAGGACCTCCGTAGTTTGTATTAGGAAATGATGAACGATGAAGATAATTATTATGAGTTAAGAATAGTTGATAGAATATCATAGGAGTAGAACTAATGTAGTTTCCACCCGAAAATCTACCATTGATCCATCTTCTTCCCCGTCGGTCATCTTCTCCGCAGCCGGCACCGCCTTCACTGGAATTTCTCTCTCCCCGTCACTTTCTCTCTCCGCCACGTCAGCGACCCCACGCCCAGTCACCTGCCACGTAAGCATCTCCTTCCTCCCCTCTGTCGTCTCCCGTGCCCGAGCCTCACGCCGACCACCGCCGTCCAGTCTCTCCGGCCACCCCCGTCCCCGTCCAAGACCTGCATCGACTTCCCCTTGGCACCACGACTCCCTCCAGCAGCTCCTCCGCCTCCGTCGTCTTTCCAGCCGTCTTCTCCGGCAACCCAACCTCCGTCCCCATTGCCGTCAACCCATGTCCTACCCAGATCTCACTCCCAAACCACTCTATAACCCTAGCCGACCTTCCCTATACCCGATCCCAGCCACTCCGGAGCCTCGCCGTCGTCCCCGACGCCGATCTACTCTAAACCCACCTCCGGCCACACCCGAGCCCGCCGATCTAGACCTTCCCCAGCAAATCCACTCCGGTGGATCTCATTCCCATAAACCCGCGAACCTTCCTGCCAAGAGCCCGACCGCCGCCGCCGCCCCTACGCCGACGATCCACTCCGGCGACTCCTCAGCCCTTGGATCGATCCTAGCCCGTCCTCAAGCCACTTGACCAAATTGGTTCAGTCAAGTCCATTCCGGTTCAACCAAATCAAACCTAATCCAAACTCAGCCAATTAATCCAGACCCAACCCAATCCAATTCCTTGAGCCAGATCCGATCCAGCTAACCAGATTCAGCCAATTGGACTCAAATCAAGTCCGATCAGGCCAATTCTGATCGATTGGAGCAGTAGAGACCCGATACGAGAGGATTATGAGTAGACCGCTCGTATCAACATGCAAAGCCCCATGGGCAAAGCCAATGAAAACTCCTCTCTGTCACATGAAGGATCGATCTTCTAGATAATAGGGAGCACCTTCCCTGTCGAGCAACAAGGGATCGATCCTCCCTCCAGGAAGATCGATCACTAAGCTAAAGGATCGATCTTCCCTCCAGGAAGATCGATCACCAAGCCAATGGCACCTTTGTGACTAAGGGCTCGCCCATGCCATCCAAGGAACATGATCGATCATCTCCAACCAGATGATCGATCCTTCTCGGACTAAGCTCGACCAACCCAGAGGGATCAATCCTTCCTCGCAAAGGATCGATCCTGATGGGTTCTTCGGCGACCGGACGGCGAGAAATACCGTCGTAAAACTCCACAAAATCCCACAAAACCTTGGGATATGGTAGTACGAAGGACTACGAGTCCAAAACCGGTAAGCATGCTAAAACCCATCAACCATACAGCGAGATCTAAGCAAAACAAAACACAATTAACACAAATCTCACAATACCGGAAAAACAAGTAGGAAGGAATCCCTACCTAGGCAAGGGCTACTTCAATCCCATCTGCTAAGCCTTGGATCGTCCTCAATCGCTCCAAAATCCGGCCAGATCTGAGCTCAACAACGTCGGATTTCAAAAGGATTCAAGGAAGAAGGTCGCGTCCGCTTTATAGGCAAACGAACCGAATTACGAATGCTCGATCTTTCTCTCTGGAAAGATCGATCCTTCATGACGATCGCACCTTGACTTTCTAGCACTAAATGATCGATCTTTTAGCAAGGAAAGATCGATCCTTTAGGTGCAGAAAGCTAGACTTGGGTTAAAACACAAGCCTAAGCCCGGATCATTCGATCCCGGGTCCACCTAACCGTTCTACTCAAACACTAACACAAACATGGTCAGTGTGTGCACACGCGGGTGTGAAACAAACCGACAAGGCGCAATGGGTTGATCGCCAATCCGAGGCTTTTGGGTAGCTCGGATTTTAGCTCTAGGACCGTGGTTGGTAGTGTGGTCCAGGATCGGATGGTAGTATTCAGTCGATATCGATGATAGGCTTAGATGACTTGAATACATGTTGATCGATGATTTTAGAGGTCGTGTTGGCCTCGAGCCAGGTGCTGAGGGTGCAACCAATGTCGTCGTTTCATCCTTGGACAGAGGGTGTGCCTTCCCGACACAGACTTGTCCTGCCCAGCTGTGTCTTCGTCCTACTGTACTAGGTGTTTCCGGGATGGGCCCAGTTCATTAGGGTGACTATGGTTGTATACCTAGAGACACTGGTGGGGTTATGGGACCCATGTTTACACCCAAACCTTACTTGGAGGCGACATTGTTATGTTCCCTCATTTCTGTGTGTCGTAGCGTAGAACCCTATTGAGCTTAGTGCTCACTCCAACCCGGGCTGCGTTTAACAGGTGCAGGCAGTAGCTCTTCTTTAGTGGCCCCTACTGGGCAGGTGTTTGGTGGCGCGGCGGCGTCTGGCGGTGCTTGAGGACCGGTGATCGTCGTCTACCTTTTGTTATAGTTAGTCTCCTACGGGAGTGTGATGTATATTAATGTAAACCCTGTTTAGGAGGGGGTGGACGGGGTCGTGACGAGGTCCTGGGGAGTTGGAGACGGTTGGAGTCTGTCGAGGAGGTTACGGGAAGTTCTCCTGTGGCCGTAGGGAGGTCCTTAGGTAGTTGGAGCGGCGATGGTGACTTCCGCCACGACGGAGGGAGGTTGGGTGGCCGCAAGGGATGCTGGATGTGGCGCAGGACGCCGAGGAGAAGGAGGTTGGGATGGGGACGGGGACGGTGGAATCCTTCACCTTCCCCAGCGTCGATCAAGCCCTGGATCACTGGATCCCAACTCCGACGACCATCTATCGCGCCGTCCGCAGCCATGACATTTTAGTCTTATTTTCGTTACATTTAGCTATAGGGGCATTTTAGTCTTTTCTTAATTACACCAGTGTTGACACCAATTTTGGCTAGACCAAAAGGTCGAAACATTTAACCACATAGCGCATGCTTTCGGTTTGTTTGAGCCAAAAACAACATCAAATAGACTCAAACAAGCTTAAAACATACTTAAAATGCCCTATATAAATGATTTTCCTAATTTTGATGAAATCATGGGCATTTGGGTAATTTCACCCGCCCAAGGGTGTATTGGGAATTTGGGCCAAAATACATGCATGGACTTCCTATTACATTCTACAGTGACCCTACATGGCTTTGACGGCAGCCTAATTAAGCTATATGGATACAAGGGTATTCTGGTAATTTTAACACACAAAGAGACATGGCAGAAACTCAGATGAAAAATGCATAATTAGATTCCCTAATTATGTCCCAATTGCCCTAACTCGGTTCTGATGGCATCCTACATGAACCGAGGATATAAATAGGTATTTCGGTAATTTCAACTCGCCATGGATGTTTATGAAAATATGATAAAAAAATACACACACCACATATCTTACATCAGCCCTTAAACAGTTTCCTACATAAAAAAATACACACATAAGGGCATTTTGGTCATTTCCACCTCTTGGGAGATAAATATACAAAATTTACACATTTACCTTTCCAGGTCCCGTCCGCCTTAGGGGTATATTTTTTCGTCCAAATATATATGGACACTACATGAACCAAATTTGAATGGGCAGGTTGGTCATTTAGCCCCGAGGGGTAATTTGGTCATTTTACTACAACCTTTAGCCTCCCAAGGGTATCTTGGTCGATTTACACCATCATGGATGTAGATGCATGAAATCCTACAATTCCACCCTCCAAAATATTTTGGTCCAAGATATATGACCGCTGAGAGGGTATTTTGGTAAAATTCATGTAAATATTAAGAATTCAAATAAACATTATGTACAGGAGTAAATATTCACAAATGTCTTATTAAAGCTGAACAAATATTCAAATAATTTAAATTTAAATGGACATGAGAAAAATGTTCAAATTATGATAAATTTGAAAATTCGAACATCACTTTCGAATTTCAAAAGAGAATCCGCCAGAACATATAAAAATGCAGCCATCTCCAATTATAGTTGGGCTGCATGGTTAGTCATCCTTATATGTCTGTCCATACCATATAAAAATAAAATCAACATCACAAATTATAGTTAGGCTGCATGGCTAGCTATCCTTATATGAAAGGATTAACATTCTCTAATGCAATCAGCACCCCTTTGATTAAGGATCCATGATCCCATTCCATTTCTCATGCCTATAAATAAAGGAGGTGTGGGGTGTGAAGGAGGGCGGGGGAAGGCTCTTGGAAGCGCTGGGAGGTTGCGAAAGACGCCCGGAGAGAGACGGCGAGGTCCTGCAGAGACGCTCACATCGGAGACACAGAGAGCTTGGAGGCTTGAAGACGGAGAGGTCCTATTGACGCTCTAACGTTGCACACCACTGGACGACGCCGGTCTCGTCGACGTAGCCGAAACCCATCCAGAGCTCGCGTCGTTGGGTTGTCGCTGCAAGAAGCTTCGTCGGTCCCGCGGCTCAAGCTCCACCCCTCCGCTTGCCGCACGACCTATATTTCTGGCGAGGCGCTCCAGTCAGCTTCCTCGACAACGACGGAGATCGGACCTAGGCACACTCTCTCGTCTCAGGCGGCTTCGAAGGCAACGCTTCCCCTACTTCCCCTGTTCCAGCTGACGCTTCCCCATCTCCCCCGCGGTCCAGCGACGCAGGGACACAAACCCACTACGAGGAAGGACATTCGCCTTCGTCTTCCCAAGTCCGTTCCGGCGACACAAGCTTTCATCCCCTGCCGCTCGCCGCATGTCCTCTGTTCTAGCCTAAGCTTTATCTAGTCCTACCCGACTTCATCGAGTCCAGTTGCCATTCTCCCACGACGACGGAGATCAGATCCCATTGGACGACGTTCCCCAATACTCAAACAATATCTTCCCCGACCCCAGCGGAGTCGAAGCCCTGGCGATAAAGCTCGAACGACATCCTGCATGGCGATGAAGGTAGCGGTCCAAGACCTCACACATCATTCCCTTTTTTATTATTATTATAGAAAATTGCTTATTTTACTGGATCTAGAATCAGAGGTGTTCCCTGCGGGGATGTAAACGATGGATTTGCCGACTTGGTGATCTAGGGGTGTGGTGCCTGCAATTTCCTTGTATGAAATTAAAAATGATTTGCTCGGAAATAAAATAGAAATCTCGTCCCAACGAGATCGACGTTTTATCCACGAACAAAATCTAGCACGCCCAGTGGGACCACACCTTTCCTCCCATCTCTAGATCTAGAAAAAAAAGAAAAAAAAAGAAAAGAAAAAATGATGATGAAAAAAACAATTCATCAAAATCAAAATCAAAATACATATGTACCCCTACATCTTGACAAGTCTTACTTTTTAAATGAAGGATATTGGCACATGCGACTTTAAAAGCGTTTGTCACTATTCGTTTCGGCGACCTCTCGTTTGACATCCCGATTGGAAGCGACGGCCTTCCGATCTCGACAACGCCATCAAAAGTTTCCTTCACCGCTCCAGGAGCAGCTCCCTCCGATGAACAAGTGAAGACCATTGTAGGACCTCATGAGGAGATGGTGACTCGCCAAGATGGGCTCCGGGCTCGTCGAAGGAAGCATAATGATGAAGCTCCCTCAGTTGGACCTGGAGAAAACAAGATAATTGCAAATGGACCTCGTGTTTACCCAGGAGCAACTAAAGACATCAAACCAAAGACGTCGGCGCCGTCAAACGGTTCCTGCCACCAAATGAACTTGAAGACTCCCCAAAATTGTCTAGGTGTCGGGGGGCTCCTCAGTGGCAAAGTTCCAACGAGCAAGCCGCACACACACTCAGTGGCAGCCATGCAATCAAAGACGCTTGTTTCGCAGAGGCAGTCAGGGGCAGTCTGTGAGGACCTGCCCCTCTACCCCTGTGGCTCGTTGTAGACCGTAAGGGCAATTTGGTAAATTGAGCCTTGTTGGTTTGTTTCACACTCGCGTATGCACACATTGACCATGTTTGTGTTAGTGTTTGATTAGAAAGGTTAGGTGGACCTGGGATCGAAAGATCCGGCTTGGGTTTGAGTTTTTAGCCCAAGTCTAGCTTTCTGCACCTAAGGGATCGATCTTTCCTTGGTAGAAGATCGATCTTTTAATGCCAGAAAGTCACGGCGCGATCGTCATGAAGGATCAATCTTTCCTTAGGGAAATGTCGATCATTCATAGGTCGGTTCGTTTGTCTATAAAACGGACGTAACCCTCTTCCTTGAATCCCTTTTGAAATCCGCGTTCTGGAGCTCAGAGCCACCGGATTTTGGAGAGATTTCGGATGATCCAAGGCTTGGCAGCTAGGATTGAAGCAGCTATTGCCTAGGTAGGGATCCTACCTACGTTTGTTTTCCGATTTTGTGAGTTTTGAGTTCATTGTGATTTGTTTCGCTTAGATCTCACTGCTTACTTGTTAGTTTGTAGTATTTCCACCGGTTTTGGATTCGTGGTCCTTCGTACCATAAGATCCTAGGGTTTTGTGGGATTTGGTGGAGTTTTCCGACGGTATTTCACGCTGGAAGTTCACCGGAGAACCCAACAAGATCGATCTTTTCTGGGAGAAAGATCGGAATCCTTCATTGTTGGTCATGCTAAACCCGAGCATGATCGATCATCCTCAGATGATCGATCATTGTGCCATGGGTAGCATGGGATCCCTTTTGTCGCGAGGAGGATCGATCTTCCTCTGAGGAAGGATCGATCTTCCTTGGCGAGGCAAGAGGGTAACCTCTGTCGCGAGGATGATCGATCTTCCTGGGAGGAAGGATCGATCTTTTTTGGCTCGACAGGAAGGGAAGACTCTTTGTTACTTGGAAGATCGATCTTTCCTTAGGAAAAGATCAATCCTTTGGTGGTAGAGAGGAGTTTTCATTGGTTTTGCCCGCGGGGCTTTGTATGTACAGATTTCCTTACAGCTTTATATCTTGTACATACTCTTAAGCATGTAAGCCCCATATTAGGGGCAGTGGTCGTTACGAGCGGTCTACTCGTGATCCTCTCGTAATGGGTCTCTACTGCTCCAATCGATCAGAATCGGCCTGATCTGACTTGATTTGTGTCCAATGGGCTGATTTGGCTAGCTAGATCGGATCTGGCTTGAGTTGGATCGGATCTGGCTGAGCCTGATTGGATGGGACTTGACTGGATCAAGTCTGAAGTGATCTGGATCAATCTGACCAAGTTGGATTGGGCTGGATCCGGATTGATTGGCTTGGTTGAACCAATTAGACTTGGGCTGAGTCTGATTTGGTTGGGCTGGTTGGGATGATCCGATGGCTAGGGGTTGCCGGAGTAGATCGCCGGCGTAGGGATGGCGGCGGCGGTCGGGATCTTGGTAGGCAAGGTCGTACGACGATGGGGAAGAGATCTACCGGATCGGATCTGGGCGATAGGCGGCGGATTGGCCGGATCTACGAGGTCGGCGGAAGGGGTTTGGGTTCACCGGCGTCGGGGACGACGGGGATGGCTCTGGGGACGTCGGGAAGGGTCGTGGATGGTCGGAAGGGAGTTACGGACGATCTGCGAGGTGTTTAGGACGGATTGGGGGTGAGGTCGGGGATGGCCGTGGGGTTGACGACGAAGGGGACGGTGGTAGGCTTGTCGGGGACGGCGCCGGAGGGGACGAAGGAGGGAGTGGAGGTACTTAACGAGGTCATGGGGCTTGGGGGAAGAGGATGGTGGCCTTGGTTGGCGACGGGGGTGGCCGGAGAGGAGAGATCGGCGGGACTAGGGTTCCGGGCACGGGAGAGAGGAGGAAGAATGATATGAACAGTGATGATGACGTGGCGCTGACGTGGAGGAGAGAGAAAGTGATGGGGAGAAAGAAATTCCGGTGGAGGTGATGCCGGCTGCGGAGAAGATGACCGACGGGGAAGAAGGTGGATTAATGGTGGATTTTCTGGTGGAATCTACATTACTTCTACTCCTATGATATTCTACTCCTAAGATATTCTATCAACTATTCTTTATCATTCATCTCATGCATAACCTAATACAAACTACTAAGGTCCTTTTATAGAGACCTTGACAGAGTCCTAATCCAACTAAAAAACCCCCTTGCTTAATTAGCAAGTAATAAGGCTTTCTGACTCAACTCAACTTCCTAACTCAAATGGACTCTTAATTAATTCATAACAATCAAATATCAAATAGGACTCAATTAAATATAAAAAACTAATGATAAATCCTGATCAAATACTCTAGTTTGAACTAGGGAAGTCCAAGTCAAACTAGGAAAGAGGCTGAACCAGTTTGGTTCCTCTTCTGGGTTCGGGTCTAGTTGGTCGAGTCGGATCGACTCGTATCATCCCCCCTCCTTCAAAATTGGCCTTGTCCTCAAGGCCAGAGTTAAGTCAGGTAGGATGGCTCTATGTGGCTGGACCGAATCAACTTGCTTCTGTAGCTCTGGAGTCGGTGGGGAGAAACCAGGTCGATCCCATGATGGGTCCAGTGGTAGCAGTACCAAGCATCTGATGGATCGTGTAGAGGATAGAGCATCTGGGGGTCGATCTGACGGCTCAGGTAGCTCCAGGAATATGATCTTCAATGGCTCTCCTGGATCATCCTCATCATGTCCCAGCAGTAGTGTTGCCCATGACCATAGGATGGGATCTGATGTCCATGGTCTGATTAACTGTGCAGGGACTTGGCTTGAATCTGGGTCAAGCTGGCTTTGGTCCAATCTGAAATGAAGATGGCTGGACCATGCTTCTGCTGCACTAGTCTGGGCTAGAAGTTGGTTGAACCAAGTTGAATCTTCAGCTGTGCTGAGTCGTACTCTGGTCCAAACCTGTCTGACTTGGTTGGGTCTACCGGTGTCAATTTGGACTTGGGTCAGTTGAGCCAAACCGGGGTTACCATCATAATCAGATCTGATCAAATTGAATATGGCATCTGGATAAGGAGGGTAGCTCCTTTCATGGCTCATATCAACCTTTGAATGTTTGATCAACGGCTGAGGATGCATCTTGATCACCTGGAGTTGATCTGGATGGTCCTGATTGCTTGGAACTCTTTGATCAGGTTCAGATCAAAGATCGGAAGCACTGGATCGAAGATCACGCTGATCAAACTGCTGGATCAAGTTGCAGTCTTGAACGGACGGCTGAGAAGCTGCCGGAGCTGGATCAACGGCGAAACCAGGTCGCCGGAGTGTGGAGACGGTACAGGAAGCTTCGCAGGGACGTGGGGGTTCCATCCGTACATTTTGATCGTTGAATTGGGTTGCAGATGCACCGGATCTGAAGGTGGCGGCGCGGCGGAGGTCGTCGCCGATGATCGTCGGTGATCTAGGCCGCGACGGTGCTTGAGATCGTCGGGAACATGTACGGGAAGGTCTTGGGACCTTTCTCGTGAGGTCTGATCTTGGGATCATCCTCGGCAAGTGACGGAGTGAAGGAGGCCGGAACAGGGGAGTTTGCCGGACTTGGATACCGGCGATCCAAGCTTCCATCATGGTTGCAGTCGGCTAAGGTGGCTTCGGAGAAGTACGCCGATGCTTCCTCGGTGAGCAGATGGAGAGGACGGCGTTGGAGGGCGGCGTTCTGGTGGCGTCTCGGGGACGAGCCGACGGAGCCGTGGATGAGCCCCGACGAAGGGTAGTCGGCTCCAGGGTGAGCTGGGCGGAAGGTAAGGAATGAGCCGCGGCTCGAGCCAATCCGGGAGGAGAGAGAAAACCAGTGGAAATTCCGGGAAAATATGGGGAAATAGGGAAAATTCCGAAAAAATCAGCAGAAGGTGGTAGGAAGTGTTCACCCTGGTCCGACGGAGTTGAACTCGGAGTTGCTCTCAGAGTTGCGGTAGGAGTCGCAGTCGGAGTTCTGATCCGAGTTGGCTCAGGGTCAGGTTCCGTAATCTGGACGGCAGCTGGAATAGGGGTCTTACTCTGAGTTATCGTTGAGCCCTTATTGGAGATCTGCCCCAACTCTCTAATGGTGCGCTCCGTGTTTCTGCTTTGTCGTTCCATCAAAGTTGAACAGAGCTTCAACTGGGCCTGCAGAATCATGAATTGCTCCTCCAAACTCTCCTGGGGTACTCCGTACATGGTGGCGAACTTTCCAGAAGGTTCTGAACCGCACAGTCGGTGGAACGGAGCTCTGATACCAAGTTGTTACGAGCGGTCTACTCGTGATCCTCTCGTAATGGGTCTCTACTGCTTCAATCGATCAGAATCGGCCTGATCGGACTTGATTTGAGTCCAATGGGCTGATCTGGCTTGAGCTGGATCGTATCTGGCTTGAGCTGGATCGGATCTGGTGGAGCCTGATTGGATGGGACTTGACTGGATCAAGTCTGAAGTGATCTGGATCAAGCTGACCAAGTTGGATTGGGCTGGATCCGGATTGACTGGCTTGGTTGAACCAATTAGACTTGGGCTGAGTCTGATTTGGTTGGGCTGGCTGGGATGATCCGATGGCGGGGGGTTGCCCCGGCGTAGGGATGGCGGCCGCGGTCGGGATCTTGGTAGGCAAGGTCGTACGACGATGGGGAAGAGATCTACCGGATCGGATCTGGGCGATAGGCGGCGGATTGGCCGGATCTACGAGGTCGGCGGAAGGGGTTTGGGTTCACCGGCGTCGGGGACGACGGGGATGGCTCTGGGGACGTCGGGAAGGGTCGTGGATGGTCGGAAGGGAGTTACGGACGATCTGCGAGGTGTTTAGGACGGATTGGGGGTGAGGTCGGGGATGGCCGTGGGGTTGACGACGAAGGGGACGGTGGTAGGCTTGTCGGGGACGGCGCCGGAGGGGACGAAGGAGGGAGTGGAGGTACTTAACGAGGTCATGGGGCTTGGGGGAAGAGGATGGTGGCCTTGGTTGGCGACGGGGGTGGCCGGAGAGGAGAGATCGGCGGGACTAGGGTTCCGGGCACGGGAGAGAGGAGGAAGAATGATATGAACAGTGATGATGACGTGGCGCTGACGTGGAGGAGAGAGAAAGTGATGGGGAGAAAGAAATTCCGGTGGAGGTGATGCCGGCTGCTGAGAAGATGACCGATGGGGAAGAAGGTGGATTAATGGTGGATTTTCTGGTGGAATCTACATTACTTCTACTCCTATGATATTCTACTCCTAAGATATTCTATCAACTATTCTTTATCATTCATCTCATGCATAACCTAATACAAACTACTAAGGTCCTTTTATAGAGACCTTGACAGAGTCCTAATCCAACTAAAAAACCCCCTTGCTTAATTAGCAAGTATTATGGCTTTCTGACTCAACTCAACTTCCTAACTCAAATGGACTCTTAATTAATTCATAACAATCAAATATCAAATAGGACTCAATTAAATATAAAAAACTAATGATAAATCCTGATCAAATACTCTAGTTTGAACTAGGGAAGTCCAAGTCAAACTAGGAAAGAGGCAGAATCAGTTTGGTTCCTCTTCTGGGTTCGGGTCCAGTTGATCGAGTCGGATCGACTCGTATCAGTGGTGAACCAGGAGAGTGATGACTCCGGGGATGTTTAGAATAAATGGGCGAGTAGCCCTAATGCTTTCCTTCTTAGCCTTGCATGCCGGCGTGCGCCAAGGGCTTTTACCTGCATGGTTTGTCTCTGTTGTTTGCGGGGTTGCTTCCCGATGCAGGTTGCTGGCGAACTGCTGGCAGTTGGTGGTGTTCCACTGCAGCAGTTCCAGATCTTAAGTATCTGTTCACCACCCCGGGCTGGCGGTGTGCCGAGCCCAGACCGTGTCATGCTATCATCACATTAATACGATGCACCTTCTCAAGGGCTTTCGTACCGGGTCTCTTGTTGTGTCTCAACTCCTCCTTAGCCAAATCTATGGCTAAGTCGAGAGATACCTTTAGGCTTTTAGAAGAAGGACCCTAGGTATTCGACGAGGAAGGCGAAGACTTAGAGGAGGAGACGGATGAGGAGAGGGATACCTTGCAGCTCCTCTAGGATTGGCTGGCGTCTCTTGGAGATCCAAGCCTTGGAGAACGTGGTGGAGGGAAGCACGGCAGCCTAGGGGACGCCGGGGACTTGGGGTTGGACGGCGGAGGTGGCTGGTAGCGCGGCGGTGATGATAGTGGCCGGTTAGTGGTTTGCAGAATTAGGGTTACAGCTACTCCTATATTACTTCTACTCCTAGGATTTATCTCTACTAAAATAATA
This sequence comes from Narthecium ossifragum, assembly GCA_963920575.1. NCBI lineage: Eukaryota > Viridiplantae > Streptophyta > Magnoliopsida > Dioscoreales > Nartheciaceae > Narthecium > Narthecium ossifragum. The sequence goes on from OY986973.1 coordinate 13,039,590, forward strand.
ACTCTCATAAATTCGTCCATGCATACCTAATACAAGCTATGGAGGTCCTTTTATAGAGGCCTCAACAAGATCTAATCAGATAACTACTATCTTGCTATAATCAGCAAGTTACAATCCTTTCCTGATAAGACTCAATCAAGATAACTACTAATAGAAAACTGACTCAATCATAATCAAAACTAATAAATCAACTAATAACCAACTAAGAAAGTGATCCAGCTAGGGATTAGGATCCCTAATGCCGGATTAGGCTTGGGACATGGTTCCAAGGCGGGGACAATGGATCCATGCTTGGGCGTAGACTTGGTCTTGGCTTGGTCCATGGTTGGGTCAGCTAGGAGGTGGGGTCAGACCTACGTGGGACCTCCTGGGCGTGGGTCTTGGTCCAACCCATGCTCGGGCTTGGGCTTGAAGCCAGTTCAGCTAGGGCTCGGCTTGCACATCTAGGACTAGACTCGATCAAGTCCTTCCTTGGCATGGGTTGGGCTGGCCCAGGCTGAGCTTGGTTCGACCTCGTATCATCCTCTCCCCCTTCGACCTCGTAGTTTCCCTGTTGGGCTTAGTTGCTCACTCCTCCTACCCGGGCTGCGTTTTGGAGGTGCAGGCACTAGCTCCTCTTCGGTGGCCCCTATTGGGCAGTTGGTCGGTGGTGCCGCGGCACCAGGCGGAGTCTGAGAGGTGGCGATCTTTACAGCTTTGTTAGTTAGCCTCGTACGGGAGTAAAAGTTGAATTTGAATCTTCCCCTCTCCGAGGATATGTATATTAAACTCTTTTGGATTTGTAATCTTGGGTTCGAGGTTCTTTAAATTATTGTCTTTTAATTGAGGGTGTTTTTGGTGACTATAGGTTACAGGGAACCCTCACCAAATTTTCCGTGGTTTGTTAGGTTCCGGTTCGCTTCGCCCGGCCCGGTTGGGCTTTCGCGGGTCGGGGCGCGACACAGTCATTCGCGTCGAACCCGTTCCGATCGATGACGATAGCTTTACTCTCGTTACTTCCAAGAGAAGGCCCATGGTGGCTGAGAGAACTTCTGCAACCCAGACGATCTCTGCACTATGTGCCGAAGATCCAAACGGTAAAGCCAAAATAATCTGATACGATGCACCTTCTCTACGGCTTTCGTATCTGGTCTCTTGCCTAGTCTCGACTCCTCCTTAGCCAAAGCTATCGCTAGGTCGAGATATACCTTTAGGGTTTTAAGAGAAACACCCTAGGTATTTGACAAGGAAGGCTAAAAACCGGAGGAGAGAGACGGATGAGGAAGAGGATTACCTTGCAGCTTTCTCAATGGTTGGCTGGCTTCTCTTGGAGATCCAAGCCTTGGAGAACGTGGGTGATGGCTGGTAGTGGTGATGATGGTGGCGGAGGACTGGACGGCAGCGGAGAAGGAGACCGGTGATGGAGAAGGATCAGCTGTAGAGAGAGATGAAGGTGGCTGGTGGATTATGAGGAAACTAGGTTACAGCTCTCCTAGGTTTACCGCTACTCCTAAATTATCCTACTAATAACTCTATTTTATTCTCATAATTCGTCATGCATATTTACAAGCCATGGAGGTCCTTTTATAGAGGCCTCAAGAGAGTTCTACTACAACCTGAATACTACATTGCTTTAATCAGCAAGTAACCAGACTTTCCTAATAAGACTCAATCTTATCTCAACTTCCTAATAACAAGAACTCATAATAGGAACTGATTTAAGCAAATCATAAACTGACCTCAATCTAGGAAACTGACTCAATCAAGATAACTACTAACTAGGAAATCAACTAAGTAAGCAAACCAGCTAGGGAATAAGAATCCTTTTGGCTGGTTGGGCTTAGGACGCCCAAAGTGACCTGGTTACAGCCAGCTCCTTGGCGTGGGCCCCCCCATGCAAGGACGTGGGTCCCTTCTTGGATTGGCTCAGTTCGTCCTCGTATCATCCCCTCTTCCTTCGAAATGGGCCTCGTCCTCAAGGCCTGAATTTGCTGAGGGAAAAGGGATCTGCTCTTCTCGTACCGGAGTGACGTGGCTAGACCGCAACCGTTGCTCTGTCTTGGCGGTGAAAATCCTTGTCGCACCCATGGTGGATCTAATGGTATCCGAAGCGGCGAGTCAGGGGGCCATGCTGCCGGTCTGGAAGGAGGAGGCTGAAACTTAGGTGGATCTGGCGGCCTTTGGAACTCCAAGAAGTAGAGGGCGGCTGTAGATCGACGATGGGCCCACCTCAAGTGCTGGTGTCTTAGGTCAAAGACTCGGTCAACCTGAATCAAATCCTTCCAAGATGGAAGCAGACCCAAGACGGCGGATGGATACAGTCGTGCCGAGGACGGAGCATCTGGGGGACGATCTGATGGTTCAGGTGTCTCCAAGCATGGGATCTTCAATGGTTCTCCTGGATCATCCTCGTCACGTCCCATGAGTAGTGTCGCCCATGACCATAGGACGGTATCTGATCTCCATGGCCTGGTCGGATGTGCAGGGTCTTGGCTTGATGCTGAGTCAAGCTCGCTTTGGCCCAGTCTGAAGTGAAGTCGGCTGGGCCACGCTTATGCTGCACTATTTGGATCTTGATCAGGTTCGGTTTGACTGAGCTTGATGGAGCTTGGTTGGCTGCAATCAGATCTAGCCAGATTGATTCTGTCTGCATCCAATTGAGTCTGACTTAGCCTAGTCTGATCTGAGCTTGGTCGGATCTGGTTGGTGTAACCAAACCTGGTTGTGCTTGGATGGAATCTGACCAAGTCTTGTAAGATGCAATCTGACTCGACCAATTGTAGGTGACGGAGTCGGAGTTTGATCAGGTTCAAACCGTAGTGATTTGATTTGATCTGATCAGATAGCTGAGTGGCTCTAGCAACTGAGAGGGAACTGAACTTGGTCGCCGGTGAGGGATGTTCATCAGGGTTTGGATCCCATGGAGAAGAGGGGATGAGAGGATGGGGGTTTGGTACGGGTGGCGGATCTGGAGGGGGTTTGGGGTCGGCCTCGGTAAGGATATGGGAAGGGTCAGGAGGTTTAGGGGACAGCCTTTGTTGCCCCAGAAGATCCTTCAGTGGGCTGTGAGGGGAGGAGGTCATGGTAGTCTTGGGCCACGGTAGACCGTGACTTCCTTGAGGTTTGTCGCCGGAGTCGGGGAAAATGGAGTTGGGGGCTGGCAAGGTTGTACATGGAACAGATATGGCTATGGGTGGAGAGGTTGGGTGGTTGTGAGGGGGACCTTGGTGGAGGTTACATGGTGTGGGGAGTTCTTCAACAAAGGTGAGGTCGGTGGCTGCAGCTTCATGGATGTTGACTGGGCTGGGATGTGGTGTGGTTGGTTAAGGGGGCAGCGAGTGTTGTTCATGGGTTGGGTCATGGGAAAGCTCGGGGGTAGGTGGAGTATAAGGAGTCCTAATCTAGGTAGAGCTAGGTTTAGATTCTGCAATCCAAGTTGTAGCTAGAATGGGATTTTCTCTGGAAATCTGAACTCTGGTAGGGCTTGACAGATTTGTAGGAGAATATCGTTTGATCATTGCTTCCCACTGTTCTGCTGAAGGGTAAGGTAGAGGGCTCCAACTTTGGACGGCTTCCTTCCATTGTTCAACTGTAGGGTAAGCCGTACTCCAAGTTTGACTAGGATTCCTAGTTGGAGTAGGATTTGTAATCATGGTTCTAGTAGGATTTTGGGTCCCAGTCGTACTCTGAGTTTGACTCAGATTCCTAGTTGGAGCAGGATTTGTAATCCTAGTTCCAGTAGGATTCGGAGTCCAAGTTGTAGGTTTGGGTTGATTGTAGGGTGTAGGTAATGGCTGATACGGTGGTGATGGATTGTAGGGAAGACTAGGGCTGTACGGTGTGTAGGGAGGTGGCATAGGCTGCTGGTATGGAGGCTGGGCATAGGCCGGGTATAGGGGCTCGTATGGTTGTGGAGGAACTCGGCCAGGTACAGTAGGGTTAGGGTTAGGGATCTGTAGGGATAATGATGGAAGTAAGGGATAATGATGTGGAAGAGAGGTTTGACCAGGTAGAGGAGTAGGTCTGGTCGGATGAACAGTGATTTGTGTAGGGGTTGAGCATCCGCGGTATAACTAGGGTTTTGGCCAGGTACTCTTCTTGCCATGTGGACTCTTTCAGAAGGATTCTGGACGGCACAGGTAGGAGGAAAGAGCTCTGATACCAAGTTGATACGATGCACCTTCTCTACGGCTTTCGTATCTGGTCTCTTGCCTAGTCTCGGCTCCTCCTTAGCCAAAGCTATGGCTAGGTCGAGATATACCTTTAGGATTTTAGGAGAAGCACCCTAGGTATTCGACAAGGAAGGCTGAAAACCGGAGGAGAGAGACGGATGAGGAAGAGGATTACCTTGCAGCTTCCTCAATGGTTGGCTGGCTTCTCTTGGAGATCCAAGCCTTGGAGAACGTGGGTGATGGCTGGTAGTGGTGATGAAGGTGGCGGAGGAGTGGACGGCAGCGGAGAAGGAGACCAGTGATGGAGAAGGACCGGCTGTAGAGAGAGATGAAGGTGGCTGGTGGATTATGAGGAAACTAGGTTACAGCTACTCCTAAATTATCCTACTAATAACTCTATTTTATTCTCATAATTCGTCATGCATATTTACAAGCTATGGAGGTCCTTTTATAGAGGCCTCAAGAGAGTTCTACTACAACCTGAATACTACCTTGCTTTAATCAGCAAGTAACCAGACTTTCCTAATAAGACTCAATCTTATCTCAACTTCCTAATAACAAGGACTCATAATAGGAACTGATTTAAGCAAATCATAAACTGAACTCAATCTAGGAAACTGACTCAATTAAGATAACTACTAACTAGGAAATCAACTAAGTAAGCAAACCAGCTAGGGAATAAGAATCCTTTTGGCTGGTTGGGCTTAGGACGCCCAAAGTGACCTGGTTGCAGCCAGCTCTTTGGCGTGGGCCCACCCAAGAAATGACGTGGGTCCCTTTTCTTGGATTGGCTCAGTTCGTCCTCGTATCATAATCTATCTGTCTGTTGCGAAAACACAGGTGGCCCCTAAGGTTGACTACGAAACCCATTACGAGGTGTACCCTGACAAACCTTGGATCGGCCTCCAAGCGACAGGAAATGATGAGGCATCGCTCCACGTTCGGTACTGCCATGTTCAGTTACTCCGAGCGGAGTATGAACACCAACGAAGGAATGCGAAGCCCAAACACGCAACTCACCAGAATTACATCGAAGATATGCGAGTAGCCTACAAATACTACATCACCCAGGAGCTGCAGAGTCTTCAAAAAGTGAAGCGAACTATGATGTAGGCGACTCCAACACCCTTCACTTCAATGACGATCATTTCCAGCCTGAGGAGAGCTACGACCAACCACAATTCACCCATATCCCTGTCAAGGTATAGAAGCCCGTCGGAAAGAGGAAGAATACGAAGTCAAAAGCGGCTGCGCATCATCCTCCGTTTCACGCTGGGGGCTCAAACCATCCTTATTATGGGGTATCTCTCAAGACCAGTTCATCCGAGGCTTCATAATGGATAAGTCCAAACACAGAGGGGGTCCTTCAAGAGAATGAATTTGACATCATTGCAGCAATGCCCATTGGAATTCAAGACGACGAGATGTCCACTTCGACTAATACGTCTTCAAATGTTCCGTTGAAAAGACGAAGGAAGAAAGTCGTGATCGAAGAACTTCAAAAATGCCTCATCGTCAACTTACCTCCAAACCGTCCACGGACTATAAGCGTCACCCGCTCCCTTGGCAGTAAAGACGTGGCTTCCGAGGCGTCATACGAATGCCAATTTCCTACTCTCCCTAAGTCCCCGATGTCGCCCACAAGCAGATCCCCTTCACCTGAGCGCTACCAGGTCTTTGCTACCACAGTCGAAGAGGAGTTGGAGCAATTGAGGAACGTGCTACAACTAAAGGATGTCGAGATAGCCAGCCTCAAGGCTCAAGTGCCTCCTGAAAAAAATTCACATGCTAAAAAATAATTCTCATGCGAATGTGTCACCCAATATGGTACCTCTCGACACTGTAAAGAAATTAATCGCCGAGAGCGTGAGGGCCTTCCACATGCAAAACCAGTATGCCACGAGGCCGGGATACTCACCCTGCCGAGATAGACCTGGTCCCATACCCAGCAAACTATCGGCAACCTCAATTCACCAAGTTTAACGGGAGCAGATCCCCGCATGAGCACATTGCTCATTTCCTAGCGGCCTGCCAGGACACGGCTCATAATGGTGCGCTGTTACTATGTCAGTTCGTCCAAACCCTCTCTGGACCGGCATTTACTTGGTACAGCAAGCCGCTTCGGGGATCCATCACCTCATGGGAACAAATGCAGGAGGCATTTCTTCAAAGGTTCTATAGTACCCAAAGAAGCGTAGGGATTACGGAGCTCACCCAAACCGAACAGAGTCCACACAAGAAAGCTGCGGACTTCATCAACAGATGAAGGAACTGAAGCATCCACTGCCCGCAGCCCATCATGAAAGCAGAAGCTGTACGGATGTGTATGAACAACCTGCGTCTGGAGATGGCACTCTACTTGCAAGGCATTCGTTTGCTCTCCTTCGAGGAGTTGGCCTCTAAAGCCACAAACATCAAAAACTACCTACACCATATGGCCAGAAAAAATCATACAACAGATGGGGTCCTCGATCGTACCAAGAAAGATAAAGCTCCACCAATGGGGAAGGTAGTCCTGTAGACCTCCACAACACATGCGCCTAAGCCAAACGAGACTTATGGTCCCAGAGAACAATTTCTGCCCAGAGATGGCTCGTCGGAACCAACACAGCGGTGGATAAAGACTCTTAAGGAGAGGACAGAAAGGTAGTACTCCTTCCCCCGAGAAGAGGTCTCTGACATCTTCAGAGGCTTGCTGGATATCGGACTTCTAGAGCTCCCGGAGCCACGACACCCTGAAGAAGCAAATAAGGTGGACGAACCTAGGTATTGCCACTACCATAGAATACCCACACACCCTTCTAGACTGCTTCAACCTAAAGGACAAGATCCAGAAGCTGATCGACGAAGGAGTCATGGACACCGGGCTCCTAAAAAAGCTTCAAAAAGAGAAAATGACAGAGTTGACGCACATGATCACAACTGTGGCCGGATCTAGATCCTTACATGTAGAGTACACACCCTCGACACTTTCTTATGGGGAAATGGAGCGCAACCCTCAAATACCTCCTCCCAGCGACATTGAGCATAGATATGTTTATTTCTCCTCCGGAGAAATACGTAGTTCCTGTCTTGGTATCCATCGAGAGAAGCTCTTGGCCTACCTTAGGAGAATTGTGTCCCCCTGACTCGAAGGAGCCGAGTTATGATCGTTTCGGGAAAACCTACTTCAGCAAAAGACATAAGGAAAACAAGCCTTCAACCAAAGGATTAAGGCTGCCAGATATAACCCTCCAAGACCTCCGCTTCCCCGAGATTGGCAGCCGAGGCCGAAGCGGCACAGATCTCCGAAGTACAAGATCTTGACAAAGGTGATGAATCATGAAGAGATAGAAGGGTTCATTCACCAAGTCTCCACGGATCTCCAAGCTAGGAAGCCACATGTGCCGCAAAGTAATGTCCCTTGGGACAACGAGGATTACACTTGCTTCACCATAGGAGTTTTTGAGGATGATGATGAGTCCCTCTGCTTCCCAGAAGAAGAGAAGTCCGAAGTCCAATAGATCGTCATTCGCTCCGGGTTCCGACTTCCAGATTCCCAACCTTCACGCCCAAGAGGAAAAGACCAACAAGCAGTGCATGATGTAAACTCGAATGAGTCTGTCAAGTACAATGTGGTCTCTCATTTAAACAAAATACCTGCATTGCTTAGTGTGTACGATGCCTTGTGTCTCTCGCACGATTTTCATAGGTCTCTTATAACTGCATTATCTTTTCCTGACGACTATCGGGCAGAAGTCTTCCAAACTAATGCCCCTATAATCGAAAGTTTAAACATAGAATTTTCCGATGGTGACCTATTACTCGGTGCAAAACCCCATAATAGGCCGTTATTAATGACCGGTGATATCGATAACATTCCTACGTCACGGGTAATGTTAGACTGTGGGTCGGCCATTAATCTTTTGCCACTCAAAACGCTTCGTGACTTAGGATATGATATCGATGACTTGACATCAAGTAACATAGTAGTCTAAGGCTTCAACCAAGCCGGACAACATGTGCTAGGTTCCATACATCTGGCACTAATATTTCAAGACATGGCTACGAGTGTCATTTTCCATGACATCGACAATGCACTGTTAGGGAGGCCTTGGCTCCATGAATATAAGGTTGTTCCCTCAACACTCCATCAATGTTTCAAGTATCAAACTCCCGAAGGCAATGTCAAGAGGGTGTTCGCCGACATGAAGCCATTCACACCAGGTGAAGCATTCTTCACCGACGCCAAGTTCTATCTAGAACCGCCATTAAAGCTGAAGAAACTTGACCCCACGCCTACTTCGGATATGGGCTTCATGGAAAAATTCACCATGGAAGTTCAGCAAGGGAAGAAGCCTCCACAAAAGAAGAAGACATATTGCTATGTTCCAAGCAGTCAAAGGAAGCCTAGAGACCCGATATTCACAGTTATTGAAGAGAAACCTCCTAAATTCCTTTTTCAAGATTTCCCGGTGCCTCTCCATAGGCTTCTTCCTTCCTACGTCAAGCCTCCCCCAAACAAAGGGAAAGCCCAGGTGAATGAAGGAACAGGCGGCGACGAAGGGAACATGAAGTACGGACAACCTATCAAGTTCGTACAAGCTTCCCCGATCATGTCAAATACACATGTAACGAACACAAGGTTGCCCATACTGTTTTACGATCAAAAGCCGCTGCATATGATGGCTCGTATGGGATATAACATCAATTCTGGCGAAGGTTTGTGTGGAGGTTGAGGCGAGAAACAACCCTTTGAAGATCTCCTGACAGAATCGCAAAAAGAGGCCATTTGTTATGGTGAAGACTTAACCTTTGACAGAACAAGGCTTGGATATGAGTTCCAAGTATATGCTACTTCCATAGAGGTTGTCGATCTCCAAGGAGCGCCGCCACAGCTCGAAGACGGTGGTCAGGCAATCGTAGATGACTTAGAAGAAATCAACCTGGGGGCAGAAGATGATCCTCGTCCAACATTCATCAGCTCCCACATGACGCCGGACGAAAAAAATCAATTCATTCTCTTTCTTCGGCAAAATCGGGACGTGTTCGCTTGCAGCTTTAAGGAGATGACAGGTTTGGGTGTTAACATACATACGAAGGTTTATCTCCAATTTGGCTGGCCATTGCGAACCTTTTTCTCATCTCATGAAGAAAGGAATGCCTTTCGAATGGGATAAATCTTGCGAGAACGCTTTTCAAAGCATAAAAGAGTATCTCATTAACCCACCGGTTCTCGCCTCCCTCGTCAAAGGAAAGCCTGATCCTATATACGACAGCTCTGCCCAGATCGCTAGGAGCTTTGCTTGCACAACATGATGACGAAGGCAAGGAGAGATCTCTCTACTATCTTAGCAGAACCTTGGTTGGGGCCGAGCATAATTATTTGGAGATGGAGAAAGTATGCTTGTTATTGGTGTTCGCCGCTCAAAAGCTTCAGCATTATCTGTTACGCCGAGCCTTCTCGTAGGCACGGGTACCTGGTCTCTTGCCCGGTCTCAGTTCCACCTTAGCCAAAATCTATGGCTAGGTCGAGAGATACCTTTAGGGTTTTAGGAGAAGGACCCTAGGTATTCGACGAGGAAGGTGAAGACTGGAGGTGGGAGACGGAAGAGAAGAGGATACCTTGCAAATCCTCTTAGAGTTAGCCGGTTACTCTTGGAGATCCAAGCCAAGGGAGGTGGCTGATACGAGTCGATCCGACTCGACCAACTAGACCCGAACCCAGAAGAGGAACCAAGCTGGTTCAACCTCTTTCCTAGTTTGACTTGGACTTCCCTAGTTCAAACTAGAGTATTTAATTAGTCTTTATCATTAGTCTTTTATTGAGTCCTAGTTGATTGTTAGGAATTAATTAAGAGTCCCTTTGAGTTAGGAAGTTGAGTTGAGTCAGAAACCTTATAACTTGCTAATCAAGCAAGGGGGTTTTTCTAGTAGATTAGGACTCTGTCAAGGTCTCTATAAAAGGACCTTAGTAGTTTGTATTAGGTAATGATGCATGAGATGAATGATTAAGACTAGTTGATAAATTATCTTAGGAGTAGAATATCATAGGAGTAGAAGTAAAGTAGATTCCACCCGAAATCCACCATAGATCCACCTTTCTTCCCCGTCAGTCATCTTCTCCGCAGCCGGCATCGCCTTCACCTTCAATTTCCTTCTCCCAATCACTTTCTCTCTCCGCCACGTCAGCGACCCCCCACCGCCACGTCAGCGCCACGTCAGCTCATCTCCTTCCTTTCTTCTCTCCCGTGCCAAACCCTCGCTCCCGCCGATCTCCACCGCCGTTCCCTCTCCGGCCACCCCCGTCACCAACCAAGGCCACCATTCTCTTCCTCTAAGCCCCACGACTCCGGCCATCTATTCCCCGTCGCCCTTCACCATCTCCGGTGAGTTCCCCGGCAACATCACCTTCACAGCCGCCGCCGTCTTCTACCCTTCCCTCCGCCATTAACCTCCCAGATCCCTTCCCCGTTTTCCGTCCGACCTCCCTAAACCGATCCAAACCTCCCTAAGCCACTCCCGAAGCCTCGCCGTCGTTCCCGACGTCGGCCGACCCAACCCTCTCCTCCGTCTCCCCTAGATCTCGTCGCTCCGGCCTCGTTCAGGACAATCCACTCCGGTGGATCTCTTCCCCACCTCCAGGCGACCGTTCCTGCCACTATCCCAACCGCCGTCGCCGCCCCTATCGCCAGCGATCCCTCCGGTGACCCCTCAGCCCTTAGATCCGATTCCCTGACTCAGCCCAATCCAACCCACTTGATTTAACCTAGCCCAATCCGGTTCAGCCAGCTAGATCAGATTCAGCTTAGTCTGATTCAGCCACTTAACCCACTCCTAGCCGTTTCAGCCAAGCCACTTAGCCCAATCCGAGCCAGATTCAATTCCAAGAGCCAATCAACCAATCCAGACTTGACCCAGTCGAGTCCTACCCCAATCTGAGCCAGATCTGAACCAGATTCGATCCAGCTTCAGCCCATTGGACTCAAATCAAGTCCGATAAGGCCGATTCTGATCGATTGGAGCAGTAGAGACCCATTACGAGAGGATCACGAGTAGACCGCTCGTAACAACTTGGTATCAGAGCTCCGTTCCACCGACTGTGCGGTTCAGAACCTACTGGAATCTTCGCCACCATGTACGGAGTACCCCAGGAAAGTTTGGAGCAGCAATTCAAGATTCTGCAGTCCCAGTTGAAGCTCTGTTCAACTTTGATGGAACGCCAAAGCAGAACCTTGGAGCACACCAGTAGGAAGTGGGAGCAGATTACTAGTAGATGGTCAACTGTGACTCAAACAAGTCTCACAGGGATTCAGATTTCGAGTCAAACCCCTACTCTAGCTGCAACCCAAATTCCAGAACCTGACCCTTAGCCAACTCAGATTATGACTCCGATTGTATTTGCGAGTCCGAATGAGAGACCAGCAATCAGTAAGAGAGAAAAGGTCCAGGAGCTAATCGAGGAGCAACAACCGTCCGATTCTCAGATCGAACCAGAGCACATGCTGTTGCAACCTCTGTCAGACCCGGGTGAAACCTTCCTTCTACCTTCCAATGATTTTTCTGGATTTTTACCTATTTTTCCATATTTTTCCGGAATTTCCCCTGGTTTTCTCTCTCCTCCTGGGAATCGGCTCGTCCCTGGCTCAACCGCAGCTCGCCATCAGCTCACCACCCTCACCCGCGCCCGGCTCACTTCCAAGCCATCAACCCTTCGTCCCGGCTCATCCACGGCTCCGTCGGCTCATCCCCAAGCCGCCACCCCAACGCCGACGTCCGACGCCGTCTTCTTCTTCCAACCATCGCGGAAGCTCCGGCGTCCCTCACCTAAGCCGCCGTGGCCAACCACGACGACGATAGAGGCTCGGATCGCCGGAAACCAACTCCGGCAAAAGCCCCTGTTCCGGCCTCCTCCAATCCGGCCAGATCTGAGGTTGATCCTTCGATCGAACCTCACGAGAAAGGTCCCAAGACCTTCACGAACCGTTTCCACCCATCCCAGGCTACCGATGAGCACTCCCTCACCGGTGATCATCGGCGACGACATCCACCGCGCCGCCAACAACAGATCCGGTGCATCCGAGGCCCAATCCGACGATCAGACCGTACGGATGGAACCCCCTCGTCCCTACGAAGCTTCCTGTGCCGTTGCCACTCTCCGACGAGCTCGTTTCGCCGTTGATCCTGCTCCGACAGCTTCTCAGCCGTCCGATAAAGACTGCAACTTGATCCAGCCGTTTGATCAGCCTGATCTTCGATCCAGTGGTTCCGATCTTCGATCTGAACCTGATCCAAGAGTCCCCAGCAATCAGGACCATCCAAATCAACTCTAGGTGATCAAGATGCATCCTCGACCGTTGATCAAGCATCCGAAGGTTGATATGAGCCCTGAAAGGAGCTACCCTCCTTATTCAGATGCCATATTCAATCTGATCAGATCTGATTATGATGGTAACATCGGTTTAGCTCAACTGACCCAAGTCCAGATTGACACCGGTAGACCTAACCATGTCAGACAGGTTTGGACCAGAGTACAACTCAGCACAGCTGAAGATTCAACTTGGTTCAACCAACTTCTAGCCCAGACTAGCGCAGTAGAAGCATGGTCCAGCCATCTTCACTTCAGATTGGACCAAAGCCAGCTTGACCCAGATTCAAGCCAAGTCCCTGCACAGTTGATTAGACCATGGAGATCAGATCCCATCCTATGGTCATGGGCAACACTACTGATGGGACATGATGAGGATGATCCAGGAGAGCCATTGAAGATCATATTCCTGGAGCTACCTGAGCCGTCAGATCGACCGCCAGATGCTCATCCATCACTGCCACTGCTACCCCTGGACCCGTCATGGGATCGACCTGGTTTCTCCCCACCGAGTCCAGAGCTACAGAAGGAAGTTGATTCGATCCAGCCACATGGAGCCATCCTACCTGACCTGACTCTGGCCTTGAGGACAAGGCCAATTTTGAAGGAAGGGGGGGTGCTACGAGTCGATCCGACTCGACCAACTGGACCCGAACCCAGAAGAGGAACCAAGCTGGTTCAACCTCTTTCCTAGTTTGACTTGGACTTCCCTAGTTCAAACTAGAGTATTTAATTAGTCTTTATCATTAGTCTTTTATTGAGTCCTAGTTGATTGTTAGGAATTAATTAAGAGTCCCTTTGAGTTAGGAAGTTGAGTTGAGTCAGAAACCTTATTACTTGCTAATCAAGCAAGGGGGTTTCTCTAGTGGATTAGGACTCTGTCAAGGTCTCTATAAAAGGACCTTAGTAGTTTGTATTAGGTAATGATGCATGAGATGAATGATTAAGACTAGTTGATAAATTATCTTAGGAGTAGAATATCATAGGAGTAGAAGTAAAGTAGATTCCACCCGAAATCCACCATAGATCCCCCTTTCTTCCCCGTCGGTCATCTTCTCCGCAGCCGGCATCGCCTTCACCTTCAATTTCCTTCTCCCCGTCACTTTCTCTCTCCGCCACATCAGCGACCCCACCGTCACGTCTGCGCCACGTCAGCTCATCTCCTTCCTTTCTTCTCTCCCGTGCCAAACCCTCGCTCCCGCCGATCTCCACCGCCGTTCCCTCTCCGGCCACCCCCGTCGCCAACCAAGGCCACCATTCTCTTCCTCTAAGCCCCAGGACTCCGGCCATCTATTCCCCGTCGCCCTTCACCATCTCCGGTGAGTTCCCCAGCAACATCACCTTCACAGCCGCCGCCGTCTTCTACCCTTCCCTCCGCCATTAACCTCCCAGATCCCTTCCCCGTTTCCGTCCGACCTCCCTAAACCGATCCAAACCTCCCTAAGCCACTCCCGAAGCCTCGCCGTCGTTCCCGACGTCGGCCGACCCAACCCTCTCCTCCGTCTCCCCTAGATCTCGTCGCTCCGGCCTCGTTCAGGACAATCCACTCCGGTGGATCTCTTCCCCACCTCCAGGCGACCGTTCCTGCCACTATCCCAACCGCCGTCGCCGCCCCTATCGCTGGCGATCCCTCCGGTGACCCCTCAGCCCTTAGATCCGATTCCCTGACTCAGCCCAATCCAACCCACTTGATTTAACCTAGCCCAATCCGGTTCAGCCAGCTAGATCAGATTCAGCTTAGTCTGATTCAGCCACTTAACCCACTCCTAGCCGTTTCAGCCAAGCCACTTAGCCCAATCCGAGCCAGATTCAATTCCAAGAGCCAATCAACCAATCCAGACTTGACCCAGTCGAGTCCTACCCCAATCTGAGCCAGATCTGAACCAGATTCGATCCAGCTTCAGCCCATTGGACTCAAATCAAGTCCGATCAGGCCGATTCTGATCGATTGGAGCAGTAGAGACCCATTACGAGAGGATCACGAGTAGACCGCTCGTAACAGTGGCGGTGGAGGGTTGGCAGCCAAGGATGGACACCGGTGATGGGGACGTGCACTGTAGATGGCAGCGGTGGACGGCAATGGATGGTGGCCGGCTGGTGGAGAGAGAATCCGGCAGGAGAGAGAGATGAAGGTGGCTGGTGGATGTGGGGTATTAAGTTATGGCTACTCCTAGGGTTACAACTACTCCTATAATATCTCTTAAGTTTATTCTTCAATGCATAAAACCCTAATACAAGCAATGGAGGTCATTTTATAGAGGCCTCAAAGGGGCTACTCCAACCTGGATACCTACTTGCTAAAACAGCAAGTGACTTGACTCAACCCAACTAGGACTCATAATATGAACTAGCAAAGCACAAACTGGACTCAAACTAGGAAATCAACTAGGAAAGCAATTAAGACTCAACTAATGAAATAACCAGCTAGGAATAGGATTCCTTAAGGCTGGCATTGGCTTGGGACCTGGTCCAAGGCCGAATCCTCCTAGAAGGTGGGCCCGGACCTGCATGGGTCCCTCCTGGGCCTATCCCACGTGTGGGCCCTGCCCTAGAATTGGGCGTGGGTTGGTCTAGCCCAGGTAGAGCTGGACTTGGTTCCACTTGGCTGGGCGTGGGTTGGGCTTGGGTCCCAACTGTGTCATTATCTTTTGGAGCATCCCATACAGCTCATCTCCAAAACTGATCCCTTGCGATATATTCTAAAAAAGTTGGTCCTTTCCGGACGGCTCGCAAAATGGGCAATGCTTACTATCTCAGTTCGACATAACGTATGTCCAACAAAAAGCTGTCAAAGGGCAAGCCCTGGCAGATTTTCTCGCCGCTCACCTGGTGCCAAGCAATATGACTATAGAAGATGACTTACCATATGAAGAAGTACCTGTCACCGACATTCGACCACCTTGGGAAATGTACTTTGACGGAGCATGCAGACACTCAGGAGCGGGGGCAGGAATAATTTTTGTCACTCCGACGCAAGCCCGAATCCCGTATTCCTTTGCACAAACTTCAGCGTCATCCAACAATATAGTGGAGTACGAAGCCCTCGTTATCGGATTAGAGATAGCGCTGAAAATGGGGATGGACCCGCTCAACGCTTACGGAGACTCTCAACTCATCGTAAATCAACTTCTCGGCACCTATGCAATCAAGAAAGAGGAATTAATTCCTTATTTTATCAGGGCAAAGGAGCTCATCGATTGCTTCAAGGAGTTGAAGATTCAACATGTTCCGTGATCCCAAAACCAGAAGGCAGACGCGCTAGCCAGTTTAGCCGCAACCATGGTCCTCTCACCCTCAGGAACATTAGAAGTAAGGGTTGAGGAGAGGCGATTTCTCACTCCCCTACTTGAAGAAGTTCCAAACATATATATACCAACGTTCGTTAATGTCGTGTCCATATCAAAAATACAAACAACTGACTGAAGAGCCCCCTTCCTTGATTATCTCATGTTCGGGATACTCCCTACCAATCCTCAAGAGAGGTTGAGGCTAAGGAGAAGGGTGACAAAATACACTTGTGTCAATGACGCATTATACCGGAGGTCCTACGACGGACTCTTACTCCGATACCTTTCTAATGACGAAGCGGCGTCAGCCCTCCAAGAAATCCACTTGGGCATATGCGGAGCACATTAGCCAGGTCCCAAATCGTATCACCAGCTAAAGCATTTGGGATATGCCTTCTATGGTGCGCAACTCCATTGAGTATGTTAGAAAATGTCACATCTGCCAAATTCACGCAGACTTTATACATCAACCCCCATAGCCACTTTATCCTACGAGCCCAGCCCTTTGAAGCATGGGGGTTAGACATCGTAGGCCCCATCCAGTCATCTTCGTCAAAAGGTCACTCATACATCCTAGCGGCGACAGACTACTCCAAATGGGCGGAAGCTATTCCCTTAAAAAATACGAGGGGAGAGACGGTAGTACAGTTCATCAAGACACACATTATCTATCGATTTGGGATCCCTGCAAAAATCATCTCGGACAATGACACACCCTTCAAAAACAGAAACATGGAGGGATTGTGCGCCAAGTACAAAATTAAGCACCGCTTCTCATCGGCATATAACGCCGCGGCCAACGGACAAGCAGAGGCATTTAACAAGATTCTCTGCAAACTCCTGAAGAAAGTGGTTCATAAAGACAAGAAAGAATGGCACGAGAAGCTTCTGGAGAATCTCTAGGCATACCATACCACAATGAAAACTCCGACGGGCCCAACCCCTTATTCGCTTGTCTTTGGGGGAGAAGTAGTCCTTCCTCTTGAAATCCAGGTCCCTTCCCTCAGAGTCGCTCTACAGGAAGGCTTGATAGAAGACCAAGCTGCAAAATTAAGGTTCGACGAGCTCGATAGCCTAGAAGAACGGCGCATGGATGCCCAGCAAAATCTAGAAATGTTCCAAGCAAGAGTTTTCAGAGCCTTTGACAAAAAAGTGAATCGCCGCTCGTTCAAAGTCAGAGACCTTGTCCTCGCCGTAGTCCGACCCATGGTTGTCGTCAGAACAACCCAAGGGAAATTTGATCCTAATTGGGAAGGGCCTTTCATAGTTCAAGAGGTCTATACCAATGGAGCTTATAAAATCATTTCCCTGGATGGTGAATATACCCCACCTCCGGTGAATGGCAAATTTCTCAAACGATATTATTCCTAAACATGTACGCTTCGAGCTTCAAGAGCCTAAAATGATAGAATGAATAAATTACTCTACACTTTGCGAGTTCCCATCCATATATGAGTATAAACTTTACATAAATAATACTCATAATTTTATGCTCAAAATTCCCTTCTCCAAAAAAAAAGAGACACACACATACATGGTACGGGTGACTTGCATGAACATGGGAGATGCCTATGCCTATGTAGATAGGTAAGCATATATCTTCTGGTCCCTTTTGCACGTTGAACATGAGATCTATTTATACATGCATGGGCAAAAAGGAAAGCATGCATCCTTGTCTCTGTGTGGATAGCTTGGGAAGGTGCTTGTGCATATATGAGCGAGCAAACAAGAAAACAGTCTTGCCTCTTTTGATCACATTCCGGGAAAAATGAAATCAACCCAAAATTTTAAACGTGGGTTCCAAGAACTTCCTGATATACTCCGTAAATCCAACTCATAAGCATGAACCATGCACAGATAGTGTTCGAAAGCAAAAGTTTGGCACATCCGACATCGATAGTAAAAAGAGAGGTTTGAAGAAAAGGACTTCCACAATATAGTCACATGTTTTCAAATAAGAGAGGAAACAAAGAAATGCATCATGGATTCTAGGAGCTCCATGGGTTCAAAGCGTCATAAATTCTAGCTAATTCGGCCTGAAGCTCGTACGCCTTGCTCATCGCCAGAATAATGTCTCGAGAAGTTGACACCTCCTTGTGCTTCCGCTCCATCCCTTCAATTGTAGACGTCAAAGCGGCTTTCTTCTCCTCAAGGATGGTGCTCTCCTTCATCATATGTTTCAGGGCATGCTCTTCAACTTGTAGTTGACCTCTGAGACCGCCCACTAGTTCCCCCTGAAGTCGTTGTCGTTCAAGAGCACGTAGGAGATTTTCTGCGATGACCACTCTCTCGAACTTGGCTGCCTCAGCTTTCTCAAGATATATGAATGCATTGGCGTCATGCTATAATAACTCCTTTTCCTGGCGGAAGCCCCATATCACATGAAGCTATTTGTGACAGAAATAACTGCTGGACATTTCTTAGAGAAGATGAGCCAAACTCCTGGCTAGGCAATGTCGCAAGCAGACGATTGATGCATTTCTCTAGCCCCTTAAAGTCTTGAGATACGGCCGAGTCAGGTAGATAAAGTGACACCAGTCGCTTCTCAAACTCCGCATAGAAGCTGACGACTTGCTCATCCAAAGTAGCAAACTCCGACGAAGCGGCTAGCGCGGAAGAAGCGTCAAGACCCACGCCGTCCAAAGTAGACACGACTTCATCAAGAACTGGGGTGGCAACGGTCTCCCCAGAGATCATGATACGAGCGTTCTACTTGTAATCCTCTCGTATCGGGTCTCTACTGCTCCAATCGATCAGAATTGGCCTGATCGGACTTGATTTGAGTCGAATTGGCTGAATCTGGTTTATCTGGTTCAGATCTGGCTGAGCCTGATTGAATAGGACTTGACTGGGTCAAGTCTGAGTTGATCTGGATCAGGCTAACTGGGTTGGATTGGGCTGGTTTGGACTTGACTCGGATTAAGTGGCTGAGCTGAATTAGGTTAGAGTTGGTTGAGCCAACTTGGTTGGGCTGAACCGGAATTGATCCAAGGCTGAGGTTCGCCGGAGTAGATCGCCGGCGTAGGGGCGACGGCGGCGGCTGGGTCCTTGGCAGGAGAAGTCGTCGACGGTTGCGAAGAGATCCAACGTCTCTGATTGGCCATAGGAGTAGTAGGGACGGTGAATCTGGAGTACCGTCGGCGGTGGGTTAGAGGAGGCCGACGTTGGGGACGACGGCGAGGCACGGGCGTGGCTTAGAGGGGTTGGGATCGGGTCTAGGAAGGTAGGCGGGGGTTTTAGGGTGGTTTTGGGGGTGATATCGGGGACGGACGCGGAAGGGCCGGCGGAGCTGGGGAGGTTGGGTTGCCGGGAAAGACGCCGGAGAGGACGAAGGAGGAAGTGGAGGTGCTGGCCGAGGTCGTGGGGCTTGGGGGAAGAGAATGGTGGCCTTGGTTGGCGACGGGGGTGGCCGGAGAAGGAACGGCGGTGATGCGGGTTAGGGCACGGAAGAGAGAGGAAGGAGATGATGAACAGTGGTGCAGATGTGGCGATGACGTGGAGGGGATCACAGACATGGCGGAGAGAAAAAGTCCGTGGAGGAGATGCCGGCTGCAGAGAAGATGACCAGTGGGGAAGAAGATGGATCGGTGGTGGATTTCTGGTGGGAACTACATTACTTCTACTCCTATGATATTCTGTCAACTATTCTTAATAATTCTCTTCTTCATTCATCATTCATCATCCCTAATACAAACTACTGAGGTCCTTTTATAGAGACCTTGACAGAGTCCTAATCCAACTAGAAAACCCCATTGCTTAATTAGCAAGTAAGGCTTTCAAACTAAAGTCAACTTCCTAACTCAAATGGACTCTTAATTAATTCCTAACAATCAAATATTAAATAGGACTCAATAAAAGAATAATAATAAATCCTAATTAAATACTCTAGTTTGAACTAGGGAAGTCCAAGTCAAATTAGGAAAGAGGCTGAACCAGTTTGGTTCCTCTTCTGGGTTCGGGTCCAGTTGGTCGAGTCGGATCGACTCGTATCATATCACCACATGGGACACACCAAGTATTGTGTCGCCAGAAGGGGCAATATCTTCATTCATCGCTTCTTCAATAGGAACATCTTCATATTCAAGAGAAGCACCTCCAAGAGCAGACACGAGACGCGCACCGGATGCTTCGTTACCAATGGGGACCGCCGTTTCTTCAATAGCAACACATTCAGTCACCGCCTCTTCAAAAGCAACATCTAGAGGAGCTGTATCTTTAGCAGCAACATCTTTGTGCCCAAGCACATCACCAGTTGGGGTCACCAGTTCATCCTCAGCCTCAATAGTAGTCTCCTTGGAAGCAAGCATTTGAGAAGAATCATACACCATCTTATCATCGGCAGTAACGATCTCTCCATCGAAATCTCCGACTTCGTCTTCAAATCGTAGTAGTCTTCCGACAGTCTTGATCGGGGCAGGGGAAATATATGCAAGAGGGCCCATCACCTCCGCTGAAGCAAGATCCACTGGGGGACTTGTGTTAACCCCATGGGCAACATCAACCTTGCATCGCTTTTTTTTGGCTCCTTTAGAAAAACCGCTTGGCCGGGAGAGCGATGATCAGTTGCTCCTTCAAAGAAGCTTGCTGGTCCAAAGGAGTACCATTACTTGGATTCAAGACCCTTTGCGCCGGCCAACTTGGAGAAGGCTCGTTACTGGGATGGGAGGCCTTCCGCTTCTTGATTGGTTGACGAGAACAATCAGACTTCTTTGGGGAGGAAAGCTTGCTGGTGGCACTCTGAAACCAATAGAAGTCAGAGATACGAGAACAAGAAAGGCAAAGAGAAAATGCAAGAAGAAAAAACACAAAAAAAATTAAACAGAGAAGAAAGTAGGGGAGCAACGAGTGACCCCGCCCCCCCCCCCCCCCCCCCCCCCCCCCTCCTCCTCTATTGTTCCTTTCTCTTGTCTTTCTTCCCACTGTCTTCTTCTGTCGTTCCTCTCTGCCGTTCCTATATACCTATCGGTGAACCCATGAACAGAGCATACCCGAAAAAAAAATCAAAAGAGAGTATATGCTCGGCACAACAAAGGAGAAGAAGAGCATGGAAGCAAGGATATAAAGTCAGCAACGTCACAGTTACTCGGCAGATCAAGATCGACAACACCACCATTGCTTGGCAAAAAAAAAATTATCAGCAACGCCATGGTTGCTCGGTGAACCCATGAACAGAGCATACTCGGCAAATTAAAAAAAAGAAGAGGGTTATATGCTCAGCAAATCAAAGAAGAAAAAAGGAGCATACTCGGCGGATTTGTAGCAAGTTCTATCAATAGTAAACATTGGGGCGGCTCCGTCGAGGAGAGCACATACTTGCAGCAATATCAAATAAGGAGACATGGATCAAACAAAAAAGTAGAGACATATCAAAATTTGTACCTCTCGGATGGTTGCTACTTTCTTCGAGTTAGGCAAAATTTTCCAGCGTTGCCTCAAATCCTTCCCGAAAACAGCTCAGAAGGTCCGCTTGGATTTTTCGAGAGCGTCGATCTTGTTAGATGCTTCCTCAGGATTTGCACCACATTATGGATTCCCAACAGTCAGAAAGAATAACACTGCGATAGGAAAGGGCCTGCCTCTCCTCAAGTGACAACGGGCTCCGAAGATCTCCGCGGCATAACATCAACACCATTTCAGTGACGCTGTGTGTCTGTTCTACCCACCATTTCGTCCAAGAATGGGAAATTCTCCCAACCTGGTCATCGGGGGAAATCATGATTTTTTTCCTGGCATCTATCAGCATCAGATGATCCCGATGCGTAAGCATGACCCCATGGCGACGTTCCTTCAAAGGATATCGCAGGCCCACTTTTGGGATACCCTGGTCAAGTCCAAACTGTCATGCGACACGGTGGGGGTTGTTGGGCTCAGCATACATCGCCGAAGCCGCAGAAACCAGCCTCAAGGGGAGCACTCCTCGACGTATAGAGATGACAAAGTGCTCGGCCTTATGACAATTAAAACCCTTCACCACATGCCATTCCGCATCCTGTACTCACAAAAACGGTCTAAAAAAATTCCCCATGGTGTCGAGTGGGCTTCTAGCATTCGAAGCGAAGAAACTCCTGGGACTACGAAACATCAGATGTTTCAAATCCGGCATACTGCTCTTCCCACATTCGATATCCGGAAGCTCCCATAGTGGACTTATGCTCCCCAGATTGACCCCCCGGAGATATTGGTAGGCCCAACATATCAGCAAATGAGTACCTCAGCTCATGCTCGCAAAGGGTCCGGCGGGATGTAAACTCATTACCCTCAGACCCCTATACAGGGAGCACAATGCCACTGGGGCCAATGAGTACGTTCGCCCCATGCCCATCAAACTCGCTGGAACGAAGACCCCCGGACGAATGCATGGTTCTAAACTTGCAGCAACGAAGCCACATATCCAAATAGAAAGAAAACCCGCCGTGTACACTTTGTCATCAAAAGCCTTGCGTGGGCTGAAGCCCTCACCCCTGTAAAAGTGTTGCACCCATTCTCTAAAAGAGACCTTATCTCGACCTTCGGCCAATTCTTCCCATATCTTCAGGAGATGGTATGTCGTAGAATGATAAAGGGGCACATCTGCATTGCCCTTTCTACTGGCCGACACATTCTTCTCATCGGGAAGGTACTCGTCATACATGTCTCCTATAATAGAAAAGCCGCCGAGATGAAACATGTTCGAAAGAGACACCGTCATCTCTCCGTGTTGAAATACGAACGTATTCATCTCCGGGTTCCACCTTTCCACCAAGCTACAAAAGAGTTGTTCATCAATGGAGTACCGACCCAATGAACAAAAAATCGCACTCTGTCTTCAGAACATCTCAACCCCATCCAACGTATCCAGCAGAAGGTTCATAAAGTCGGTGCTTGTAGTTGTCCCAGTCCAGCCCCTCAGAGATAAGTCGATTGGCGAGGCACGAAAGCGGCATTGGCGTCGAACCGTTCGCAATTGGTGAAAGCACCACGGCGGTGAAATGGGGCCATTTAGTGTCCTGAAAACCATCCTGCTGCTCGATCTTTTCTTCAACGATGTCACAAGATTTGGTATACGACTCCTCGCTCTCGTTCTTGACAATATATTTTCGATCGAGCCAGCTGCGTCAAAGGGGTTATGTGCTTTCAACGTCTTTTGAAGATGAGCTTGACAATCTTGCAAAAAAAGGAAGGGAGGGAAGAAAACATCAGCATAAAAAAGAGAGAGAGAGAAGAAAAGAACATAAAACAAACAAACAAAGTGATACAGAGACAAAGAAGCAGAGCAAGAAAAGAAATAAAAGCTGAGCATGGCTCGACGGAGTGCCCACACCGCCGCACATTGATCCATCACTATCACTCCTCCCATTAAGGATAAAACCTCGCATGTAGTCAAAGCCCTCCGTCTCCACCGGCGGTGGCCGCCTTCAACACAACATGTCTTTCATCTTCGACCAAGTCCAAGCCTTTGTCGGACTTCTATCTCCTCCCCCGGCGAAGGCCAGCACAACGCCGTTTCATCTTTTCCGCTCCGTCAAAGACTCCTCCGCGAGCTTGATACGAGTCGATCCGACTCGACCAACTGGACCCGAACCCAGAAGAGAAACCAAACTGGTTCAGCCTCTTTCCTAGTTTAACTTGGACTTCCCTCGTTCAAAATAGAGTATTTGATTAGTATTTATCATTAGTCTTTTATATTTATTTGAGTCCTAGTTGATATTTGAGTTAGTAAGTTGAGTTGAGTTTGAAAGCCTTATTACTTGCTAATTGAGCAAGGGGGTTTTTTAGTTGGATTAGGACTCTGTCAAGGCCTCTATAAAAGAGACCTCATTAGTTTGTATAAGGTCATGATGAATGATGAAGAGAATTGTAATTAGTTAAGAATAGTTGATAGAATATCATAGGAGTAGAATATCATAGGAGTAGAGGTAATGTAGATTCCACCCGAAATCCACCATAGATCCACCTTCTTCCCCGTCGGTCATCTTCTCCGCAGCCGGCACCGCCTCCACCAGTGTTTCTGTCTCCACGAGTAGTTTTTTTCTCCTCCACGTCAGCGCCACGTCACCACTCTCTCTCCTCGTCACCTGCCACCTCAGCATCGTCTTCCCCTCCCTCCCACGACTCTGGCCATACCTTTACCGCCCCAACCTCAAAGCCACCGTCCGTACCCCTCTCCATCCCCGATCTCACCTCCAAACTACCCTAAATCCCCCGACCATCTCCCCCGACCATCTTCCCGACGTCCCAAGCCTCCCCGCCGAGCTCCTCGCCGTCGTTCCCGACGCCGATCCGCCACTAAACCCATCGCCGACCACACCTGATCCCGTCGATCCAGACCTTCCCCGGCCAATCCACTACGGTGGATCTCTTCCCCATAGAAGAGCGACCCTTCCTGCCAGTATTCCGACTGCCGCCGACGCCCGTACGCCGGCGATCCACTCCAGTGACTCTCAGCCCTCGGATCCAGGCCAATTCAGCCCAACCAAATTGGCTCAGCCAACTTAAGCTGGTTCAGCCAAGCCACTTAACCCAATTCAAGCCTGATCCAATTCCTTGAGCCAATCAACCAATCAGACTTGACCCAGTCAAGTCCTATCTAATCAGGCTCAACTAGATCCGAACCAGCTCAAGCCAGATCAGCCAATTGGACTCAATCAGGCCTGATTAGGCAAATTCTGATCGATTGGAGCAGTAGAGACCCGATACGAGAGGATTACGAGTAGACCGCTCGTATCAGAGCTCAACATCAAGCTGCCCCAATGCCACCGCAGAGCGTCGTCCGATGCCACTCGCTCTGCTTCTGGTTTCCGCCATTTGCTGATCTTGTTGTGCTAGACCTACCCCTACTCTGCACCAGTAAGACATCAAACTTCCACACGCTAACTTCGCTAGAACGAACACGAAGCTTCATCAAGAATACCACTAAAGCTGCAACACCCCTTCAAACGTCTTCGAGGTTCAGCACCCACGTCGTCGCAAGCACATGGCACCCCACCATGCCGGCTCAACACCAATTGCTGCCACGACGACGAACCAATGGCCTCGGCGTTGGGTTTCCAAAGGTCAAAGAAAAAATATGCAGATGATGGAACCGCCATGCCCGGCCATCTTTCAAAGGTCGCCCTTTGCTTCCGGCCAACAAAGGCCAAACAAAGATTCAAAAGAAACAAAACCCATACTTGGCATTGAACAAGGACAAAAGTCAAACAAAAAAAGAAGAGAAAGAAGACAATGACATACATGCAAAAAAAAAGGAAGAAAGCAATTGCTGAGAATAAAAATTAGAGAAAGAAGGGAACCAGACAAAGCTTGAGGTCCCCCTCTACGTACTGCAAAACCCTTCCGCTGCAAAATCTTAAGAAAGGATGGGATCCAGTATCCCTCCGTCAAAAGCCGAAATCCCTCCACTGCAACAGCCCTTGAAAAGAAATAACATATATGCTTAAACCCTAGGGATAATACATGGGGTCACGTAGATGGACGGAGGAGTCTTGCCTTTCTTGGAATTCTTGGCCATGTATAGTCCACATGCATTTTGGCTAAACAATGAATAATTATGTATGCCGCATGATGATAAAGAGGTGTCTGCTCATCTTTTCAAAATTCAGGACAAAAGAAGAACGTGCACAACATCTATTCAAATATGCTCTGCTCATGCATGTATACAAGGCATGGGTATTTTCACGTCCTGCGCGTTCAAGTCACAATTTTGGCTAGACCAAAAGGTCGGAACATTTAACCACATAGCACATGCTTTCGGTTTGTTTGAGCCAAAAACAACATCAAATAGACTCAAACAAGCTTAAAACATATTTAAAATGCCCTATTAATGCTTTTCCTAATTTTGATGGCATCAGGGGCATTTGGGTAATTTCACCTGCCCAAGGGCGTATTGGGAATTTGGGCCAAAATACATGACTGGACTTCCTATTACATTCTACAGTGACCCTACATGGCTTTGATGGCATCCTAAATAAGCTATATGGATACAGGGGTATTCTGGTAATTTTAACACACAAAGAGACTTGTAGAAACTGAGATGAAAAATGCATAATTAGATTCCCTAATTATGTCCCAAATGCCCCTAACTCGGTTCTGATGTCATCCTACATGAACCGAGGACATAAATAGGTATTTCGGTAATTTCAACCCACCATGGTTGTTTATGAAAATACGATAAAAAAATACACACACACACCACATATCTTACATCAGCCCTTAAACAGTTTCCTACATAAAACAGAAAGTAAAAGTATATCATAAGGGCATTTTAGTCATTTCCACCTCTTGGGAGATAAATATACAAAATTTACATATATTTACCCTTCCAGGTCCCGTCCGCCTTAGGGGTATATTTTTTCGTCCAAATATATATGGACACTACATGAACTAAATTCGGATGGGCAGGTTGGTCATTTAGCCCCGAGGGGTATTTTGGCCATTTTACTGCAACCTTTAGCCCCCCATGGGTATCTTGGTCAATTTACACCCTCATGGATGTAGTTGTTTGAAATCCGACCATTCCACCCTCCAAAATATTTTGGTCCAAGATATATGACCTCTGAGAGTGTATTTTGGTAAAATTCCTGTAAATATTCAGAATTCAAATAAACATTATGTACATGAGTAAATATTCACAAATGTCTTATTAAAGTTGGATAAATATTCAAATAATTTAAATTTAAATGGACATGAGAATAATGTTCAAATTATGATAAATTTGAAAATTCGAACATCACTTTCGAATTTCAAAAGAGAATCCGCCAGAACATATAAAAATCAGCCATCTCCAATTATAGTTGGGCTGCATGGTTAGTCATCCTTATACGTCCATACCATATAAAAATAAAATCAGCATCACCAATTATAGTTAGGCTGCATGGCTAGCTATCCTTATATGAAAGGATTAGCATTCTCTAATGCAATCAGAACCCCTTCGATTAAGGATCCATGATCCCATTCCATGTAAAGACATGCACTTCTCATGCCTATAAATAAAGGAGGTGTAGGGTGTGAAGGAGGGCGGGGGAACGCTCTTGGAAGCGCTGGGAGGATGCGAAAGACGCCCGGAGAGAGACGGCGAGGTCCTACCGAGACGCTCACGTCAGAGACACAGAGAACTTGGAGGCTTCAAGACGGAGAGGTCCTGTTGACGCTCTAACATTGCGCACCACCGGACGACGCCGGTCTCGTCAACGTAGCCGGAACCCATCCAGAGCTCGTGTCGTTGGGTTGCCGCTGCAAGAAGCTTCGTCGGTCCAGCGGCTCAAGCTTCACCCCTCTGCTCGCCGCACGACCTATATTTTCGGCAAGGCGCTCTAGTCAACTTCCTCGACAGCGATGGAGATCAGACCTAGGCACTCTCTCTCGTCTCCGGCGGCTTCGAAGGCAACGCTTCCCCTGTTCTAGCCGACGCTTCCCCATCTCCCCGGCGGTCCAGCGATGCAGGGACACAAACCCACTCTGAAGAAGGACATCCGCCATTGTCTTCCCAAGTCCGTTCCGACGACACAAGCTTCATCCCCTGCCGCTCGCCGCACGTCCACTGTTCCAGCCTAAGCTTTCTCTGGTCCTAGCCGACTTCATCGAGTCCAGTTGCCATTCTCCCACAACGACGGAGATCGGATCTCATTGGACGGCGTTCCCCAATACTCAGACAATATCTTCCCCGACCCCAGCGGAGTCGAAGCCCCGATGATAAAGCTCGAACGACATCCTGCATGGCGATGAAGGTGGCGGTCCAAGACCTCACATCATTCCTTTTATTATTATTATTATAGGAAAATGCTTATTTTATTGGATCTAGAATCGAAGTTGTTCTCTGCGAGGATGTAAACGATGGATTTGCGGATTTGGCGATCCAGGGGTGTAGTGCCTGCAATTTCCTTGTGTGAAATTAAAAACGATTTGCTCGGAAATAAAATAGAAAATATCGTCCCAACGAGATCGACGTTTTATCCACGAACAACCAGCCAAATAAACCTGTCAAATGGGGTTCTAACCTTAAAAACACATCAAATGGGAATTTTTGCAAAAATCTTGACTAAACTGGTGTTATCACCAATTGTGTATAGATTTATAGCTAGATGGCTGGTATTAGGATTACCCCTGTGTTTTAGGTGTTGCCAATCATTATTAATTAAGGGGGAGGCCTATTGTTAATTAGGCTAATTGGTTTACGAATGCGACCCAACCACGAGGAAGGTCTTGATGGCATTAGGTCAAGTGTTAGACCAATACTACTTGTTCAAGACTTTCAGGACTCCTGTTCAGCACGTGAGAGGTTAGTTTTTTTTATTTTTATTCATCATATATAATTGAATTTTGAATCTTAGTTTACCGTGCCAGGTCTTAAAAAGGATTCAAATCTATGACCACCTCATCTACCCACAAAAGTTGCCAATCATTCCTTAGATAGATAAATGGATTAAAAGCATTTTGGTATCTCCAATTTTCAAAAACAGGCACTTTGATAACTCGTAAAATTTAATTCTAGATTTTATACCTCCAAGTATTGAAACCGCGTTAATGCCAAATCACAGACGATGTCTGTGTAAGCTGACGGAAACCAGCCACGTGCATCTCACATGGTCAGTTCTTGGCAACCCGATCGCAAATCTCACGCTCGATCTCATCTCGGCATGATACGAGGACCAACTGAGCCAATCCAAGAAGGGACCCACGTCCTTGGGCAGGCCAACACCAAGGAGCTGGCTGCAACCAGGTCCTTTGGAGCAGGTTGAGCCAAGCTAGCCTTAGGGCCAAATCAGAGCTGAACCAGTTCCAAGACCAAGCTCAAGCATGGGTGGACCCATGATGGACCTATGACCCATGAGGTGGCTTAGCCAAGCCGGCCTTGGTTATTTCCTTAGTTGAGTCTTAATTGCTTTCCTAGTTGATTTCCTAGTTTGAGTTCAGGTTGTGCTTAGCCAGTTTCTATTTAATTGAGTCCTAGTTTTGATTGAGTCAAGTCACTAGCTTACTTAGTTCATTCCTGGTTATTAGGAGTCAGTTTGAGTTGAATTAGTAAGAGTCTTTTACTTGCTATCCAAGCAAGAAGGTATTCAGGTTGTAGTAGAACTCTCTTGAGGCCTCTATAAAAGGACCTCTATAGCTTGTATTAGGGTTTTTTATGCATGATGAATTATGAGAATAAAATAGAGTTATTAGTAGGATAATTTAGGAGTAGCTGTAACCCTAGGAGTAGTTGTAACTTAATCTTCCACAAATCCCCCAGCCACCTTCATCTCTCTATTGTCGGATTCTCTCTCCACCAGCCGGCCACCATCCATCGCCGCCCGTCGCTGCCATCTACAGTGCACGTCCCCATCACCGGTGTCCATCCTTGGCTGCCGCACCTCCTCTGCCACCTCCCTTGGCTTGGATCTCCAAGAGAAGCCAGCCAACCATAGAAGAAGCTGCAAGGTATCCCTCTTATCATCCGTTTTCCTCCTCCAGTCTTCGCCTTCCTCGTCGAATACCTAGGGTCCTTCTCCTAAAACCCTAAAGGTATCTCTCGACCTAGCCATAGATTTGGCTAAGGAGGATCCGAGACCAGGCAAGAGACCAGGTACGAAAACCCTAGAGAAGGTGCATCGTAACACAGCAGCTCCCAAAATCATCGAGACCGAGCCTCCGGAAGATCGACTCTAGCTTGGACCGGTCGGGGACGATCTCCCCCTCAATGTCATGAATTAATTAGATCCAGGATCTCCCAATGAAGGGACTCATCAGAGGGGTCGACGACAGAGGAGGAGCGGCTGCACTGGTAGGTGGCGAGATCAACAAGTTCGCCAGTGTCCTCGGAGAGGGGGAGATCGTGAAGTGGAAGGAGGTCGAGGAGCGTTGCGAGGTTGACGGAAAGCTCATGGAGGTCTCCAGCGATGGGCTCTGCCTCGAGTAGGACCTAAGCATGACTGCGAGCAGAGAGGTCGGGAAGGAGGACCTTCATATGGTGGAGGATGGCGAGGATCTCCCGGAGTACAAGGGCCGCCGGACGGGGCAGAGGGGTGGAGCAGTCATCCCCTTGGAGGCAAAGATCATCAAATAAGAGAGTAAGAGGGGAGCAATTACGGGCGAGAGAGGAGATCCCTCGGCGGTGTATTGGGCCGGGGAGATTAGGTAGCGAGAGCTCTCGGGAGAAACGAGGAGCGAGCGGAGGAGAAACATGTTAGAGAGCGACGGTTGGGGGTTATCTAACCGGCCATGTGCATTGCACGTGCCCGGTTTCCGTCAGCCTACACAGACGGCGTTTGTGATTTGACATTAAATAACGTGGTTTTAATATTTGGAGGTATAAATTCGATGATCAAATTTTACGATATACCAAATCGCCTATTTTTGAAAATTGAAGGTATCGAAATACTTTTAATCATAGATAAATAATGCTAAAGGAATGCAATTCTTGGAAAATCCTAGGCCAGGAATAGGATTTGAGATTTCCATGTGTAGATTTAGTTTTTGTTCACATAATCCGTTTGAATCATTGGACACGATAACAACAGGTTTTAGTGACCAAAATAATTATTTTATTATTGTAAAGGAGTGAATGAGTTATATGCAAATTGATTATTACATCTCATGTAAAATAATGAGTATACATGATTTTTTTTTTCTTTTTTAACATGAAAAGTACGTTGGGTCAGAGTACATATTGATCCAATCTAACCCGCCTAGAAGAGTGGCTTTAATCGGATGTTTGCAGGAAGAGAGCCATTGTTGGGGATGCATGGAATGGGGTGGGGGTTCCGGTGACCATTTTACGTGGGGTTTCGTTTGTTTGGTACTATACTAAGCGAACTGCAGGGGGCTCCATAATTATAAATATTATTATAATACTCATCTGAAGAAAGTATTGATGAAAGTATGCCTGGTTTGGCCACGTCAGCGCCACGCTGGCATGGCCTTTTAGTTTTTAGTTCCAAGCATGAAGACGTAACTCCAAGTTTTTAGTTCCAAACAGGTTTTAGTTTTTAGTTTTTAGTTCCAAGTTACGTCTTCAGTCAAATACTTCACCTAGTAAGAAGTTACGTCTTCAGTCAAATACTTCATAACTTCAAGTTATGCCTTTTAGTTTTTAGTCCCAAGCATGAAGACGTAACTCCAAGTTACGTCTTCAGTCAAATACTTCATAACTTCAAGTTATGTCTTTACTTAAGTGGCCAAAAAGGCCAAGTGGTTATTAATAACTAGAAGTTACGTCTTAATATAGAGTCCCGCTGGCCGGCTACGTGCGGACGCCCGACGACGACGAGCGCCGGAAGGAGGGGTCACGGGTGGGGAAGGAGGTGGGTCGCCGGTCGCGTGCGGATGCCCAACGATGACGAGCGCCGGAACGAGGGGAAGTACGACCGCCGGAAGGAGGGGGTCACGGGTGGGGAAAGAGGTGGGTCGCCGGCCACGTGCGCACGTTCGACGACGACGAGAGCCGGAATGAGGGGAAGGGCCGGAAGGAGAGGGCCACGTGCGGACGCCGGACCCGTGACCCCCTCCTTCAGGCGCTCGTCGTCGTCGGGCGTCCGTACGCGGCCGGCGACCCACCTCCTTCCCCACCCGTGATGTCGCACCCCGACCCGTGAAAGCCCAACAGGGGCGGGCAACGTGAAACGAAACCTAACAAACTGCGAAAAAATGTTGGTGAGGGTTCCCTACGATTACTTTAAGTTATACTACTCCTAATGACCTTGGCACAACCTATCCTAGCATAGCATAGCCTATCTCAAAAGCAATATACATAAATCACATGAAAACCATCTTATGAATCTTTATAATCAATCACAGAAATCATGTAGGACTGAAAGTACGTCAAGGGAATTCTTTTCCTTCAACTCTATCAACAATGAAAAGCAAATTCATAGGATCATGTCTTGAGAAGAGTATAAGATTGGAACCAAAGAATACAAAAAGTTACCCTAAGGCTGCATGAGATCCCCAAGTTAATAAATTAGCCACTGATACGGGCGGTCTACTCGCAATCCTCTCGTAGTGGGATCAGAATTGAGTCTGATCGGACATGATTGGCTGAATCTGGCTAGCTTGATCAAGTCTGGCTTAACCAGGTTCACATCTGGCTAAGCCTGATTGGGATAGGACTAGACCGGGTCAAGTGGCCTGGAGTGAATTGTGTTAATTAGCTCAGTCAGGTTGACTTAGTCAACCAGTGAAGCTTTGGAGAAGAAGCTAAGTTGTATCCAAGGGCTGAGGGCCGCCGGAGGTGGATCGCCGGCGAGGGGACTTGACGGCGGTCGGGACCTAGGCAGGAAGGGTCATTGGAGGATGGGGATTCTGTCATGCCCTGGCCCGCAAAAGCCCAACCGGGCCGGGGACGCGAACCGGAACCTAACCAACCGTGGAAAATATGGCGAGGGTTCCCTCTAACCTATTGGTCTCCCTAAGCAATTCATTAAACACCCTCAATTAACAATTCTAACATCAACAAAAACCTCAAACTCAAAGATTACAAATCCAAAACAAAAATCTACAAAACCTTGAAGAGGGGAAATCAATTACAAACATTTATACACTCCCGTAGGAGGATAACTATACAAGGGTCAAGGATCAGAAAGATCACCACTCCTCAGACTCAGCCAGGCGCCGCCGCACCGCCGACCAACTGCCTGGTAGGGGCCACTGAAGAGGAGCTAACGCTTGCACCTGCAAAACGCAGTCCGGGTAAGAGTGAGCAACTAACCTCAGCAGGGAAACTACACTACGACTCACAAAATGAAGAGGGAAACACAACAGCGTCGTCCTCTAACAAGGTCTGGGTGTACACATGGGTCCCATAACCCCACAGCGTGTCCCTGAGATCCACAATCATGATCTTCCAGTGGAGCTGGTCACACGATGGGTCACACTCAGTAAGCAGGAAACCAACACTGCTGACTTACAAGCAGGAAACCGGCACTGCTGGCACCGCTGAGTAGGAACACTGTCACACCCCGACCCAGAAAACCCATCCAGGACGAGGCGTGAGGGGAAACCTACACTATTCATCTCCAGCTGGCGCGATACAAAGCGGAATTATAGAAAAACTTAAACAATTTATAATCCAGAGGTAAACAGATATTCAATTTACAAATATACATCATGTTGTACTGGTACAAGATTTTCCAATGAAAGAATATAATACATTAATCTCAAAAGTCCTCGAAATGATACATAATTTACAAAATCCATCAAGTGTATAATTGATCATCCTCCAACAACCTCAAGCACCTCTGGATGTAGTCACGCCACCAAAGCTGACCCGCCGGCTCTACTGAAGAAGAACTGGCGCCTGCACCTGCAAACGCAGCCCGGGTAGGAGTGAGCGATAAGCTCAGTAGGGTTCTACTCTACGGCACACTGAAGGGAGGAAAACAACAACAGTGTTGTCTCTCAGCTCAAGTCTAACGGATGCCACGGGTCCCATAACCCAGTTGATGTCCCAAGGGCTCTTGTCATGAAACCTCTCTCCTGAACAAGTTACCAGGAGGCCAAGGAACAGTAACATGCAAGATCACCCTTCCCAAGCTGGAATACCAAGCCTTGGGGAACCACGTCGGAAACGCATCAACATCCATCCTTAGCACTTGACTTTGGAAGACAACACAACCTCTAAACCTCAACACTGATTAGAGTCAACTATCGCAAATCCTCAACACAAGAGATCTGATTAAACAATCACCCTAATCCTGACTACCCAGCCGCGGTCCTAATGGCTAGATCCGAGCTACCCGAGAGCCTCGGATCAGCGATCAACCCATCGCCCGCCTAACCTCAGATGCCTCTAATGCAATCAAGATGCATGCAATGCTCAGGCACAGATAACAAGATATAAGCATGCAACAAGATGACATTAATCATACAGGTCTAGGCATAGCCTACAGCTAGCCCAAGGGTAAGCATAGCAAAGGCCTCAAATACAGAATATCTATGCTAACCAAACAAAGATACTGAGCTAAGCATCGAACACAGATATACAATAGTCTTCAGTGCTCTCCTGCACCTGACAGACTAAGGTTCCACAGTTACCCCGCAGGTAACTGGCCACATTTATACAATAGCCCTCGGCACTCGCCGGCAAGAGGCTAAGGTTCCACAATTCCTCATTAGCTAGCACTCATGGCCAACTAATGGTTAAGCAACCCAATAAAGCATTTAACTACTATCACACAAGTATTAAATGCAAGTAAAGCCATAGATTTACCCAAAAAGAGAGTTACTTGAATCGATTCTCAAACCCGATGAAAATCCTTTGAAAACGTCATGAAATCCCCATACACACTTCCCAACATGATTAGATACTAATCCCCCATCAAAACCATCCAAGAAATACCTGAAAAACCAAGTTCAAAGGGTCACGGATGATGTCATGGTCGATCCGGGGATCGACCGTGAGGCCACGGACGATGCCGACCGTGAGACCCATGCGAAGGAAACCAAGAGCGACGGTCGATCCACCCATCGACCCTGAGAAGTCCAAAACCAAACAGCGCCTGACGGTCGATCCGATGGTCGACCGTCAGGTAGATGGCGAAAAGGAGAAGATCCCGCGTTCGATCCATCCATCGACCGTGGGAGTCCAAAATCCCGACAGAGCCCGACGGTCGATGTGACGGTCGACCGTCAGGCCCAGAAAGAGCAAAACAACACTTGACGGTCGATGCACCGATCGACCGTCGAGCTCCGAAAGAGTGTATCAACGCTTGACGGTCGATGCACCGATCGACCGTCGGGCCTTAGGCACAGTTCATCAGAACAGTGCCGGAAATCCAATTTCTTGGATTTCAAGGATCAAAACTAGTTGGAAATCGAAGAAACTTTGCAAGCATGCTTAAAAGATAAAGGGGAATCCAATGGTGCGAAGAAACCACATTTTTGACGGTTAAAACTCCAATTTAGGTTAAAACGGTCAAAAACCGATAAACGGCGATAATACGGAAATCAACCGTTAGAATACGGAAATCGCGAGTTAGGAATACTTCAAACCATCTATAACACATGCACAAAGACTTACACAACATTCTAAGAAGTACTCCTACAGCAAAAAAGCAATAATCCTATCCTAGGAGAACCCGATCCAAAGATCGAGGTAGAAACACCTACTTGAAGAGATAGGGCAGCTCCTCCACGCATCCCCCAACTCCGATCGCCGGAAGCCGCTCCTCGAAGATCAACCCTCCAAGCCCTAGCTCAGCCGACGGAGAGAGGGAGAAGAGAGAAAGAAAAGCCGGAGGAGAAGAAAAAGGAAAGGAGAGAGAGAAAGGAAAGGGTTAAATAGAAAGCTGGGATCCATCACAGCCGTCCGATTCGATCTCTCCCGATCGAGCTCCGATCTTCCGATCGGACGCGCCCTAAAGGTTCTAATCAAACACATACATCAATCAAAGGCCATGTGTGCAGCGCGCGCGGGTGTGAAACTGACCACCAGGGAGCATATTTACCAAAATGCCACTGGGGTCAAAAACAGCGATGCGATCAACCGATCGCATTCCAAGGCCAACCGAGCTAAACCACAAACCCAAGTCCTCGACATAACGCGGTCGGACCAGGTTGGAGGTACGAGTCCTCACAAACAGCCTCTACTCAAGAGTCGTTATAATCGGACACCGTCTACACTTCTGATTCCGACTCGAGACCGACATGACCTCTAAAATCATCCAACAACATGTGTTCAAGTCATCTAGGCCTATCATCGAAATAGACTGAAAACCACCATTCAAACCTGGACCAAGCTACCCAGCTCCGGCCCTAAGGCTAAATAGCTTCCTAGCCTCGGGACAGCGATACCACAGATCGCCCACACCCTAACCTTATGTAGCTAATGCACAACCAGACACATGCTATGAACACACGCATGAAAGCAGATAAGCATGCAATACATGTGACGATTAATTAAAAAAGGTCTGGGCTCGGCACCATGCCGGTCCCGGCTGGTGAAAAGGTAAAACAGGCCAAGGGACTGCTGTAGTGGTAATCCCACCAACTACAACCAGTCCACAAAAAGACAGCATGTTACGGGAAGCAACCCCGGCAACCAAGTATAAATAGTACAACGTGTTAAACTACACATCTCGGGAGTCGTCACTCTCTCGGTTCACCACTACCCCTCATTATGGGGCCATCATGCTCAAGAATATGTACAAGTTATAAAGCAGTAAAGAAAACCGCATATGTGAAGCCCCACGAGCAAAATCCATTGAAAACACCTCTCTGTCACCAAAGAGATCAATCTCTCTACCCTTCTTAGTGCTTGGGAAGCCTCATCCCAGTCAACTGAAAGGGATCGATCTTCTCCACTAGAAGGATCGATCTTCTTCATGACTCGGACCCCCCCCCCCCATGCCAGCCAAGAAAAGATCGATCCCGCACGGGTTGGGCATGACATTCCACAAATGATCGATCTTTCCTCAAGAAAGATCGATCCGAATGGGTTCACCGGCAGATCGTCGGCGAGAAATATTGTCGCAAAACTCCACCAAACCCCACAAAACCTTGGGATCTTGTAGTACGAAGGACAACGAGTCCAAAACCGATGATTTCATTGAAAATAAACTTGTAGATAATCAGATCTTAGCAAAACAAACCACATCCAAGCTTAAACTCACAAAATCCGGAAAAACACGTAGGTAGGATCCCTACCTAGACTAGAGCAACTTCAATCCCAGCTGCTATGATATGAGCGGTCTACTCGTAATCCTCTCGTATCGGGTCTCTACTGCTCCAATCGATCAGAATTGGCCTGATCGGACTTGATTTGAGTCCAATTGGCTGAATCTGACTAGCTGGATCGGATCTGGCTTGAGCTGGTTCGGATCTGGCTGAGCTTGATTGGATGGGACTTGATTGGGTCAAGTCTGAAGTGATCTCCAAGCTGACCAAGTTGGATTGGGCTGGATCCGGATTGACTGGCTTGGCTAAACCAATTAGACTTGGGCTGAGTCTGAATCAGCTGGCTGGCTGAACCGGACTTGATCCAATGGCTGAGGAGTCGCCGGAATGGATCGCCGGCGTAGGGGCGGCGGCGGCGGTTGGGATATTGTCAGGAAGGGTCGCGGGGTGATGGGGAAGAGATCCAACGGCTCGGATCGGGGATATGGGTGGCGGATTGACCGGATCTAGGAGGTCGGCCGGTGGGTTTAGAGGAGGACGGCGTCGGGGACGACGACGGGGAGCTCGGCGGGGGTCCTTGGGACGTCGAGAAGGATCGTTGGGAGACGAGGAACGGATCTAACGGATCCGATCTTCCAATGGAGTGATAGAGGCGGCGGATTGGAAGGGGTCGGTGACTGTGGAGCATGGGAAGGACGGGAATACCGCCGGGGAAGGTGAACAGGGCGGTGAAGGGGTTGGGCGGAGTCGTGAGAGCTTGGGGAAGAGGATGGTGGTCTTGGATGGTAGCGGGGACGACCGGAGAAGTAGAACGGCGGGAAGCTAGGGTTCCGGGAGAGAGGAAGGAGATGATGAACAGTGGTGATGACGTGGCGGAGAGAGAAAGTGCGTGGAGGTGGTGCCGGCTGCGGAGAAGATGACCGACGGGGAAGAAGGTGGATCTATGGTAGATATCCGGTGGAAGCTATATTATCTCTACTCCTATGATATTCTACTCCTATGATAATTTATCAACTACTCATAATAATTAATAATTATTCATTCATCTCATGCATAACCTAATACAAACTACTAAGGTCTTTTTATAGAGACATTGACAGAATCCTAATCCAACTAGAAAACCCCCTTGCTTAATTAGCAAGTAATAAGGCTTTCTGACTCAACTCAACTTCCTAACTCAAATGGACTCTTAATTAATTCCTAACAATCAAATATCAACTAGGACTCAATTAAATATAAAAGACTAATGATAAATCCTAATCAAATACTCTAGTTTGAACTAGGGAAGTCCAAGTCAAATTAGGAAAGAGGTTGAACCAGTTTGGTTCCTCTTCTGGGTTCGGGTCCAATTGGTCGAGTCGGATCGACTCGTATCATGCTAATCCTCGGATCGTCCTCAATCTCCTCAAAATCCAGCCGGATCTCAACTCAAGAACGCGGATTTGAAAAGAGAATCAAAGAAGGGGGTCTCGTTCTGATACGAGGTCAAACCAAGCTCAGCCTGGGCCAGCCCAACCCACGCCAAGGAAGGACTTGATCGAGTCTAGTCCTAGATGTGCAAGCCGAGCCCTAGCTGAACTGGCTTCAAGCCCAAGCCCGAGCATGGGCTGTGTCGCGCCTCAACCCGCGTAGGCCCAACCGGGCCGGGTGACGCGAACCGGAATGATACGAGTCGATTCGACTCGACCAACTGGACCCAAACCCAGAAGAGAAACCAAACTGGTTTAGCCTCTTTCCTAGTTTGACTTGGTCTTCCTTAGTTCAAACTAGAGTATTTAATTAGTATTTATCATTAGTCTTTTATATTTAATTGAGTCCTAGTTGATATTTGAGTTAGGAAGTTGAGTTGAGTCAGAAAGCCTTATTACTTGCTAATTAAGCAAGGGGGTTTTTAGTTGGATTAGGACTCTGTCAGTTCTCTATAAAAGGACCTTAGTAGTTTGTATTAGGGAAGGCATGAGATGAATGATTAAGAATAGTTGATAGATTATCATAGGAGTAGAGATAATATAGCTTCCACCAGATATCCACCATAGATCCACCTTCTTCCCCGTCGGTCATCTTCTCCGCAACCGGCACCCCTCCACCAGTGTTTCTCTCTCCCCGTCACTTTCTCTCTCCTCCACGTCAGCGCCACGTCAGCACTCTCTCTCCTCATCACCTGCCACGTCATCGTCTTCTTCGTCCCCTCTCTTCTCTTCCCGTACCCTAGCTTCCGCCGGCCTTCCCTCCCTCTACCTCTCCGGCCACCCCCGCTGCCATCCAAGACGTCCATCCACTTACCCTACCTCCCACGACTCCGCCCAGCCCTTCCCCGCCGTCTTCCATCGCCTTCGGCGCCGTCCTCGGCGAACCCGATCTCCGTCCCCATCACCGGCAAACCGCGTCCGACCCCTATCCCACCTCCAAACCATCCTAAATCCCTCGTTGATCGTCCCTAACTCCCTCGTTGATCCTCGTTGCTCTAGAAAACTCGGGTTAGATTCGGATCCGTTATATGCTCGCGGCTGATCTGGCGGTCGACTGTGAGACCTGGCCGTCGACCGTCAACTGTACAAATTTATTTGGAGAAGTGGCGGTCGATCATCGCATCGACCCTGAGAAGTGTTTTTCTTGACAGAGGCTGACGGTCGATGCCACGGTCAACCGTGAGTATAGTGAGCACGACGGTCAATCTCGCGGATGATGCGACGGTCGACCGTCACTATTCATTCAGCACTGCGCATTTGTACCAAAAATGCTATAAATGTCTCTAGGATACTCGGAATCATGAACCATAAAATTCTCCAGAAACGAGACTTCAAGGACTTTCTAGCCATATATGGTACATCATCTAGTTCTTCATGAACAGGTACAATTTAATCTTCCAATTTGACTTATGTAATCTTTTCAGCTTCTTTTAGCTCCAATTTCCTGCATTTTCTAAACAACTATGTGAAGCACATATAAGTGTAAAAATAGTACTAAAGAGGTTGATTAAGGGTGACAATCTAGCAATTGAGATGGTTATAAGACTATTTAGAGTGGACTTTTCATACACTCATCACACCCCCAACCAGCTTATTGCTAGTCTCTAGCAATTCAAAACGCATGAAAACATAATCAAGCACACCAATGGTCTAAGGTTGTCGACATGCGTGACAAAATTTTAGCTTGACAGGTCAATAGTGTTATGTATAGTACAGAGCCTAAAAAGTTCTTATACTCGTACACATACTACCAACACATGAGATTAACTTCTACACTTCAAACATGCTAATGAGCATCTAGACGAACACCTGTGACGTGACAAATTAAAGTTACATACAGAAGCAACTTCTACCCACCATTAGTCCAAACACACCACTATCTTTTGGACCAATCATCCAACCCTCGCATTTAACCTACATCATGTTTTTTTTTCTTTTTTGTTTTGAACAATCAGACACTTTGCCTTTTTACGCGAGCACTCTTCGCTTCTTGAGGCGCAGAGACCCGATTACGTAGCAAAACACTTAATAGTTTTTTTTAGCTATCAGTAGTTCTACCTTTTTACGTGAGCTCCCCGCTTCCTGAGGCAACAACACCCAATTACTCAGTAGATCACTTAATAGTCGTTTAGGAACATCTTGATCAAGCTCCAGAATTTTTTTTTTCTCTGCATGGAATACTCAACTGATACGAGCGGTCTACTCGTAATCCTCTCGTATCGGTTCTCTACTGATCCAATCGATCATAATTGGCCTGATCGGACCTGATTGAGTCCAATTGGCTGATCTGGCTTGAGCTGGTTCAGATCTGACTGAGCCTGATTAAATAGGACTTGACTGGGTCAAGTCTGATTGGTTGATTGGCTCAAGGAATTTGATCTGGCTAGAATTGGGTTAAGTGGCTTGGCTGAACCGGCTAGGATTGGGTGAAGTGGCTGAGTCAAATTGGTCAAGGTTGGCGGATGAGCTAGGATCGATCCAAGGGCTGAGGAGTTGCCGGGGTGGATCTCAGGCGTAGGGGGCGGCAGCGACGGTCGGGATCTTGGCAGGGAAGGTCGTAGGACATTGGGGAAGAGATCCACCGGCTCAGATCTGGGAGATGGATGGAGGATCGGCCGGATCTGGGAGGTCGACGGTGGTTTAGAGGAGGTCGGCGTCGGGGACGACGACGGGGAGCTCGGCGGGGGTCCTTGGGACGTCGGGAAGGATCGTGGGGAGACGAGGAATGGATCTGGGATGAGATCGGGATAGGACGTGGGGTTGCCGACGATGGGGACGGTGGTTGGCTTGTCGAGGACGGCGCCGAAGGGGATGGAAGACGGCGGGAAAGGGATGGTCGGAGTCGTGGGACTTAGGGAAGAACGGAGGTGGCCTTTGGAGGTGACGGGGGCGGCCGGAGAGGGCTGGGGAAAGGATGCCGGCGGTGAAGCTTGGCTAGGGCACGGGAGAGAAGAGGAAGGAGGAGGAAGATGATGCTGATGTGGCGCTGACGTGGCGGAGAGAGAAAGTGGCGTGGAGAAGGAAGATGAAGGTGAAGGCGATGCCGGCTGCGGAGAAGATGACCGACGGGGAGGAAGGTGGATCTATGGTGGATTTCGGGTGGAATCTACATTACCTCTACTCCTATGATATTCTATCAACTATTCTTAATTTCTCTTCATCATTCATCCTCATAATACAAACTAATGAGTTCCTTTTATAGAGACCTTGACAGAGTCCTAATCCAACTAGGAAACCCCCTTGCTTAATTAGCAAATAATAAGGTTTCAAACTCAACTCAACTTCCTAACTCAAATGAACTCTTAATTAATTCCTAACAATCAAATATTAACTAGGACTCAATTAAATATAAAAGACTAATGATAAATCATAATCAAATACTCTAGTTTGAACTAGGGAAGTCCAAGTCAAACTAGGAAAGAGGCTGAACCAGTTTGGTTCCTCTTCTGGGTTCGGGTCCAGTTGGTCGAGTCGGATCGACTCGTATCATCAACATACTAGCTAAGGTTGAAATCATGGTCCAAATTAACAATAGCATTGGTCATTCCTCTGGTGAGTATAATTACCACTGCACATAAAGTGTTCGTGTGTGAACCACATGATGTTCTACCTTCAAGTTATCACTCACGCAATCAATGTATAGGTCAATCCATGTGAAAGCAAGATGTATAATAAGCTTTAACATTTTAGCTCATGTACAATTTAACACTATTAAACCCACAAGGTAGCATGAATAAGGTCATGAATGTCTACACCCCCCAACCTGAAATCAACATTATCCTCAATGTGTGCATCCTAAGCAATAACATGTGTAGGAGGTGGCTATCCAAAAATTTCATCTAAAGGAGATACAAGATAGTTTAAATAAGAAAGAGGTCACCTGATAGAGTAAGCGAACATCTCCTCAATGATCATCAGGGTGGTTCAAAACCTAAAAGAAAAACAAAAGAGAAAACATAAAACTGAAAACTAAAACTTTTAAAAACAGGTTACCTTGGTGGGTTGCCTCCCACCCAACGCTTTATTTAACGTCTAGGGCAGGACGTACTTCAAAACCTTAAGGTTCAATTTCGCCGCCCAATCCTTCCTTGTAGTGCCTACAACTCGCTCCAAGATCATTTTAATTTGCCTATTGCTCACCTCAACTTGTCCCGATGTTTGAGGGTGGAAAGGAGTCGCAACCTGATGGGTATCTCCTCAACATTGACTCAAACGCTTTATTGCAAAAGTGTGTTCTCCCGTCACTTATAATCACCCGAGGTGTTCCAAACCTTGTAAAAATCATATCCTTAAAAAAAAACTCACCACGGCCTTACTGCAATGGCTTCAATCCACTTAGATACGTAATCCACAACAACAATAATATAAGTGTACCCATATGATGGAGGAAACGGTCCCATGAAGTCTACGCCCCAAACATCGAACAATTCGACCACTAGATTATTTGTCAGAGGCATCTCATTCCTTTTGCTTATGTTCCCTGATCTTTGACATCTGTCACACTTAGCAACAAAATTAAACGCATCTTTGAATAAGGTAGGCTAGAAGAAACCAGATTGAAGAACTTTAAAAGCATTTTTCTTACCTCCAAAATGTCCTCCACAAGTTAATTCATGACTAAATTTCAATATATCATCATGCTCAGATTTTGGAACACAAGGCGTTATTATTTGATCAGGACGGTGCTTAAATGAATAAGGGTCATCCCAAAAGTAATATCTAACTATAGACAAAAATCTTTTCTTTTCCAGTGAACTTAAATCAATACGCAGAACATTACTAGCTAAATAGTTAACAATATCCGCATACCAGGGCTCTTTACCATTCACAGGAAAGAGTTGTTCATCGGGAAAACATTCTTGGATGGGTTGTACATCCTTAGGCCCGGCCATGCGTTCCAATCGCGACAGGTGATCTGCCACTACATATAACCCTTATTCTAATACATATAATCCAGATTGGAGTAATCATCCTAATTTTAGTTGGAAACCACAACAGTCAAGTAACCTTCAAGGACAAAACGATACAGTTAATCCTTCTGTTTTCAAAAATACTCACCTAAAACTTCTGCATATCCTAATCCTGGGTACCTTCCGGAACCAATTTCAGCCCCTTCGACCCTAATCACCTCTGAACCCACTTTGAGTTCCATCCTTTTAGCCATAAATGAAAATTTTAGTGAAATGAGACGTGACCTAAAAAGTGATATTTCAAAACAGAAAAATAATGCGTTTAAAATAGAAAACCAATGTAATTCTAATATACCCAATATGCTGCTACATTTGAGAATTCATTAGGCTAACTCTCTAACACTATAGCCAAAAGAGAGGACAGACATTTACCACGTCAACCAGTCACCAACCCGATAGGCCAGCACTATGTTGAAAGCCAAAACTTTGAGAGTGCCAAAGCCGTTGTGACCCTTAGACCTCGTTTGGTATGGGGTTAGGAAAAGTGGGAATAAGGGATTTTAGGGTTAGGAAAAGTGGGAATAAGGGGAGGGAATAAAGTTATTCCACTTTGGTGTTTGGTTGTAAAATGGGGATAACTTTGTAATGATTGGTTGGAATAAATGGTGGAATTGATGTGGGATGAAGGGTAAATACCATAAATGCCCTTGGGGGGTGAAGCCATTTTTAATTGTCATAAATCTCATTGACTAATACACACTACTGCATCATAACATATTGTCTCCGAAAATTTTGTAAGCACCTTATAATATAAATATAGCTTTCAAAAATAATGCCTAATACATGGAATTTTTTTTAACTTATGTAAGCACATCATAATATATTGTCCTCAAAAAAAGTGCAACTGCATCAACAGAAACTGCATATTTGGAAATTACGACAGATGATTTTCGAATAATACCACAATTACTAATAAAGACGACATCAACCTAAATGGCATATTTAGGTATATGTTCCATCCTAAATCTAAACAAGACAACATAATACAAGGTCGGAAACATCACAACAATAGCATAACAGCAACTACAACGACTAAGAAGGCAACAAGTACATAGGCAATGGTCGAAGAAAACACTGAACACTGCTCGGCACGTGCCATGTTTGACTCCACATAAGTTGGTGTCGCGCCCCGGCCCGCGAAGGCCCAACCGGGCCGGGCGACGCGAAGCGGAACCTAACCTACTGCGGAAATTTTGGCGAGGTTTCCCTCTAATCGTAGTGGTTACCCTAACAAAACATAATCATCCTGTATTCACAAAAATTACAAACTCAGAGACTGAACTAATATAATATTACAAGCCTCAAACAGGGAAATTATACATTTATCACTCCCGTAGGAGACTATCTATAACAAAAGGGTACAAAGCTGGAAGATTGCCACCTCTCAAGCACCGCCAGACGCCGCCACGTCACCAAACACCGGCACGGCAGGGGCGACCGAAGAAGAGCTAGCGCCAGCACCTGCAAAACGCAGCCCGGGTAGGAGTGAACACTAAGCTCAGCAGGGACACTACACTACGACACTCACAAGGGAGGGAACACAACAGTGTCGCCCTCGAGCAAGACTTGGGTATGCAGCAAGGGTCCCATAACCCTTTGCCGGTGTCTCTAGGCGTATCCAACCATGGTCACCCCAACGGACTGGGCCCATCCTGGATACCCCTAGTGTCGCAGGGTGCTAGCTGCGGTCACCCAAAGGGACTGGGCCCACACTGATCGCCTCTGCTGGCAGGAAAAGACACTGCCTGGGCGGGACCCCTCCGATGGCTCCTAAGAACAAGACCCGACACCGGTTGCACCCACAACATCTGGCTCGAGGTAGACACGACCTCTAAACATCAAGCATCAAGTATTCAGGTCAAACTAACCCTATCATCGAAACGACTGAATACTACAGAATCGAGTCCTGGACCAAGCTACCCACAACGGTCCTAGAGCTAGATCCGGGCTACCCGAAAACCCCGGATCGGCAACGTCCTACACAGATGCAACTAGTGCACAACACAATGCATGTATGGACATGCACACGATAAATACATATAAGCATGCAACAGGATGTGATGATATAAATACAAGGTCTGGGCACTTCACCCTGCCGCCCCGGAGTGGTGAACAGGTAAATAAGGTCTAGGGAGCTGCTGCCGTGGTACCACCACCAACTGCCAGCAGTCCAC
This sequence comes from Narthecium ossifragum, assembly GCA_963920575.1. NCBI lineage: Eukaryota > Viridiplantae > Streptophyta > Magnoliopsida > Dioscoreales > Nartheciaceae > Narthecium > Narthecium ossifragum. Next base: position 13,084,553 of record OY986973.1, read on the forward strand.
CACAACGCCTGCACCGGGAAGCAGTCCCGCAAACAACAGCTCACAACATAGCAGATAAAGCCCTCGGCGCACGCCGGCATGCAAGGCTATGGAAAGCTGTAGGGCTACCCGCCCGTTTATTCTACACAATCCCAGGAGTCATCACTCCCCTGGTTCACCACTGCCCTATTATAGGGCTAGCATGCTTAATCATATGTATCAGTTATAAAACAGTAGAGAGAACCATCATACAAAGCCCCGCGGGCAAAAACCCACTTAAAAATACCCTTCAGCCACTAAGGGATTGATCTCCCTTCTCAAGGGGATCGATCTCCTTAGCACTTAGGGAGAAACCGTTCCTGTCAACCGAGGGAGATCGATCTCCTCCTCCAGGGGGATCGATCTTCCTCGTGACCTGGGACTCACCGCCACCAGCCACCAAGGGATCGATCTCCCTTCTCAAGGGGATCAATCCCGCTCGGGCAAGCCGTGACACACCATAAGAGATCGATCCCTCCTCAAACGGGATCGATCCCAATGGGTTCTCCGGCGTACTTCCGGCGAGGAATACCGCCGGAAGACACATCCAAACTTAACCAAACTCTGGGATCTGATAGAACAAGATCCCACGAGTCCAAAACCGGTGAAAACACGAGGAATAACCATGTACACAGATAGATCTAAGCAAAAGAACATGAATCAAATCGGAAAACTCAAAACCCCGAAATAAAGGTAGGTAGGAATCCCTACCGGAGTAAGAGCGGCTTAAATCCAAGCAGCTAGGCCTTAGATCTTCCTCAAACGAGCTCAGATCCAGCAAGAACGCGGCTCAAATCTCGGAAATCCCAAAAAAATCAAAGGATAACGATCTCGTTTGCTTTATAGGCAAACAAACCGACATAAGGGAGATCGATCTCCCTTAGAGAAGAGATCGATCTTCCTTGCCATAACGGGTTTGACTTTTTGGCACAAGGAGATCGATCTCTTAGCTAGAGAGGATCGATCCCCCTTGTCCAGAAAGCTAGACTTGGGCCAAAACTAAAGCCCAAGCCCGGATCTTTTGATCCCGGGTCCCACTAACCATTCTAAACAAACATTACCACAAACATGGTCAGTGTGTGCACACGCGCGAGTGTGAAACTAGCCGACAAGGTGCAATTTACCAAATTGCTCTTGCTGTCCACAGCGAGCCACAGGGGTAGAGGGACGGGTCCTCACAGTTGGCCTGCTTACTTCGTCATAAGAAGTCCAATTGTAATCTTCATAGGATTTTGAAGCTTCGATCCAAGTTTGAAATTTGCGGTAACAGGCTCCTGGGAACTTGTGCACTTGAGCATGGCACTCATGCCATGTTGCATATATTCCCGGCCGCCAACCCCGATAGACCACATAAAAACTCATCTGGCATAAATTATTGGCCATTAGTACAATCTAAAAAAACACAACATCAGAAATAGGAAATAATGTGACAATTAAATTAAATGTTTAGCAAGATAATAAACACACAAAAGTAATTATAATCTCATGCTTCCAACCTTCTGTTTGCCCATAATTCTGCTGCAATTCTATCCCGCAATGAATCGCCCGCATTATCACCACGTACTCGCGGCATCTGTTGTGGATCTATGTCTTCATTACCTTCATCTAGTACCGTTTGATGAGATTGTGATAAGTAGGTATCGCGTTTCTGGCTTCTGATGATATAGTTGTGTATTACACAACACGCCATTACTATACGGCATTGCACATCGAAAGGGTATGATTGCATTATTCGCAGTACCTTAAATCGCATCTTTAGAACTCCAAATGCCCTTTCGACGTGATTGCGTAGTTGTGCATGACGATGGTTGTATATGTCCCTAGTACCAGTATAGTCATTACCGCGGCTGGTGCGAACGTTTTGGAATTCACTAATGTGGTACCGTTGTCCTCTGTATGGTGCCAGGAAGTTCTTTCTATTTGCATAACCAGAATCGACTAAATAAAATTTACCTACAATCAATGTCATCCTCACTGTTACTTGAAGATAACAACAGTGAATATATAAAAGTGGAGTTCACTAGACTCAGTACCTTCTGGAACAGTGAAATGACCCTTGTTAATCACCGAATTTAAGATACGCATATCTGCCGCAGAACCTTCCCAGCCTACGACGACATGCACGAATTGCAGATCAAATGACACGACTCCCATAATATTCTGTGATATGTACCCCTTCCGATTACGAAACCGCGGCTGGTCCTCTAAGGGGACAACTGCTGGAATATGTGTCCCGTCAATTGCACCAAGAGCGTTCTGCATAACACCATTGATGCATTTATGCGATAAAGCATAAGTACATGACATGAAATAGGCTCACTCATGATAGAATATTGGTAAATACCTTAAACGGGGTGTAAGTGGAATTGCCCTGGAATATGGGATGGACGGGGGACATTACCACCAGGCAGCTGCATGTACTGAAATCTTAATTCTTTGACGCCTTCCAATACGTGATTGAAATGGCGGCTTATTGTTTAGCCAGAATGTTGAAACATCTCACACAACACTCTGTTAGAAGCTCCATGTCCAATTGCGTGAAGAAAAATTGCAAGTTGCTCCCTGCTAGTCATGTTTGGTGTGTCTTCAATCAAACCCCTCCTCTGTAATGCACGACACAAGCCCTTAAACAATGTTTTCGACATCCTAAACATTTCCGGGCACCTATTTCCATGGCCGGACAAAATATCATTTATCAGTTGATGTCCAGTGAAAGGTCTAGTGCGACAAGGCAGCGGGGCTTGGCGCTGTGACATGGATGCACAGTCATCTACTACTGCCTAAATAATCATAATCTCCTCCTCAGATGAATCCGAGGAGGACTCATATGATAGAAAACTCATTTCTACAAAATTTAGCATAGTATGTTGATCAATAAATTAAAATAACGAGATAACCAATATAGACCAATTTTAAATGACGTTATTTGATGATGCTTACCAATTTTAAATAACGTTAAGATCACGAGAATCCAAATACGGTTACTGTTATGTTCCAACGGTCTACTAGTCATTGTCACTGTGTTCCACTAATAAGGCACCTTCATGCAAGGCCGAGAACTCCACTGGAGTCCAAAGCAGCACCGACCGAAGCGGTTAGCAATGCCAGCGACGGTCATGGGAACGACGAAGAAGGAAAGAGGTGGCGGAGATGGGAATGGTGGGCAGGCGTGACGCGGCGAAGGCCCGGAGGCGGTGACAGTGTCCTCTCTCGACTGCTCGGCGGCCAAGCAATGAAGTAATGGCAAGAGTGGTAGAATCGGAAGGAAAGAAGGCATGGATATGGATTGGGGCAATAGGATGGAATATATAGAAGTATGACAGGATGAGGGGGTGTTGGGGAGTCTTGTTGGGACGGCAAAAAGAAAAATAACAGGGAGGGAGGAGTGGAGCTGTGGAGATCCAAATGAGAGATAGGGGGGGCCGGATGGAGAGAACCAACTCACAACTCACAACTCACAACTCTAGATAAGATACAAAAGAAAGCTTATATATGGCATAAAGATAAGTGGGCAAGAGCATAAAAAAACCATTTTATCTCTACGTACAAACAGCTCATCTATGAGTTAATAAGATGCTAATCTTCAAATTACTGGACCAGCTTACAGAAATAAACTTAAAAATCAAATAATATGATAATCAAATCTCCATTGGCAATTCATAATGTGGGTGCATTGCATGTATGCAACAGAAATGGGTCACTGCTCCGCTGCAAGATTTTTATATGCATATGAGCATGCATTGTTCATGGTTGATGTATTGCAAATTGCCATCGACTCATCAACAGAAGCTAGATCCACCAAATGGAATATCTCAGACTAGAAAAATTTCAGAGAGTGGCAATAAGAATCCAACACATAGGCATGTCTTATAAACTTGAGCAAAGCTTACAACATAACTGCTGTAACAGGAAAACATATGCGAGCATATGTCTAAACCAATTAGAAGAGGTCACTTTGCAAAAACATATATGCTCCTCATACCCCACAAGGTAAGCAATGCCAGCAACTTGCTTATTAATTACAATGACTTGCTCATTAATTAGAACAAGTAGTACCATACAAAAACAAACAAAATATAAAAGGGAACATAAATTTGAACTCAGATATAGAAGCAATACCTTCAAGCCACCGACCAAGGACTCAGATATCTCCAAATGAGCTCAGATATCTCTAGTGAAGAGAATGAGCTGAAGATGCAATATATAGAAGGGAACATAAATTTGATGAGGACCTTCCAATTGAATAAGACAGTTTTTTTAACTCATGCATGTCAGCATGTGTTGTCAAAACAATCTGATATAGATTTGATACATGTCCACATAAAACACAACATAACTGCTGTAAAAGCAGTCAAAAGTAGTCAAAAGCACACAACATAACTGCTGCAATATAGTACACAACAACATAATATGCAAACAGTTTAGTCCCCCGCTCAGCACATGTCTTCTCTACCACAACAAATCTCCAATTTGAATGACATCCCAAGCAGTCACAAGCCCACTGCAACACTGTTGTGGCCCTGATGTAACCCTTCACCACCATAGTTATCACCTGCTATAATAATAGCAACAAGTATGTTAATAATAGTAAAATAAAGAAAACATAATAATCCATTTTTTTGATAATGAAAGTGAATAACACAATAACTACTATCTCAATTTATGCACAAAATAGGTACAACACAATTGATCTTTTTCAGCTGTCAGCTATCTCAATTTACATTTGATTTGAGTCTCCATGCACATCTTACAATTAATTCATCAAGTAAGAGAGGATTTAATGCCAAATTATAGTATCACATTAAATTCTAATAAGATTTTACTGTTACAAATCAAATAAGTTAAATTCATTCAGTACTATGCATGTGCAAGATACAGAAATGCATGAATTTTCACAAACAATAATAACTAAGGTCTATTATCTTTCCAGAAAGGAATTAAGTATCAATAATTTCACGTTAATCTCGTTCGTTTCATATTTCTTGAGTTCCGGCCAGTGGTCTAATCTATCGGTCAAATGAACCCCACTGCAGGAAAATTAGTGAAGATATGAACATAAAATAGGGAAAGAAAGGGATACCCACATTCTATTAATTATTAATTGGCTACTTCAAATTAAGAAAGGAAGGGTACTATTCCTCATTCTAAAATTTCTAAGTTACTAAAATAGTTCAAAATAAGGGAGCTGATCAGTACTTTTCCCCAGAATCATGAACACAAAATGAGAAAGATGGATGGAGATTAAAGCTACCCGGATCAGAAACCCATTTATGCCAACCTCCCACACACCCTGAGCCATGAAACCCACCAATCACCCTCCACCCCCACACCAAATTCCAGTTCCTCCATTTAATGCCAACCTCCCACAAACCCTGAGCCACCCTCCTCTCTTCCCCCATTCCCAGCAAAACAAGTAAAAACAACTTGCATTCAAGTGCTCCCTCTTCATTTAATGAAAGCCAGTTATGTGATATGCATGGAGACTCAAATCAAATCTAAATCTAATGAATTAAGCCACTAAGCAAAAGCAGTACCTTATGAAAGCATAGATTGAAAACCAGGCATATCAGTAGAAACAAGGAATTATTTACACGAAAAGCTATTTGAAAGACAAAGGTAAATATAAATAAAGATAGGTACATGTGTGCATGCACCTATGTGTATACATCATTACCTATTGTCAACAACAAGACCAAAATAAATGCTTCCAGAATGAAGTAGAAATAGCTGAAACATGAGACATGAGGCAGCTTCACCCCCAGGTCATTAGTGAACTTCACACTGTCATTACTAGGTTTGCTTCAAGTGAAGCATAGAGAAGAAAAGTTTTGGGGCAAATTAGCAGCAACAGAAACGTTTACGAAATCTTAACCAGCTTCCTTTTCCCATTAATGAAAACTCAATACTCAACACAAACCCATAGAAAGAAACTTGTCAAAAATTCCTTTTGACATGCTAATATTTTCACATTGTCTAACCCATAGCGATTCAGTGGTGACCTGAGATAATTCACATAATCCCAGATATTCACATATCAAGTTCATACTGAGATACACTATCCAATAAATACTATGATAATGACACCCCTACAATATAACAGCTTACCTAAAGAAGACCGCTACATGTTTGGATTTGACCCGCCATGTGTGCTACGGTCATTTTCCGGCATCCCATACGTTGTCCAGGTCCGATTAACTTGCTCAGCTTGGCCATCTTGACTTTGAGGTACATTGTAGGCAGGAAACAATTGGTGATATGCAAATGCGTGCGGCAAATCCGAGGGAGGCTGCCACATTGGTGGATGGTATGATGCTCCAACCTGTGCACCCCATGTAGATGGCTGGGTGTCAACATTCCTAGTTGAGTTATATATATGCATGTGCACCCCATGTACCCATGGGTAACATTCTTACTAACTGAGTTATATGCATTCACCCTTGATTCTACCCACTTGCTTTTTTTGTAGTCATTGTCGAGAGACAGAAATCCTAGCCTCTGTGACTCCTCGAATATCTCAGTCAACGCGATCAATTGATCTACGTTAACGTCTGGCAAAGCCTAAGCTACTTTCATGCAGCGCGGAATAGAGTAATCGACGGCCCTTTGTAAGACCTCCTCTTTCATGTCCATCCTCCTCCGCATCATATTACCAATATGTTGTGTACCCACACTCTCGCCGGCCCCCTTGTCTTCTTACCCTTCTTGATGTACTCTCGCTGTTGTCGCTTTCTGCCGGAAGAACCCGACGCATCCGTGCCAGTACCACTGCCTCCACGTGTACTTTGTGGCGTGACTTGTGGTATTCGGTCACTGGAGTAGATATCTTGTGACCCGTCACCGTACGTTGAAGTAAGTGGTCCTCTTGGGTGGCATTCGTCGATATCGATATGAATAGCAGAAATACGTGACGGGAACGTGCGAGGAGGAGGTGTCTGAGCATCAGACGGAGTATCCGATGATCCAGTGCTCTCAGATATCTCCTCAACCACCATCTTACCACCGATCTTGCTGTTGGAGGAATACCCACGCTCACTGTTGGCAGTATTTTTGCATGTTATGAGATTCATGACATCATAAAAGATGTAGACCTTGTCTCTAAGTGGGATGAACTTTGGAAATTCCTAGAGGATAGGAAAGAGAATATTAGATTATGTTAATAAGTCTCTTTAGAGCAAACATATGAATACTACTATGAGCATTCTTACCTTAACAAGCTCGTCCCATCCGTTTGCATCTGGTGGATCTACCATATTTCTCTCACTGCTCCAACCCCATCCAGTCTTGCCCTCCAGCTCTTTGTATAGGGCATGCGTCTTTTTTAGGGTTTTCAACCTGTGCTTGAGGTTTTTTAACTCAACCTTCTTCGCACGGTTCTCGTTGAATTCCTCTAGAACTTTACGCCAGGCATCTTTGGTGAACTGGCCGTTAATAAAGAACCCGTCAAGGAGTTTTCTTCTCAGTAGTTCTAGCAATTGGTTATCCTCTGCTTCTTTCCAATTTTCTTTCCTGCCTACTGTATTCGTATTGGCATTCCTCCTCGGCATATTTCTGTATGATAGCAGTAATTGTCTATTTCTAATAAACATTCTTCTACAACATGCATGGTGAATAATATAACAAGCTCTATGACTTGATTCCATTTTTCAAATAATAGACAGTTGCCCAAAGCAGAGGACCAAGGCTCCCCTTAATTCTGTGTTAATTATCTATTTGCTCTTATCTTGCTTTGAATGCTGGAATATATGCTCCGTAGGTACTCATGACAGATGATGGATCATAGGTACTCATGGCATGCAAATATAAAGAAGGAAAAATTGAAACAGAACAATCATTTCTGTGGGTTGGCATGCAAATCATCAAAATTGAAACAGATGATGGATCATAGTGTACACGAAGAGATCAATGCAGGGGAAGAGAGTAGAAAGAAGAAAGAAGAAAGAAGTAAGAAGTAAGAAGAAAGAAAGAAGAAAGAAGTAAGAAGCAGGAAGCCACGGAAAAATCGAGAAGAAAGAAGAAAGAAGAAAGAAGCAAGAGGCTTCGGCAAAATTAGTTGACAAGAAAGAAGAAAACCAGGATTCATACCAAGATCAGAGAAAACCCAAACAAAATAGAGACTGAAAACGGAGAAATAGACATCAAGCATTCATGTTGTAGGGAAGGGAAAGAACCAAAGAGGAAAGAGAGAAAACTTACCTGGAGAAGGCGATCGGAAGCTCAAGTTCTCTCCGTTAGAAAAGTGTTGTGCAGGGTGATTTGGAAAAGGGGCTTGGATGGGGGTTCCGCTCCCGTGCGTGGCATGGGATCGACGAAGGCAGGACCTCCTACTCTGAGGAGCACCAGATCTGTCCCTCTACACAGCGATTTCTGGGCATCACCGTCATTTTGTCCAGG
>OY986973.1:13093161-13153717 GCA_963920575.1 Narthecium ossifragum
GGTATGATGATCCGTTCGATCGCGATCTTCACCAAGTACCCTCAATTAATCCTAGCTAATGAACCCATAACTAAGTGTTAATAAAGAATCCATTAAGCTCTGAAAAACAATTATGAACCAAGAGTTGTCTTAGCTTGAACCCGGCCTTGACATAAACTCATTCATTCATAGATCCTGCAAGATTAGGCAATGAACGAGGGCCCAATCTCACATAAAACAATATATAATACTTCTTCTATTGGCCAGATAAATGTATTTAAGATCTCAGTTATAATAATGAATGAAACAAGGAAAATAAATTGACTAAAATATTAATTCAATAACATACATTATTCAGTTAGGGCTACTTCGGTTCCTTAGTAAAGGGATTAGCCACTCATGTTCGTCATAAAAACAACCAAGATATTCATACGAAAGATAAGAAAGAAAACCCCTAGATCTTCGTGCGGTATTCTCTACTCTTTCCGGCCTTCAAAACTCCTCCAATAGTGCTGGCCGACCCCTCTTCGTATGTCTTGGACGACTTCCTTAAATATGGGTAAGAAACCCTAACTTTACTTTAGCCGTTGGATTAAATTTGGTCCGTTCGTTTTTAGGTCGTCCGACAAGAGATCGATCTTCTTCATCAGTTGCTGGCGACGCCTGCAAAGGATCTATCTTCGTATGATGTGAAGATCGATCTTCTTCTTGTGTCGTTGGTCTCGCCCCGTGGATGATCGATCTTCATATGAAGGAAGATCGATCATTGCAATCCGTGCTCTCTATCGTGTAAAAACTCACTTAAATGATCGATCCTTTAGTGAGATGATCGATCCTTTCAAGTGGTGCTCTCTGTCGGGATTAAATGTACTTAGAAGATCGATCTCTTCCTTGGGTGGAGATCGATCCTTTGAGCATCATATCAATCTTCTTCTTCTGTAACTGCTTTGTCTACACCTCACGTATTAAAAATAGCATATCTTCCTCTATGAAACTCCAAATCTCGAACCGTAAAATTCTCCAGAAACTAGACTTCAAGAGCTTTCCAACCATATATAGAAGATTATCTGGTTCGTTCTGAGAAGGTACAGATTTGATGTTGAATATGACATATCTTTGCTTATTTAGCTCTACTTTCTTGCATATTTCAAATAACTTTGTGAAGCAACATATAAGTATAAAAATAGGACTAAAGAGACTAATTAAGGATGAAAAATCCAATAATTAAACTAGTTTTAAGGCTATTATTCAGAGTGCATTTTCATGCACTTATCAATGGTGCCCTACTTGACTTAGGTGCTAGTGTAAACCTTATGCCTTACTATCTTTACAAAAAATTTGGGATGAGAGAACTTAAGGAGACACCGGTAATTTTGCAATTAGCTGATAGATTCATTAAAACACCGAGAGGTATCTTAGAGGATGTTTTAGTTAAAATGGACAATTTCTTCTTTACTATAAACTTTGTTATATTGGATATGGAACCTGCTGTTCACTGCAAAAAGATTCAATAAAAGATTCATCCATTAAAAACAATCAACAGAATACATGCTCCAATCCATAGGAAACCCTAGATAAGATCTTTAATACATCATAGAAATTCTTAGGCTAGAGTTTAGTTACTCATCTTAAATAGAAGATCAATCGATGAAAGTTGATGAAACGCTCCACCCATGTATCAAATCTTAAGATTCTAACCTCGATTTGTGGAGAGCAAGCAAGGAAAAACCCTAAGAGATGAGGAAAATTTGTCTATGGAAGGCTGCCAAAATTCTACCAAGAAGGTCTATTTATAGTCCTAAGATAAGCCCTAACTCGGATTAAACCTTATCCATTAATATTCCATGCAGCGCCAAAAGGGAGGATCGATCTTCTTTGGGATCAGATCGATCTTCTTCTCTCCGTGAACTTCAGAAACTAGATTTTGCCCGATCAAGATCGATCTATTTCCGTTCAGATCGATCTCCTTCGACTTAGATCGATATGGTTGAAAAGTGCTCTCTGTCAACTCTCTGTGATGCTTGCAGTCAGCCGGCTAACAAAAAAAGTAGATCGATCTGTTTTGGATGGGATCGATCTGGATTTCTTCACTTGGACTGCTTCTTGTCGGAATGATCAGATCGATCTTCTTTGGGATACAAGATCGATTTGATTTGTACGGAATTGTCAAAATAGCTTCGTTTTAGTACCAAACTTGATCTAATCTTCGTTGAAGGCTCTTATACCTGAAATACATTATAAACTATCAAAATAGCATTGATCGGAGACTAACATGACCTAGTTAAAAGGGTGATTTGTGCACTTTTCACGTGTTATCACACCGCCCAACTTGGTCTTTGCTAGTCCTCGAGCAAAGCAAAACAAAAATAAACATAAAGCAGTAACCCTAACTAGCCACTTTCGTAGGTCTCACGATTACACTTAGGATGTGTAACAAGCCTGTAAACCCCTGGGTGGCCCCAGTGGAGGAGTGATATGAGGACCAACTGAGCCAATCCAAGAAGGGACCCACGTCCTTGCTTGGGCAGGCCAACACCAAGGAGCTGGCTGCAACCAGGTCCTTTGGAGCAAGTTGAGCCAAGCTAGCCTTAGGGCCAAATCAGAGCTGAACCAGTTCCAAGACCAAGCTCAAGCATGGGTGGACCCATGATGGACCCATGACCCATGAGGTGGCTTCGCCAAGCCGGCCTTACTTGGTTATTTCCTACGTTGAGTCTTAAATTGCTTTCCTAGTTGATTTCCTAGTTTGAGTTCAGTTTGTGCTTAGCCAGTTTCTTTTTAATTGAGTCCTAGTTTTGGTTGAGTTAAGTCACTAGCTTACTTAGTTCATTCCTGGTTATTAGGAGTCAGTTTGAGTTGAATTAGTAAGAGTCTTTTACTTGCTGTCCAAGCAAGAAGGTATTCAGGTTGTAGTAGAACTCTCTTGAGGCCTCTATAAAAGGACCTCTATAGCTTGTATTAGGGTTTTTATGCATGGACGAATTTAATGGAGTTATTATTTAGTAGAGATAAATCATAGGAGTAGAAGTAATATAGGAGTAGTTGTAACCCTAGTTTCCACAGAAATCCACCAGCCACCTTCATCTCTCTACTGCCGGATTATCTCTCCGCCAGCCGGCCACCATCCATCGCCGTCCGCCGCTGCCATCTACAGTACACGTCCCCATCACCGACGACCCCCCTTGGCTGTTGTGCCTCCCTCCACCACGTTCTCCAAGGCTTGGATCTCCAAGAGAAGCCAGCTAACCCTAGAGGAGCTGCAAGGTATCCCTCTTCTCATCCGTCTCCTCCTCTAGTCTTCGCCTTCCTCGTCGAATACCTAGGGTCCTTCTCCTAAAACCCTAAAGGTATCCCTCTACCTAGCCATAGATTTGGCTAAAGAGGATCTGAGACAAGGTAAGAGACCAGGTATGAAAGCCCTTTAGAAGGTGCATCGTAACAACTTGGTATCAGAGCTCTTTCCTCCTACCTATGCCACCTGAAATCCTTCCGAAAAAAGTCCACATGGCAGGAGCAACCCCTACAAGTGCTCCCCAGGAGCGGGATCTTCCCGTAACCTACGAATTGTTCGCAGGCCTCAATAGGGTGTCGCTGTCCTTGCGGGCATCGCAGCACAAGACCCCTCTTATGCAATGATACGAGCGGTCTACTCGTAATCCTCTCGTATCGGGTCTCTACTGCTCCAATCGATCAGAATTGGCCTGATCGGACTTGATTTGAGTCCAATTGGCTGATTTGGCTAGCTGGATCCGATCTGATTCAGATCTGGATCGGATCTGGCTGAGCCTGATTGGAGGGGACTTGATTGGGTCAAGTCTGAATTGATCTGGATCAGGTTGACCAGGTTCAATTGGCTGGATGTGGCTGAGTCAGTTGGTTGGGCTGGATCCGGATTAACTGGCTTGGCTGAATCGGTTAAGGTTGGGTTGGTTGGGAATATCCGACGTCTGAGGATCATCGTAGTCGATCGCCGGCGTAGGAGCGTCGACGGTGGTCGGGACACTGACAGGAATGGTCGCCTGGAGGTGGGAAAGAGATCCACCGGAGTGGATTGGTCTGAGGATGGCTAGATCGGCGGGATCTAGAGGTCGACGGCGGCGGGTTTGGGTTGACCGGCCTCGGAGACGACGGCGGGGCTCGTGGGTAGCTTAGGACTTCGAAATCGGGTCTAGGGATGCCGGGGAATGGTTTTAGGAAGGTTTGGGGATGAGAACGGAGTCGGACAGGGGTTGACGGCGGCGGCTGTGAAGTGGGGAACGGTGAGGAGGTCGCCGGAGACGACGATGGGCGGCGGGAAAGGTATGGTCGGAGTCGTGGGCTACAGGGGAGGTCGAAGGTGGCCTTTGGAGGTGATGGGGACAGTCGGAGAAGGCGGGACGGCGGTGAGGCTAGGGCACGGGAGATAGGAAGAAGATGGTGATGACGTGGCAGGGAAGCTGACGTGTCGATGACGTGGAGGAGAGAGAAAGTGATGGGGAGAGAGAAATTCCGGTGGAGGTGATGCCGGTTGCGGAGAAGATGACCGATGGGGAAGAAGGTGGATCAATGGTGGATTATCTGGTGGAAGCTACTCCTATGATATTCTACTCCTAAGATATTCTAACTATTCATCATCATTCATCTCATGCATAACCTAATACAAACTACTAAGGTCCTTTTATAGAGACATTGACAGAGTCCTAATCCAACTAAAAACCCCCTTACTTAATTAACAAGTAATAAGGTTTTCTTACTCAAGTCAACTTCCTAACTCAAATGGACTCTAAATTAATTCATAGCAATCAAATATCAAATAGGACTATTTATAAAAGACTAATGATAAATCCTAATCAAATACTCTAGTTTGAACTAGGGAGGTGTACGAGCGGTCTACTCGTGATCCAATCGATCAGAATCGATCAGAATCGGCCTGATCGGACTTGATTTGAGTCCAATGGGCTGATTTGGCTAGCTAGATCGGATCTGGCTTGAGCGGGATCGGATCTGGCTGAGCCTGATTGGATGGGACTTGACTGGGTCAAGTCTAAAGTGATCTGGATCAAGCTGACCAAGTTGGATTGGGCTGGATCCGGATTGACTGGCTTGGCTTAACCAGTTAAGTGGGTTGAGCCGATTTGGCCAAATGTGGCTGGGGATATTCGACGGCTGAGGATCACCAGCGTAGATCGCCGGCGTAGGGGCGGCGGCAGCGGTCGGGATGTTGGTAGGACGGGTCGCGGGTTGATGGGGAAGATATCCACCGGAGTGGATTGGTCGGAGGGTGGCTAGATTGACGGGATCTGGAGGTCGACGGCGGCGGGTATGGGTTGACCGGCGTCGGGGACGACAGCGAGGCTCCGGGAGTGGCTTAGGAAGGTTGGGATCGGTTTAGGGAGGTCGGGTGAGAACTTATGAGGGATCTGGGGGGTTAATGGCGATCGGGGTCGTGGAGGACAGCAGCAGCTGAGAAGTGGGGAACGACGGGGAAGATGCCGGAGACGATGACGGAAGAAGTGAAGGGGTTGGACGATGTCGTGGGCGCTCGGGGAAGAGGATGGCGGTCTTGGATGGCGACGGGGCTGGCCGGAGAGAGTACGGGAAGGACGGCCGACGGTAGGGTAGGGTTGCAGCACGGGAGAGAAGAGGAAGGAGATGATACTAACGTGGGCTGATGTGGCGGAGAGAGAAAGTGGCGTGGAGAGAGAAATTCTGGTGGAGGCGGTGCCGGCTGCGGAGAAGATGACCAGCGGGGAAGAAGGTGGATCTATGGTAGATATCCGGTGAATGCTATATTATCTCTACTCCTATGATATTATACTCCTATGATAATTTATCAACTACTCCTAATAATTCATAATTCTTCATTCATCTCATGCATAACCTAATACAAACTACTAAGGTCCTTTTATAGAGACCTTGACAGAGTCCTAATTCAACTAGAAAACCCCATTGCTTAATTAGTAAGTAATAAAGTTTCAAACTCAACTCAACTTCCTAACTCAAATGAACTCTTAATTAATTCCTAACAATCAAATATCAACTAGGACTCAATAAAAGAATAATAATAAATCCTAATCAAATACTCTAGTTTGAACTAGGTAAGACCAAGTCAAAATAGGAAAGAGTCTGAACCAGTTTGGTTCCTCTTCTGGGTTCGGATCCAGTGGGTCGAGTCGGATCGACTCGTATCAGGAAGTCCAAGTCAAACTAGGAAAGAGGCTGGACCAGTTTGGTTCCTCTTCTGGGTTCGGATCCAGTTGGTCGAGTCGGATAGACTCGTATCATGCAAGGACTCTCTGAATCCGTAGCTGCCATGGCGTGTCAGATGCAAACGTGGAATCTATGATCTGTAGGAAGGCAAGGTGAGAACCCTAACCCTAACCCTACTTTCCCTAGAGCTTCCCATGGAGCCGTCTCTATCTATCCAAGGAGGAACCAGCCATATCCCCAACTATGTCCTAGTTGGATCAGGTCCAATTACCCCTAACTAGTTTACTACCCATCCGGTTCAACCACAGCCTATACCTGGCCCCACTACCCTTCCCCCACCACCACATCAGCCCCTATATCCGGCCAATCACCCACCTCCCTACCAGCAGCCTACGCCCCCTCCCTATGCACCGTACAACCCTTTTCCTCCCTACAATACACAACCTCCTTATCAACCTCTACCTTTTCCCTGTGCACCGTACAACCCTTATCCTCCCTACAAATACAACACCTCCTTATCAGCCCTTACCTTCATCGTACAACCAACCCACCCCGGAAAACACCGACTGGTCTTCGGGCATGACTTGGACACCAATTTCTACTGGGACTAGGACTCCAAATCCTATAGGGACTAGGACTCCAAATCCTACCGGGACTAGGACTCCAAATCCTACTCCAACTAGGAACCCTAGTCAAACTCGGAGTCCGACCACTTGGATTGAGGAACCTAACCCTAGTTCAACCTGGATTAGGACTCCTCATACGATTCCGACTCCGCTTCCTCCACAACCCCACTATTTCCCTCCTCATACTCTACTTACCCACAAGCTCCTCCATGACCCAAACCATGAACAACACCCGCTGGCCCCTTACCCAACCACACCACATCCCAGCCCAGTCAACATCCTGCCATCATCTCCTTCGTTATATTCCCCTCATCCAAACCCTACCTTCCCAATGCAATTCCTCTTTGGCAGCTTCCGTCACCAACCAAGGCCACCCTCTTTCTCCCTACAAACCCACGTCCCTTCCTTTACCATCCCCATTGTCGATTGTCATCTCCGGCGATCTACCCACCATCCATGAAGCCGCAGCCACCGACCTCATCTTAGTTCAAGCCCTCCCCGCACCATGTAACCTTCCCCAAGGTCCTCCTCACAGCCACCCAACCTCTACTCCCATAGCCCTTCCATGTACAAACCTACCGGCTCCCAACTCCATCTTCCCCGACTCAGGCGACAAACCTCAAGGACGTCACGGTCTACCTCTGCCCAAGACTACCATGACCTCCTCCCACAGCCCACTGAAGGATCTCCTGGGGCAACAAAGGCCGTCCCCTAAACCTCTTGACCCCTTCCTCGACATTACCAAGCCCGGCTCCAAACCCCAAACACCAGAACCGACACCCATCCAGATTCACTCCATTGGGTCGAACCCCCATCCTCTCACTACCTCTTCTCCATGGGATTGGAATTCCGACGAGCATCCCTCACCGGCGATTGAGTTCCGGCCACTTCCAGCTGCCAGATCTCTGTCTATTTCCAGCCTACAAGACTTGGACAGATTCAATCCAAGCTCAACTAGATTTGGCTCCACCAACCAAATCCCATCAAGCCCAGATCCAGACCAGATCAGGCTAAGTCAGACTCAGTTGGATTCAGCTAGAATCAATCCAGTTAGGTGTGATCTTAGCCGGGCAAGTCTAGGAAAGCTCAGCCAATCAGAATTGGTCAGGCCAAATTGCAAACTTCAGCAAGATCAGACCAGATTCCGGATGACCTATACACATCATCGACATCTGATCAAGAATCCCATGAAGATCTCAACTATCCAAGGAGTTTCTCTCCTTATTCGGTTGCCCTCTTCCAACTGACCAGATCCAAGAGCATCGCCCAGCAGCCATCAACCACTCGAAGTTTCAGAACGACTTTGTCGACTCTGACCGTGAGGACTGATGTTGAAGCCGGAGTCGTGATGATCCCTTTGGAGCAAAGCAGAGAGAGCCCCACGCTCAACTGTTCTCCACCGTATCTAGCTGCCATATTGAGTCTACTTCCACATTGGGATGACTCAATTCGAGTTGATCTAGTCTTCGACCCCATACGACAAACGATGACTATGCACAACCACATGCACAGCCACCGATCTACAGCAGTCCTTTACTTCTTGGAGTTCCAGCGACCCCCAGATACCCCGGCGCTTCAATTCCCTTCTTCCAGACCAGCTGCATGGCCTCCTGATTCAGTGGCCCCATTACCACCTGATCCACCATGGGCGCGAGCAGGATTTTCACCTCCGAGCCCACAGCTACACTTGTGGTCCAGCCAGGTCACTCGGGTCCGACAGGAGCAGAGCCTTTTCCCTCAGCAAATTCAGGCCTTGAGGACAAGGCCAATTTCGAAGGGAGAGGGGATGATACGAGGACCAACTGAGTCAATCCAAGAAGGGACCCACGTCCTTGCTTGGGCAGGGCAACACCAAGGAGCTGGCTGCAACCAGGTCCTTTGGAGCAAGTTGAGCCAAGCTAGCCTTAGGGCCAAATCTGAGCTGAACCAGTTCCAAGACCAAGCTCAAGCATGGGTGGACCCATGATGGACCCATGATGGACCCATGACCCATGAGGTGGCTTAGCCAAGCCGGCCTTACATGGTTATTTCCTTCGTTGAGTCTTAATTGCTTTCCTAGTTGATTTCCTAGTTTGAGTTCAGTTTGTGCTTAGCCAGTTTCTATTTAATTGAGGCCTAGTTTTGGTTGAGTCAAGTCACTAGCTTACTTAGTTCATTCCTGGTTATTAAGAGTCAGTTTGAGTTGAATTAGTAAGAGTCTTTTACTTGCTGTCCAAGCAAGAAGGTATTCAGGTTGTAGTAGAACTCTCTTGAGGCCTCTATAAAAGGACCTCTATAGCTTGTATTAGGGTTTTTATGCATGGACGAATTTAATGGAGTTATTATTTATTTAGTAGAGATAAATCCTAGGAGTAGAAGTAATATAGGAGTAGCTGTAACCTTAGTTTCCACAAAAATCCATCAGCCACCTTCATCTCTCTACTGCCGGATTATCTCTCCACCAGCCGACCACCATCCATCGCCGTCCGCCGCTGCCATCTACAGTACACGTCCCCATCACCGGCGACCCCCCTTGGCTGCTGTGCCTCCCTCCACCATGTTCTCCAAGGCTTGGATCTCCAAGAGAAGCCAGCCAACCCTAGAGGAGCTACAAGGTATCCCTCTTCTCATCCGTCTCCTCCTCTAGTCTTCGCCTTCCTCATCGAATACCTAGGGTCCTTCTCCTAAAACCCTAAAGGTATCTCTCGACCTAGCCATAGATTTGGCTAAAGAGGATCTGAGACAAGGTAAGAGACCAGGTATGAAAGCCCTATAGAAGGTGCATCGTATCAAGGAGTTGTAGTCTCATGAGGGTTTCCGGTGATGATACTCACAAACATCTATACATCCCCTTGAGCATATCATCAGAAATCAATTATAATATTCATCAACTTGAATGCATGAAATAGAAATGATATATATATTCTTTATAGTCACATAAATTACTTTAAATAGAAATGAAATAGAAATGATATCTATACATTCCCTTGAGCATATCATCTATATTCTTTAATTCATAGTGTCACGCCGGGACCCAGAAAACCCATCCAGATCGATGCGTGAGCCACCTAAACCTGTTCACATCATCAATGGGCGCACAAGATATAACTGCTATGAATTTAAAACATTCAGTCCTCCTATTTATAAAACAATTTGGCAGAATCTCCTTTATAATTAAAACACGAGAAACCTATACACTTTATAAGTTTACAACTTTACAACTTCAATATCATTACATTCCTCAATATCTACATTAAAGAATATTACAACATTTCTCGCATAGAACTGAATTAATAATCATACAATTCTGTTCTTGGATACATCAAATTATACATCATTGATTAAAACTGTAAATGAATTGTAGAAGAACTGCTCGAAACTCCAAGTCCTCGATCACCATTGAACATAGCGCCATCTTCTAGAAGATCACCTGAAATAAGGAACTGCATCGACCTGCATCGCCGATGCAGCCCAGGTAGAGTGAGTAACAATGCCCAGTAGGGTTCTACTCTACGTCGCACAGAAAGGAAGGGAAACTGCAACTGTGTCGTTCTCCGCCTAAGCCTAAGGTATGTCAAGGGCCCCATGACCCCGTCGATTCCCGAGGAATCCTGTCCAGGTCCCACCCTCACCCAAGAATAGACGAGGGGAAACAAAGACTGCGGGCTCTTGTCCAGGTACCACCCTGCCCAGTCATACCATCTCTCACGGGGACACACGTGTCAGGGACATCGACAACCATCCTTAGCGCTTGGTCTTGGAGACTCGACACGACCTCTACACCTCAAATACCATAATATCAGACATGGTCGACTATAACAATAACCTCAAAATCATATCAAGCATGATCGTTGATGACAATCACATCCTAATCCTCGACTACCCAAAACCCGGTCCTAGGCTAGATCCGGGCTACCCGAGAACCCCGGATCGGCGATCGAATCCATCACCTACCACCTAGCCTGGATGCCTCTTGTCGCGCCCCGACCCGCGAAAGCCCAACTGGGCCGGGCGACGCGAACCGGAACCTAACAAACGCGGAAGAAAAGCTGGAGAGGGTTCCCTCTAACCTATTGGTCTCCCT
This sequence comes from Narthecium ossifragum, assembly GCA_963920575.1. Classification (NCBI taxonomy): domain Eukaryota; kingdom Viridiplantae; phylum Streptophyta; class Magnoliopsida; order Dioscoreales; family Nartheciaceae; genus Narthecium; species Narthecium ossifragum. Next base: position 13,104,019 of record OY986973.1, read on the forward strand.
AACAGTTCACCAAAAGCACCCCCAATAAAGATACAATATAATATTGGCAAAACCTATAACCACAGATTTAAAACTCAAAGTGTTAAATATACATATCCTCGGAGAGGGGAAAATTCGAATACAACATTACTCCCGTAGGAGACTAACTAACATAAGGGTAAAAGCAGTAAATATCGCCACCTCTCAAAAGCCACCAGGCGCCGCCGCACCGCCAACCAACTGCCCGGTAGGGGCCACAGACGAAGAACTGACGCCTGCACCTGCAAAACGCAGCCCGGGTAGGAGTGAGCACTAAGCTCAGTAGGGATCTACACTATGTCACACAGAAGGAAGGGGGAACGCAATAGTGTTGCCCTCAAGTAGGATCTGGGTGTATACAGGGGTCCCATAACCCCACCGCGTGTCCCTGGTACCCAGGGGCAACATTCAGTAGCAGGAACAACACTGGCGACACACCTACAGGAACCTGACACTGCAAGGTCAGCACAGTGGGACACCGGCTACACCTCAGCATCCGACTCGAGGCCAACACGACCTCTACAATCATCATCAAGCAACAGGTGTACCAGTCATCTAAGCCTATCATTGAATCGACTGGACACCACAATTCAAACCGGGTCCAAACCACCCAACCCCGGTCCTAGGGCTAAGTGCGAGCTTCCAGCCTTGGGACGGCGACCCAAAGATCACCCACGCCCTAACCAATACAACTAATGCACAATTCAACGATGCATGCTATGACATACACAAATAGGAGATAGACATGCAACAGTATGGCAAACATCATATAAGTCAGCCGGATCGCTGCAGCGGTACTACCGACCGTTGCCGGCCGATCCGCAGCGGGTCCCGGCATTACGACGGTATCACGACCGTCGACCGCGGACTCCTGCAACGGGAAGCAACCCCGAAAACCACTGATGAACAGTAAATAATATAATACTATATTCCGAAATATAATATTATATTCAAACACCCAAAACCTCTACTTAGGTGCTAATTGATCCCGTCGATCCGACGTCCAAACGACGTTGAATTCAAGATCCAACTTAGCCACCAGTAGGTGTATATACCAGGATCAACATATCCAAAATTCATAATCATTCAACGGTTAGATTAACGGGAAAACATTAATCAAAACCGCCAAACATAGACCATTAAAACACCATCAGCTAGCTTTGGGATCGATCCGAACAATTTGGATCGATCCGAAAGCTTCATATCAGCTTACCAGTTAATTGCTGCAACGCAGCCTTTCAGCAAATAATTCGTAACAAATCGTAGAAAAATCGGAAAATACGAAATAAGATGGAATGGAAAGCTAACGAAGAAATCTACAACTCTTATGTTTAACACAAACCAAGATCATGTACGTGCCGGCCGGAAAACTCGCCGCAAGTCGGCTGTTCTTCAAGAACAGCAGAAAACAGAGAAACCGAGTTTAATCATGCATAAAACCTACTCAAAACTCAACCGATTAACATGAAACTTAAATCAGTTATTCTAATAGGCATAAGGAATCCAACAAAACAAGGATCAACAAGATCCAATGGCTAGATCTAGAGAAAAACCCGAAATAAACACAGTAGATATAACCCTACCTAGCTGCGCTTTCCTCGGCTGATTCCCCGCGAACCCGTCACCAACACGGCTCCAAACCACCTCAGCAACCTTCCTCTCGTCGCCACGAATCAAACAAGCTTTGGAACGCCAAAATCGGTGGCCGGAGGAGGGAGAACGGAAGAGAAGAAGCTCGCCGGCGGAGAAGAGAAGAAACAGTGCACCGCGGGAAAGAAGAGAAAGAAAGAAGAAGAAGAGAAGAGAAGAGAAGGGAAGTAGGGGAAGGAAAGCCTGGGGGAAAGCCGGCGAAGGCGGGGAAAAGCTGGGGGAGGGGAGGGAAAGTCCTCCCTCCCCTGACAAGGGAAACGACGGCCGCTCGTGGCCGTCGTCACGAGCTCCACCGCCAAAGACTTCCAGGCACAAGGTGGGATCGATCCTACCTCAACATGGGATCGATCTTCCTTGCCCAGAAAGGCAAACTTGGGCTTGAACCTAAGCCCAAGTCCAGATCTTCCGATCTCGGGTCCACCTAGCCATTCTAAACAAACACAAACACATACAAGGCCAGTGTGTGCACACGCGGGTGTGAAACAAACCAACAAGACGCAATTTACCAAATTGCCCTTATGGTCCAAAAAACAATGCGATCCACCGGATCGCGCGCTCGACTCGAAGCAAACCAACGAGCCACGGGCCTGACCCAGCCGGTCGACCCAGGAGTAGAGGGACGGGTCCTCACACCTCTAATGCAATCAGATGCATGCAATGCTCAGGCACAAGAATACAGAAATAGAAGCATGGAACAATAGTTGATACACGGGCTAGGCCAAGCGTCAAGCTTGCCGAAGGGTAAGCATAGCATGGGTCTACATCAAATAAAGGTCTAACTAGCAATTAAAGATTTATCTAATACAAATACTGCCACATGCCGTAAACAAGCAAACACGCAATTCCATCGAAATTTTGGCATTACGACGGCATATACAGCCGTCTACCGAACTTTCTACAAAGGGGCACAACCCTAGCCACACAATTACAACAATCAACACAATTATAATATACATCAACTAGGGCACACCTTTGGCCCATTTAATTATCTAAACATCCCAAGGGTATCACTTCCTTGGTTAATCCCACAAATAAAATAGAAACGGGCGCACTGCCGGCCCTAGGCTCGAACATGATATAAGAGTACGTAGTTGGTGCAATTTCGTGAGATCATTAGCATTGAATAAGGGAATGAGCAAATGGCGTTAAAGAATAGCGATTAGCATCAATGGAAACAAATCTCATCCAACCTATAATCATAGTCGATCAGGCGTCAGTGGTGTTGCCCATGACCATAGGATGGGATCTGATCTCCATAGTCTGATCAACTGTGCAGGGACCTGGCTTGAATCTGGGTCAAGCTGACTTTGGTCCAATCTGAAGTGAGGATGGCTGGACCACGCTTCTGCTGCACTAGTCTGGGCTTGAAATTGGTTGAACCAAGTTGAATCTTCAGCTGTGCTGAGTCGTACTCTGGTCCAAACCTGTCGGACATGGTTGGCTCTACCGGTGTCAATCTGGACTTGAGTCAGTTGAGCCAAACCGTTGTTACCATCATAGTCAGATCTGATCAGATTGAATATGCCATCTGAATAAGAAGGGTAGCTCCTTTGATGGCTCATATCAACCTTCGGATGTTTGATCAACGGCTAAGGATGCATCGTGATCACTCGGACATGATCTAGATGGTCTTGATTGCTTGGGACTCTTTGATCAGGTTCAGATCGAAGATCAGAAGCACTGGATCGAAGATCACGCTGATGAAATGGCTGGATCAAGTTGCAGTCTTGATCGGACAGCTGAGAAGTTGCCAGAGCTGGATCAACGGCGAAACCAGGTCGCCGGAGTGTGGCAACGACACAGGAAGCTTCGCAGGGATGTGGGGGTTCCATTTGTACGATCTGATCGACGGATTGGGCCTCGTACACGCGCGGATCTGAAGGTGGCGGCGCGGTGTACTTCGTCACCGGTGTTCGCCGGTGTTGTAGGCCGCGATGATGCTTGAGCTCGTCGAGAATAGGTACGGGAAGGTCTTGGGACCTTCCTCGTGAGGTTTGATCTTGGGATCAACCTCGGCAAGTGGTGGAGTGAAGGACGTCGGAACAGGGGCTTTTGCCAGAGTTGGGTTCCGCCGATCCGAGCTTCGAACGTGGTCGTGGTCGGCCACGGTGGCTTCGGGGAAGGACGCCGATGCTTCCCCAGTGTGTAGGTGGAAAGGACGGCATCGGAGAGTGGCCTTGGGGTGGCGGCTCGGAGATGAGCCGACAGGCTTTGGTTTTGAGTCGGGACGACGAAGGGTCGGCTCAGGGTGAGCCGGGCGCAGGTGTGGGTTGTAAGCCGATGGCGAGCCACAGCTGAGCCAGGGTTGAGCCGATTCCAAGGAGGCGCGGCTCGAGCCAAACCGGGAGGAGAGAGAATATCCCGGGAAAAATCTGGAAAAATAGGTAAAATTCCAGAAAAATTGTGAGGCCAACTGGGTCTACCGTGGGACAAGATGCCTGCGCCTGGAGGGCGGGGCTGAGTCGGTTAGCCGGGTAAGCAATCCCACAACGCCTGGGTATGATCCGAGGTTCGATATAAGTATATAGTAAGCCCTTAATAGACACAACGCGTTTTAAAGCCGTGCTGGCAGTGATCCGCCAGAAAAATCCATGGTTAAGCGTGCTTGACCTGAAGTAGTCACACGATGGGTGACCTACTGGAAAGTTTTCCCAGATTTCTGCGGTGAGCCAAAAGCGGACAATATTGTGTCGGGTGGGGCCCTCGGGTGGATCCTAGTCGGACCGGGAGCCCGCGGGCTGGGGCCCAGTAGAGGGCTGGGGCGTTACAAAAATCATGGTAAGGTAGTAGCAAGTGTTCACCCCGGTCTGGAGGAGTTGAACTCGGAGTTGCAATTGGAGTTGCTCTCGGAGTTGCAGTAGGAGTTGCAGCCGAAGTTGCAGTCGGAGTCCTAATCCGAGTTGGCTCGGGGTCAGGCTCCGTAATCTGGGTTGCAGCTAAAGTAGGGGTCTGACTCGAAATCTGAATCCCTGTGGCACTTGTTTGAGTCACAGTTGACCATCTACTGGTAATCTGCTCCATCTTCCTGCCAACACTAACCAACTGGTTCAACTGGGCCTGCAGAATATTGAACTGCTGCTCCCACCACTCCTGGGATACTCCATACATGATGACGAAGTCTCTGGAAGGTTCTGAGCCGCACAGTCGGTGGAACGGAGCTCTGATACAAAATTGATACGAGCGGTCTACTCGTAATCCTCTCGTATTGGGTCTCTACTGCTCCAATCGATCAGAATTGGCCTGATCGGACATGATTTGAGTCCAATTGGCTGATCTGGCTTGAGCTGGTTCGGATATGACTGAGCCTGATTAGATAGGACTTGACTGGGTCAAGTCTGATTGCTTGATTGGCTCAAGGAATTGGATCTGGCTCGAATTGGATTAACTGGCTTGGTTGAATCGGCTAGGATATGGTTAAGTGGCTGAGCCAATTTGGTCGATCAATGTCTAGGGAGATCCGATGGTTGAGGGGTCGCCGGAGTGGATCACCGGCGTAGGGGGTACAACGGCGGTCGGGATCTTGGCAGGAAGGTTCGTCGGACGGTGGGGAAGATATCCACCGGAGTGGATTGGCCGGAAGGATGCCGGATCAACGGGATCTGGAGGTCGACGGCGGCGGGTTTGGGTTGATCGGCGTCGGGGACGACGGGGAGGGTTCTGCGGGGGTTTAGGACATCGGAGAAGACCGGAGGAAGGGCTAAGGCAGTGTGGCGAGGGTTTTCTAGGGGTGTGAGGGTGAGATCGAGGTCGAAAGGGGGTTGACGGAGATGGGGACGGAGGTCCGGTTGCAGGGGAAGGCGCCGGAGAGGACGACGGAGGAAGTGGAGAAGCTGGACGGAGTCGTGGTGCCAAGGGGAGGTCGATAGAGGTCTTGGACGGGGACGGGGGTGGCCAGAGAGACTGGACGGCGGTGGTCGGCGTGAGGCTCGGGCACAGGAGACGACAGAGGGGAGGAAGGAGATGCTTACGTGGCTGGTGACTAGGCGTGGGATCACTGACGTGGTGGAGAGAGAAAGTGACGGGGAGAGAGAAATTCCGGTGGAGGCGGTGCCGGCTGCGGAGAAGATGACCGACGGGGAAGAAGGTGGATCTATGGTGGATTTCGGGTGGAATCTACATTACCTCTACTCCTATGATATTCTACTCCTATGATATTCTATCAACTATTCTTAACTCATCATTCATCATCATTATGACCTAATACAAACTAATGAGGTCCCTTTTATAGAGGCTTTGACAGAGTCCTAATCCAACTAAAAAACCCCCTTGCTTAATTAGCAAGTAATAAGGCTTTCAAACTCAACTCAACTTTACTCAAATATCAACTAGGACTCAACTAAATATAAAAGACTAATGATAAATCCTAATTAAATACTCTAGTTTGAACTAGGGAAGTCCAAGTCAAATTAGGAAAGAGGCTGAACCAGTTTGGTTCCTCTACTGGGTTCGGGTCCAGTTGGTCGAGTCGGATCGACTCGTATCACGGCGCCTCGGTAGTACAACGCGTGTCCTCTAGGACCATCTGGGCGACGTCCATCGACCACCCTTTGGCGAAAAGCCAAATGGCTGACAGCTAAGAAGGCCTAGTCCGATACTGATCATGGCTGCACCGGAAGATGCTCCTGCGTAACACATCATCAATAAACCAGAGCGACGGCTGCAGCTCAGCTCGTAAAAACTTCGCTCCACCCGTCCTCTTCGGATGAAGGAACGTCTAGATATCGGCGTTTGGCGGTATCTCCTCCTCGATGGTGATACGATGTAGATCAGAAGAAGATGCTGGAATGCCCAGAATCTCGCGAATGATCTATACATCAAAAATCAGGTTGTGGTCGTCAATGGTAGTCCGGAAGCCAAGGGCAGGGGCCATGGTCATGCCCACCAGCTGGTCACGCTCGTCACCATAGGGTATCACCGCCATGTTATGATAGAACATGCAAACTAACCACGGATAGATGCAAGTTTAAAGGGTGCACATCGGCAGCAGCTCGCGCACCTCCAGGGTAGCAATGCCGTCGCGGGAGATGTCCACCGTCCGGAAATACGCAACATCAAATGTGAACTCCAGGTTCAGCTCTCGCTGCCATCTCGGAACGAGGCCGGCCATGGCGGTACGAGCGGTAGGCGGTCGAGTCGGCTTTGCTTGCCTTTCTTTGTTGGCTGCGCAGGAGCAGAAGAGGATGGCGCATCAGCGGAAAGCTTCCGCTTGCCTTTAAAAGACGTGACTGGAGCTCGAGATGGAGCTGCAGGAGATGTGGCTTGTGATGTCCAGCCATGGGTTGTGGTGGCTGGGGAAGATGACGGTTGGGCTGCAAAGGAAACGAGGGGACCTGAGGGGATGAAGGCGGCGACGGCGAAGGGACGTATGCTGTATCAGAGGAGGAAGACGTCGGAGATGGAGGAGGAATCCTCGCCGGTGCAGAAGCAGATACAACGGCGCGACACTTGGGCTTGACCGCAATTGATTTCCTTCTCTTGGGCGGCATTGTTGGAGCAAGACGGAAGACAACGGCTGACGACGAAGAGAAGATGAACGGACGGAAAGAGGGTTTGGGGTTAAAAGGGGGTTTGGGTTCCGAAAAGGTTAAAGGAGTTGGATAAAAGGGTGTGGTGACGGTGAAGAAACGGATCCGGGCACAGGATGCGACGGAGATGACGACGAAGAGAAGGGTTGAAAAAAGAAAAGGGGTGTAGGTAAAATAAGGGTTTGGACGTCGCAGAACGGATGGAGAATAGAAGGTGGAAAAGGTTGAAGGAGGATCCGGCGGGAAAGAAGCAGATATGGCCTGATGGAAACAGAGATCGCCGAACGGAAGGAAGAGAAATCACCGGAGAAGATGGAAGTGTGATACGAGTCGATCCGACTCGACCAACTGGACCCGAACCCAGAAGAGAAACCAAGCTGGTTCACCCTCCTTCCTAGTTTGACTTGGACTTCCCTAGTTCAACTAGAGTATTTAATTAGTATTTATCATTAGTCTTTTATATTTATTTGAGTCCTAGTTGATATTTGATTGTTAGGAATTAATTAAGAGTCCATTTGAGTTAGGAAGTTGAGTTGAGTCAGAAAGCCTTATTACTTGCTAATTAAGCAAGGGGGTTTTCTAGTTGGATTAGGACTCTGTCAAGGTCTCTATAAAAGGACCTTAGCAGTTTGTATTAGGTTATGAATGAGATGAATGATGATGAATAGTTGATTGAATATCTTAGGATTAGAATATCATAGGAGTAGAAGTAATGTAGATTTCACCAGATATTCACCATAGATCCACCTTCTTCCCCGTCAGTCATCTTCTCTGCAACCGGCCTCGCCTCCACGGACTTTCTCTCTCCACCACATCAGCGACCCCACACCCAGTCACCTGCCACGTCACCTCCTTCTTCCTCCTCTCTCCCGTGCCCAGAACCCTAGTCCCGCTGTTCTCTCCTCTCCGGCCACCCCCGTCACCAACCAAGGCCACCATCCTCTTCCCCCAAGCCCCACGACCTCGGCCAGCCTCTCCACTTCCTCCGCCGTCCTCTCCTGCGCCTTTCCCGGCAACCCGACCTCCGTCCCCATTGCCGTCAACCCCACTTCTGACCCCGATCTCACCCTCAGACCCCTCGAAAACCCTCGCCACCCTGCCTTAGCCCTTCCTCCGGTCTTTTCTGACGTCCCAAGCCTCCTGCCCAGCTCCCTCGTCGTCCCCGACGCCGGCCGACCCAACCTTCACCGCAATCTTCCCCAGATCCGGCCGATCCGCCACCCATATCCCAGATCCGAGCCGTTGGATCGCTTCCACCGTCCAACGACCTTTCCTGACAAGATCCCGATCGCCGCCGCCGCCCCTATGCCGGCGATCCACTCCGGCGACTCTCAGCCCTCGGATCCAGGCTGGTTCAGCCCAACCAACTGACTCAGCCACATCCAGCCAATTGAACCTGGTCAACCTGATCCAGATCAATTCAGACTTGACCCAGTCAAGTCCCATCCAATCAGGCTCAGCCATATCCGATCCCGCTCAAGCCAGATCCGATCCAGCTAGCCAAATCAGCCAATTGGACTCAAATCAAGTCCGATTAGGCCGATTTTGATCGATTGGAGCAGTAGAGACCCGATACGAGAGGATTACGAGTAGACCACTCGTATCAACTTGGTATCAGAGCTCCGTTCCACCGACTGTGCAGTTCAGAACCTTCTGGAAACTTCGCCACCATGTACGGAGTACCCCAGGAGAGTTGGGAGCAGCATTTCAAGATTCTGCAGGCCCAGGTGAACCAGTTGGTTAGTCTTAACAGAAAGTGGGAGCAGATTACCAGTAGATGGTCAACTGTGACTCAAACAAGTCCCATAGGGATTCAGGTTTTGAGTCAGACCCCTACCCTAGCTGCACCCCAAATTACGGAACCTGACCCCGAGACAACTCGGATTAGGACTCCGGCTGCAACTCCTACTGTAACTCCGAGAGCAACTCCAATTGCAACTCCGAGTTCACCTCCTTCCCCTGGTGAAACCTCTCCCCTCCATTCCCATGATTTTTCTAGAATTTTACCTTATTTTCCATATTTTTCCCGGGATTTTCTCTCTCCTCCCGGATTGGCTTGAGCCGCGGCTCATCCCTCTCCTCCAGCCCGGCTCACCTTCGAGCCGACTACCCTTCGCCCCGGCTCATCCGCGGCTCCATCGGCTCGTCCCCAAGCCGCCACCCCAACGCCGATCTCCGACGCTGTCCTCTTCTCCAATCCATCCAGGAAGCATCGGCGTCCTTCCTCGAAGCCACCGTGGCCGACCACGACCACGGAGGAAGCTCGGATCGGCGGAACCCAACTCCGGCAAAAGCCCCTGTTCCGGTAGCCTTCACTCCACCATATTCTGAGGTTGATCCCAAGATCAGACCTCACGAGAAAGGTCCCAAGACCTTCCCGTACCTTTTCCCGACGAGCCCAAGCACCGTCGCGGACTAGATCACCAGCGATCATCGGCGACAACATCCACCGCGCCGCACCTCCAGATCCGGTGCATCTGAGGCCCAATCCGTCAATCAGACTGTACGGATGGAATCCTCACATCCCTGCGAAGCGTCCTATGCCATTGCCGCTCTCCGACGAGCTCGTTTCGCCGTTGATCCAGCTCCGGTAGCTTCTCAGCCGTCCGATCAAGACTGCAACTTGATCCAGCCGTTTGATCAGCCTGATCTTCGATCCAGTGGTTCCGATCTTCGATCTGAACCTGATCAAAGAGTCCCAAGCAATCCGGACCATCCAGATCATGTCCGAGTGATCACGATGCATCCTCAGCTGTTGATCAAGCATCCGAAGGTTGATACGAGTCATCAAAGGAGCTACCCTCCTTATTCAGATGTCATATTCAATCTGATCAGATCTGACTATGATGGTACCACCGGTTTGGCTCAACTGACCCAAGTCCAGATTGACACCGGTAGACCCAACCAAGTCAGACATGTTTGGACTAGAGTACGACTCAGCACAGCTGAAGATTCAACTTGGTTCAACCAACTTCTAGCCCATACTAGTGCAGCAGAAGCATGGTCCAGCCATCTTCATTTCAGATTGGATCAAAGCCAGCTTGACCCAGATTCAAGCCAAGTCCCTGCACAGTTGATCAGACCATGGACATCAGATCCCATCCTATGGTCATGGGCAACTCTACTCATGGGACATGATGAGGATGATCCAGGAGAGCCATTGAAGATCATATTCTTGGAGTTACCTGAGCCGTCAGATCAACCCCCAGATGCTCCTTCAGCATTGCCCCTGCTACCCCTGGACCCGTCATGGGATCGACCTGGTTTCTCTCCACCGAGTCCAGAACTACAGAAGCAAGTTGATTTGGTCCAGCCACATAGAGCCATCCTACCTGACTTGACTCTGGCCTTGAGGACAAGGCCAATTCTGAAGGAAGGGGGGATGATACGAGTCGATCCGACTCGACCAACTGGACCCGAACCCAGAAGAGGAACCAAGCTGGTTCACCCTCTTTCCTAGTTTGACTTGGACTTTCCTAGTTCAAACTAGAGTATTTAATTAGTATTTATCATTAGTCTTTTATATTTATTTGAGTCTTAGTTGATATTTGATTGTTAGGAATTAATTAAGAGTCCATTTGAGTTAGGAAGTTTAGTTGAGTCAGAAAGCCTTATTACTGCTAATTAAGCAAGGGGGTTTTCTAGTTGGATTAGGACTCTGCCAAGGTCTCTATAAAATGACCTTAATAGTTTGTATTAGGTTATGCATGAGATGAATGATGATGAATAGTTGATAGAATATCTTAGGAGTAGAATATCATAGGAGTAGAAGTAATGTAGATTCCACCAGATATCCACCATAGATCCACCTTCTTCCCCGTCGGTCATCTTCTCTGCAACCAGCATCGCCTCCACGGACTTTCTCTCTCCGCCACGTCAGCGACCCCACACCCAGTCACTTGCCACGTCACCTCCTTCTTCCTCCTCTCTCCCGTGCCCTTCCTAGTCCCGCCGTTCTCTCCTCTCCGGCCACCCCCGTCGCCAACCAAGGCCACCATCCTCTTCCCCCAAGCCCCACGACCTCGGCCAGCCTCTCCACTTCCTCCGCCGTCCTCTCCAGCGCCTTCCCCGGCAACCCGACCTCCGTCTCCATTGCCGTCAACCCCACTTCCGACTCCGATCTCGCCCTCAGACCCCTCGAAAACCCTCGCCACCCTGCCTTAGCCCTTCGTCCCCGACGCCGGCCGACCCAACCTTCACCACTGTCTACCCCAGATCCGGCCGATCCGCCACCCATCTCCCAGATCCGAGCTATTGGATCGCTTCCCCACCGTCCAACGACCTTTCCTGACAAGATCCCGATCGCCGCCGCCACCCCTACGCCGGCGATCCACTCCGGCGACCATCAACCCTCGGATCCAGGCTGGTTCAGCCCAACCAACTGACTCAGCCACATCCAGCCAATTGAACCTGGTCAACCTGATCCAGATCAATTCAGACTTGACCCAGTCAAGTCCCATCCAATCAGGCTCAGCCAGATCCGATCCAGCTCAAGCCAGATCCGATCCAGCTAGCCAAATCAGCCAATTGGACTCAAATCAAGTCCGATTAGGCCGATTCTGATCGATTGGAGCAGTAGAGACCCGATACGAGAGGATTACGAGTAGACCGCTCGTATCAAAGTGCACGGCAATGGTTTGGAAAGGGAGAAGTAGATCGATCTAGCTGCTGACGTCGTCCTTATAGGGGCTCCAGATAAACCCGATCCAGATTGATATGGATGCATCAAGAAGATCGTTGTGGATTAAATAAATCCGGAAGAAACACCACTAATTACTAAAAAAATAAGCTTTTATTAGCTGAAGAAATTGAAATAAATAACATGACAAAGCAATAATCCAAAGAGACGCGAAAGAAAACCTAACAAACAAAGAACCCAAACTAGAACTAACACAAAGCAGAAAAGCGTAATACAAAAGCCAATGTATCCTATTGCTTAATTATCGCTCTCATCATCTTCGTCATTCTCCTCATACTCGTCCTCGTCTACATCTTCTAAAATATTCGTGATAAACTCCTCGCTATCCCCGTCGTCGCTCGCGAAGGGAAAAGCAGACCCCGAGGCAGACAAAGACTCGTTAAGGGACATAGAGGCACCACATATGAGGAACCATCAGGGTAATTGCATGCGATCCATGGGTCCTCCAGGTCGGGATGATTTTGCAGGTGGTTCGTGAGGTTTTGCATCGTATCGGTTGGGAGTTTCATACCATGGAACTCGACACCCTGAACATGATAATTTGTCCCTTTATGAACATGAGACGGGATAGAAGATGTGCCAGGCGGGAAAGTTAGGAAGTTAAGGTCGTTGTCGACCGCACTCGACGATATGGACTCGACGGAGTCGTGCGATGAATCAGATGCTTGCGACGCCGGAGATCCTGGCTCAATGTATGCGTCCTGGGAATTATATGAGTTGTCGCCGGAGTTGAAGGATCCAGAGTATGACATGGCTACAATTAATCTTTGGGTTAGAGCAGTATCCAGAAGAAGAGAGAAAATAATGACTGGAAGGATAAGTGTATAAGATCGATTTGGAAGGGTTCAGATGATCGATCTGGATATCTCTAGACGGGGAAGAAAGAGAGGAAAACAGAGCATGGAAGAGAGTTGGAAAACAGGGGATGGCCCAGACGGAGGAGAAAAGTGAAGAAAGAGGAAGAAAAGGGAAAGTATGAAAGGATAGGAGAAGAAGATAAGAGAAAAGAAGGAGGTTGTCGGCTTAGGCCACCGGCATTAGTGGTTGGAATCCATGGCGAAAGCCATGGATTCCGCCACAAAGACAAAGTGATGGAAAGAGAAAACGGAAACGGAAAGAAGGAAAAGACTAGGATGCTTATCAAATAGGACTTGGGAGAAAGTGCTAGTGAAATCCGCATCGGAGACGCCAGGATCCACGTCGGAAATGGAAGTGACGACCAGAAGACAACACCGGACGACAATGGACGGAGGTGACGAAACGGAGGGATGGAGGCCGGATAAATAGAGAGTTACTCATGCATGCTGTAGGAGTTCTAGGGGGAGTGAAAAACTAGTAGGATAAGGATAACGGCAAAGCCATCGGAAGGATAATGGCGAGGAATTTGAGACCGGCTTGAGAACGAAGGCTCAGGTGTTCTTTTTTTCCAGGAAGCCCGATAATGATCGATCTTATTGCAATGAAGAGATCATCTGCTTTAATCTATTACCTAGGTAAATCTACTCGGTCATAACAGATCGATCTGATAGGTTCAAGAAGATCGATCTCGTTCCTCTAGAACTGCAGAACAAGACAAACCATCTAGAATCATCATATATGTCTAACGAATATTACCCCCCGAGGCATGAAAAGTATGGCAATTTAACACCCTATTTCCACACAAGAATGCAACTATGGGCATGAAAGCATAAGTGAGATCCATAACACATTAAGCATTGCAAGCATTACGTAACTATATAGGATACCATTCACACTTTGCTAAAAACAAACTAAAACACATGGAAAGAAAATAAATTAACTACAAGACAACTAAAAGAAAGCAAACTACTAGAAACGGATGGGTTGCCTCCCATTAAGCGCTTAGTTTAACGTCGCTAGCTCGACGTAGTTGATCAATCACTGATAATGCGGCTCAATCAACGTCATCGTAGGGTCTAGTTGCGGAGGATTTTCAATGTAAGGTCATTCACTGTTAAAGAGGAACCAGCCTTAGGATGTCGAATTTCAATCATTCCGTGAGAAAAGACTTGTTTAACTATGAAGGGATCGTTCCACCTAGACTTGAGTTTACCGGGGAAGAGTCGAAGCTTGGCATTGAATAACCAAACTTTATCACCAGCATTAAAAACTCTTCGATGTATATATTTATCATGATAAGCTTTAGTCTGGGGTTTATAAATTAGAGAGTTATCATTGGCTTCATTTTGGATCTCTTCTAATTCATTGAATTGAAGCAAGCGCGTACTAAGTCCGGTCCATGGGTTCCAATTCACTTTATGAATATTTAACCATGCTTTGTTCATAAGATTTACTGGAAGATTGCAATGTTTACCATAAAACCATTCTATATAGGGACAAACCAATCGGAGTGTTATAAGTAGTACGATATGCCCACAAAGCATCATTGAGTCGCATAGACCAATCTTTCCTATCCAACCGCACAACCTTTTCTAGAATTCGCTTAATTTCACGGTTCGACACCTCTACTTGGTCACTAGTTTGAGGATGATATGGTGTGACAATTTTATGAGAAATGTTGTATTTATTAAGGGTGTGGTGGAAATATCTATTCATAAAGTGAGATCCTCCATCGCTAATCGCCCTAGGATGATGAAATCGAGAGAAGATATTCGAATGAAGAAATTTGATAACAACTCGATGATCATTTGTCCTAGTATTTACATATCTAAATGGATTGATTACATAGGACTTAACTCTAGAGAAGAATTTATCTTTATCTTGCTTGGTCCAATGAGAAGGAATAAATCCGGTGACAAGATAATTCACAATATGCGCATACCAAGGCGTAGGAATAGTCACCAACGAAAAGATGTTCATCAGAGAAAGTGTCATTAATCGGAGTTAAATCGTTTATCACATCTAAGGGAAGTCTAGATAAATGATCGGCTACAACCTTTAAAGCTCTTGCAGAAGCATAATCCAACGGACTAATCTCGGCTTGAGTTCTTTCTTTCCTACAAGATATCTTAAGGCAGAATGATCTGTGAAAATAATAACCTTGGATTCAAGAAGATATGAATGGAATTTTTCCATGGCAAAAATCACAGCTAGCAATTCCTTTTCAGTGGTGGTATAATTAAGCTGAGCTTCATTTAAGGTCGAGACATACCTTTAGTCTTGCCTTGTCTCAGATCCTCTTTAGCCAAATCTATGGTTAGGTTGAGAGATACCTTTAGGGTTTTAGGAGAAGGACCCTAGGTATTCGACGAGGAAGGCGAAGACTAGAGGAGGAGACGGATGAGAAGAGGGATACCTTGCAGCTCCTCTAGGGTTGGCTGGCTTCTCTTGGAGATCCAAGCCTTGGAGAACGTGGTGGAGGGAGGCACAGCCAAGGGGGGTCGCTGGTGATGGGGACGTGTACTGTAGATGGCAGCGGCGGACGGCGATGGATGGTGGCCGGCTGGTGGAGAGATAATCCGGCAGTAGAGAGAGATGAAGGTGGCTGGGGGATTTGTGGAAGATTAAGTTACAGCTACTCCTAGGGTTACAGCTACTCCTAAATTATCCTACTAATAACTCTATTTTATTCTCATAATTCGTCATTCCCCTAATACAAGCTATGGAGGTCCTTTTATAGAAGCCTCAACCATATAACTACTATCTTGCTATAATCCGCAAGTTACAATCCTTTCCTAATAAGACTCAATCAAGATAACTACTAATAGAAAACTGACTCAATCATAATCCAAACTAATAAATCAACTAATAACCAACTAAGAAAGTGATCCAGCTAGGGATTAGGATCCCTAATGCCGGATTAGGATTGGGACCTGGTTCCAAGGCCGGGACTATGGATCCATGCTTGGGCGTGGACTTGGTCTTGGCTTGGTCCATGGTCGGGTCAGCTAGGAGGTGGGGTCCGACCTGCGTGGGACCTCCTTAGTTCCTCCTGGGCGTGGGTCTTGGTCCAGCCCATGCTCGGGCTTGGGCTTGTGGGCTTGAAGCCAGTTCAGCTAGGGCTCGGCTTGCACATCTAGGACTAGACTCGATCAAGTCCTTCCTTGGCGTGGGTTGGGCTGGCCCAAGCTGAGCTTGGTTCGACCTCGTATCATCCCCTCCCCCTTCGAAGAGTGCCTTGTCCTCAAGGCCTGAATTTGCTAAGGGAAGAGAACTCTGCCCTTGTCGACCCAGAGTGACCAGGCTGGACCGCAACTACAACTTTGGACTTGGTGGTGAGAAACCTGGTCGGTCCCATGGTGGATCTAATGGTATCCGAAGCGGCGAGTCAAGGGGCCATGCTGCCGGTCTGGAAGGAGGAGGCTGAAACTTAGGTGGATCTGGCAGCCTCTGGAACTCCAAGAAGTAGAGGGCGGCTGTAGATCGACGATTCGGCCACCTCAAGTGCTGGCGTCCTAGGTCAAAGACTCGTTCAACCTGAACCAAATCCTTCCAAGGTGGAAGTAGACCCAAGACGGCGGCTGGATACAGTCGTGCCGAGGATGGAGCATCCGAGGAACAATCTGATGGTTCAGGTGGCTCCAAGCATGGGATCTTCAATGGTTCTCATGGATCATCCTCGTCATGTCCCATGAGTAGTGTCGCCCATGACCATAGAACAGGATCTGATATCCATGGCCTTGTCGGATGTGCAGGGTCTTGGCGTGATGCTGAGTCAAGCTCGCTTTGGTCCAGTCTGAAGTGAAGTCGGCTGGGCCACGCTTCTGCTGCACTATTTGGATCTTGATCAGGTTCAGTTTGGCTGAGCTTGATGGAGCTTGGCTGTGCTTGGATGGAATCTGACCAAGTCTTGTAAGCTGCAATCTGACTCGATCAATTGTAGGTGATGGAGTCAGAGTGTGATCAGGTTCAAACCATAGTGATTTGATTTGATCTGATCAGATGGCTGAAGTGCTCTCGCAACTGAGAGGGGACTGAACTTGGTTGCCGGTGAGGGATGTTCATCAGGGTTTGGATCCCATGGAGAAGAGGGGATGAGAGGATGGGGGTTCGGTCCAGGTGACGGATCTGGAGGGGGTTTGGGGTCAGCCTCGGTAAGGCTACGGGAAGGATCAGGAGGGCTAGGGGACGGTCTTTGGTGTCTTGAGAGATCCTTCAGTGGGCCATGGAAGGAGGTTATGGTAGGATCAGGGACAGGTAGGCAGTGATTACCTTGGGGGTTGCTGCCGGAGTTGAAGGAGAGGGATTTGGGATTGGGGTAGGAGTGAGGAGGGCATTGGGGAAGGTTACATTGTGCGGGGAGGGCTTCAACTAAGGTGAGGTTGGCTGCGGAATTGCTGGTGGTGGGGAGGTAGGGTTTGGATGAAGGGAATAAGGAAGAAGATGATGATAGGGTGCTGACTGGTCTGAGATGTGGGGCGGGATCTGGCTGAGGTGGTGAAGCTGGGTAAAGTGGCAGCGGGTGTTGCTCAAGCTGAGGATCTGATAGCTCTGGTTCCTCAACTATCTCCTTGATCTTTTCGTCCCTGATGCTTGCTGCCGCCCAACATGGAGTTGATCTTGAAATCTCATGTGGAGTCGGAGTTGTATGTGTAGTCCTAATCCAGGTAGAGCTGGGTTTATGTTCCGCAATCCAAGTCATAGCTAAAATGGGATTTTGACTAGGAATATGAACTCCGGTAGGGCTTGACTGGTTTGTAGGAGAATATCGTTGGATCATTGCTTCCCACTGTTCTGCTGAAGGGTGAGGTAGAGGGATCCAACTTTGGACAGCTTCCTTCCATTGTTCAGCTGTAGGGTAAGCCGCACTCCAAGTTTGACTAGGATTCCTAGTTGGAGTAGGATTTGTAATCTTAGTTCCAGTAGGATTTTGAGTCCAAGTCGTACTTTGAGTTTGACTCAGATTCCTAGTTGGAGTAGGATTTGTAATCCTAGTTCCAGTAGGATTTGGAGTCCAAGTGGTACTCAAATACCCGTCGGTGTTTGCAGGTTTGGGTTGGTTGTAGGGTGGAGGTAATGGCTGATAAAGAGGTGCTGGTTTGTAGGGAGGGATAGGGGGCTCATGGTTTGGATAATGGGTCGGTTCATAGGCTGGTGGGGTGTGAGGTGGGTAATAATAGGGTTGGGGAAGAATTGTGTTGTAGGGGACATATGGAGGGGGGGTAGGCTGCTGGTATGGATTGGGGTGAAAGGTTGGATATAGAGGCTGATGTGGTGGTGGTGGAAAAGGTGGTGGGGCCAGGTATAGGCGCGGGTTGAACCGATTGGGTAGTACACTGGTTAGGAGTAATTGGACCTGATCCAACTATGGCATAGTTGGGAATATGGCCGGTTCCTCCTTGGATAGGGACGGCTCCATGGGGAGTTCTAGGGCAAGTAGGGTTAGGGTTAGGGTTCTGTAGGGATGATGATGGAGGTAAGGGATGATGATGTGGAAGAGGTATCGTAGGTTGCGGTCTAGGATAGACTGGTAGGGCACAGGTCGGGTGAGTAAGAAGTGGGAAAGGAGAAGTTGGTTCTGATCCCACCAAGAAATAGGGCGGAATAGGGGCTGGTACTCCAGCCATCAGAGTAGCTTCTAGAAGGCTTTGGGCGACACAATCCGTGGAACGGAGCTCTGATTCCAAGTTGATACGATGCACCTTCTATAGGGCTTTCGTACCTGGTCTTTTGCCTTGTCTCAGATCCTCTTTAGCCAAATCTATGGCTAGGTCGAGAGATACCTTTAGGGTTTTAGGAGAAGGACCCAAGGTATTCGACGAGGAAGGCGAAGACTAGAGGAGGAGACGGATGAGAAGAGGGATACCTTGCAGCTCCTCTAGGGTTGGCTAGCTTCTCTTGGAGATCCAAGCCTTGGAGAACGTGGTGGAGGGAGGCACAGCAGCCAAGGGGGGTCGCCGGTGATGGGGACGTGTACTGTAGATGGCAGCGGCGGACGACGATGGATGGTGGCCGGCTGGTGGAGAGATAATCCGGCAGTAGAGAGAGATGAAGGTGGCTGGGGGATTTGTGGAAGATTAAGTTACAGCTACTCCTAGGGTTACATCTACTCCTAAATTATCATACTAATTACTTTATTTTATTCCCATAATTCGTCATGCCCCTAATACAAGCTATGGATGTCCTTTTATAGAGGCCTCAACAAGATCTAATCAGATAACTACTATCTTGCTATAATCAGCAAGTTACAATCCTTTCCTAATAAGACTGAATCAAGATAACTACTAATAGAAAACTGACTCAATCATAATCCAAACTAATAAATCAACTAATAACCAACTAAGAAAGTGATCCAGCTAGGGATTAGTATCCCTAATGCCGGATTAGGCTTGGGACCCTCCAAGGCCGGGACTATGGATCCATGCTTGGGTGTGGACTTGGTCTTGGCTTGGTCCATGGTCGGGTCAGCTAGGAGGTGGGGTCCGACGTGCGTGGGACCTCCTTAGTTCCTCCTGGGTGTGGGTCTTGGTCTGATACGATGCACCTTCTCAAGGGCTTTCGTACCGGGTCTCTTGCCTTATCTCAGTTCCTCTTTAGCCAAATCTATGGCTAGGTCGAGAGATACCTTTAGGGTTTTAGGAGAAGGACCCTAGGTATTCGACGAGGAAGGCGAAGACTAGAGGTAGGAGACGGAAGAGAAGAGGATACCTTGTAGATCTTCTTGTGGTTGGCTGGTTACTCTTGGAGATCCACGCCAAGGGAGGTGGAAGAAGAGGGGCAGCGGCCATGGAGGATGCCGGGGATTGGAGTTGTGGCTGGTGGCGGCGAACGACGGTGATGATGGTGGTGGCTGGCTGGTGGAGAAGGCCAGCAGGAGAGAGAAACGTGAGAAGGGCTGGTGATGGTGGAATATTAAGTTATGGCTACTCCTAGATTACAGCTACTCCTATAATATCTCTTAACTTTATTCTTCAATGCTTAAAACCTAATACAAGCTATGGAGGTCCTTTTATAGAGGCCTCAAGAGAGTCCTACTACAACTAGAGAACTACCTTGCTTTAATCAGCAAGTAACCATACTTTCCTACTAAGACTCAATCATAACTCAAACTTCCTGATTACTAGGACTAATAAAGCAAATCATAAACTGAACTCAAACTAGGAAACTGACTCAATCAAGATAACTACTAACTAGGAAATCAATTAAGTAAGCAAACCAGCTAGGAATAGGATTCCTTTGGCCGGCTGAGCATAGAACGCCCAAAGGGACTTGGGTCCCACCTAACCTTGACCATGGGGTCCACCCATGCTTGGGTCTGGGCGTGGATCTGGTCTGGTCTGGTTCAGTGGTGGTTGAACCCATAACAACCAGCTTGGCTCAAGTTGCTCCAAGGGGACCTGGTTGCAGCCAACTCCTTGGCATGGGCCCATCCAAGCAAGGACGTGGGTCCCTTCTTGGAATGGCTCGTTTCGACCTCGTATCATCCCTCCTCCCTTCGAAATTGGCCTTGTCCTCAAGGCCTGAATGTGATGAGGGAAGAGGGCTCTTCTCTACTCGAACCGGAGTGATGTGGCTGGACCACAACTGTTGCTCTGTACTCGGCGGTGAGAATCCCGGTCGGGCCCATGGTGGATCTAATGGTAACTGGGCCATTGAATCATGGGGCCAAGCAGCTGGTGAGAACCCTGGTCGCACCCATGGTGGATCAGGTGGTAACCGGATCGGTGAATCAAAGAGCCATGCTGCCGGTCTAGAAGGAGGGAACTGAAACTTAGGCATATCCGGTGGTCGCTGGAACTCCTTGAAGTAAAGGACGGCCATAGATCGGCGGTGGTGTGTCCTTAGTAGCTGGCTTCCTGGGTCAAAGACTAGATCGACTCGAATCGAGTCCTCCCAACGTGGAAGTAGACCCAAAGTGGCAGCTGAATTCAGTCGAGTGCAGTTGAGCTTGGATATTTCTCTGCTTTGCTCAAAAGGGAACATTAGGGCTCTGGCTTCAGCATCAGTCCTCATGGTCAGAGTCGACAAAGTCGTTCTGAAACTTTGAGTGGTTGATGGATGCTGGGCGATGCTCTCGGATCTGATCAGCTGGAAGATGGCATCCGAATGAGGAGGGAAACTCCTTGGATGGCTCAGATAGACCTTTGGATACATGATCCGTGGCTAAATTTGCATAGGGAACTTCTGGATCTGATCTAGACGGTCCAGATGGCCTGAGGGTGCTTGACCAGGTGCAGATTGGCTGAGCTTGATCGAACTTAGCCTGATCTGGTCTGGATCCGGGCTTGATCGGATTTGGTTGGTGTAGCCAAATCTGGTTGAGCCTGGATTGAATCTGTCCCAGTCTTGTAAGCTGGAGTTTGACTCGATCAAGTGTGGAAGATTGAGTCGGAGTCTGATCAGGTTCAAATGGTGGTGATTTGATCTGATCTGATATGATAGTTGAGATCTGTCCAGTGCTTGACGAAGCTTGGGGATGGAAAGAGTTATGGCAGGGGAAAGTGGCCGGAACTCAATCGCCGATGAGGGGTCAGGAGGTTTAGGGGACGGCCTTTCATGCCTCTGGAGATCCTTCAGTGGGCTGTGAGAGGAGGTCCTGGTAGTGTTGGGCAGAGGTGGGCCGTGACTTCCATGAGGGTTGCCGCCAGAGTTGGGGAAGATGGAGTTGGGAGCTGGCGTGGTTGTACATGAAACGACTATGGAAGGAAAGGTTGGGTGGCTGTGAGGAGCTTCAAGAACGCCGGTGGGTTTTGAGCTTCCGCCGGGGTCAATGATGAAGGCATGGTCGGGGTAGGCATGAGGAAGACCTTGGTGGTTACATGGTACGGGATAGGTTTCAGCAAAGGTAAGGTCGGTGGCTGCAGTTTTATGGATGGTGGGTAGGTAGGGTTTGGATGAAGGCCACGAGGAAGAAGATGATGGCACGGTGTTGACTAGGCTAAGATGTGGGGCGGGTTCTGGCTGAGGTGGCGAGGCTGGGTAAGGTGGCAGTGGGGGGTGCTCAAGGGCAGGATCTGATAGCTCTGGCTCCTCAACTATCTCCTGGATCTCTTCTCCAAGATCTACTTCTTCTTCTTTGATCTCTTCTTCCATGATGGTTGCTGACGCCTCACATGGAGTTGATCTCGGAATCACATGTGGAGTCGGAGTCAGAGCTGGAGTCACAATCGGAGTTGTAGTAGAATTCTGCTTCAAAGCCCAAGTCCGGATCTCATCAACAATTTCTGAACACATCCTTGCTATAATTTGAGTTTGACTAGTATTCCTAGTTGGAGTAGGATTTGTAATCCTAGTTCCAGTAGGATTTGGAGGCCAAGTCGTACTCCGAGTTTGACTCGGATTCCTAGTTGGAGTAGGATTTGTAATCCTAGTTCCAGTAGGATTTGGAGTCCAAGTTGTACTCAAATATCCATTGGTGTTTGCAGGTTTGGGTTGGTTGTAGGGTGGATATGGAGGTAATGGCTAATAAAGAGGTGATGGGTTGTAGGGATGGATAGAGGGCTCACGTTTTGGATAATGGGTCGGTTCATAGGCAGGTGGAGTGTGAGGTGGGTAATAGTAGTGTTGGGGAAGAATTGGGCTGTAGGCTGCATAGGGTGGAGGTAGAGGATGATATAGTGATGGATTATAGGTAGGGACAGGAGGTTGGTTAGGGTTAGGGTTCTGTAGGGATGATGATGGAGGTAAGGGATGATGATGTGGAAGAGGTATCATAGGTGGCGGTATAGGATAGGCTGGTACTCCTGCCATCAGAGTAGCTTCCGGAAGGCTTTGGGCGGCACAGTCCGCGAAACGGAGCTCTGATACCAAGTTGATACGATGTACCTTCTCAAGGGCTTTCGTACCGGGTCTCTTGCCTTATCTCAGATCCTCTTTAGCCAAATCTATGGCTAGGTCGAGAGATACCTTTAGGGTTTTATGAGAAGGACCCTAGGTATTCGACGAGGAAGGCGAAGACTAGAGGTAGGAGACGGAAGAGAAGAGGATACCTTGTAGATCCTCTTGTGGTTGGCTGGTTACTCTTGGAGATCCACGCCAAGGGAGGTGGAAGAAGAGGGGCAGCGGCCAAAGAGGACGCCGGGGATTGGAGTCGTGGCTGGTGGCGGCGAACGGCGGTGATGATGGTGGTGGCTGGCCAGTGGAGAAGGCCAGCAGGAGAGAGAAACGTGGGAAGGGCTGGTGATGGTGTAATATTAAGTTATGGCTACTCCTAGATTACAGCTACTCCTATAATATCTCTTAACTTTATTCTTCAATGCATAAAACCTAATACAAGCTATGGAGGTCCTTTTATAGAGGCCTCAAGAGAGTCCTACTACAACTAGAGAACTACCTTGCTTTAATCAGCAAGTAACCATACTTTCCTACTAAGACTCAATCATAACTCAAACTTCCTGATTACTAGGACTCTTAATAGGAACTAATAAAGCAAATCATAAACTGAACTCAAACTAGGAAACTGACTCAATCAAGATAAAATACTAACTAGGAAATCAATTAAGTAAGCAAACCAGCTAGGAATAGGATTCCTTTGGCCGGCTGAGCATAGAACGCCCAAAGGGACTTGGGTCCC
The DNA here is from genome assembly GCA_963920575.1 of Narthecium ossifragum. Taxonomy (NCBI): domain Eukaryota; kingdom Viridiplantae; phylum Streptophyta; class Magnoliopsida; order Dioscoreales; family Nartheciaceae; genus Narthecium; species Narthecium ossifragum. The sequence goes on from OY986973.1 coordinate 13,127,342, forward strand.
ACCTAACCTTGACCATGGGGTCCACCGATGCTTGGGTCTGGGCGTGGATCTGGTCTGGTCTGGTTCAGTGGTGGTTGAACCCATAACAACCAGCTTGGCTCAACCTGCTCCAAAGGGACCTGGTTGCAGCCAACTCCTTGGCGTGGGCCCATCCAAGCAAGGACGTGGGTCCCTTCTTGGAATGGCTCGTTTTGACCTCGTATCATGGTCCAGCCCATGCTCGGGCTTGGGCTTGAAGCCAGTTCAGCTAGGGCTCGGCTTGCACATCTAGGACTAGACTCGATCAAGTCCTTCCTTGCCGTGGGTTGGGCTGGCCCAGGCTGAGATTGGTTCGACCTCGTATCATTTTTCTAGGATAATAGATAACTCTGGGCAATTTATCAATTGTTTGCCCAATTACAACACCAACGGCATGATCAGAAGCATCACACATAATCTCAGAAGGATGATCATGAACAGGAGGGTGACAAATAGGTGCTGAAGATAGCGAATCATGATGGACGTTGAAAGCTTTAAGGCATAATTCATCAAACACGAAAGGAACATCTTTCAAAAGCAAAACACGGAGAGGTCAGGATATTTTATTAAAATCCTTGATAAATCTACGATAAAATCATGCATGACCTAAGAATGATCGGATTTGACGAACTGAAGACGGAGGTGGCAATTTAGAAATTAATTCAAGTTTCGCTTTATCTACTTTCTATTCCTCTACTCAAAATCACATGACCAAGCACAATTCCTTCACTAACCATGAAATGACTCTTCTCCCAACTAAGCACATGCTTAGTTTCTTCACATCTAAGAAGAACCTTAGATAGATTTGACAAACCAGATTCGAAGGTTTTGCCAAAAATAGAGAAATCATCCATGAAAATTTCTAGAAATTGCTCAATCATATCCCCAAAAATCGAAAGCATACAACGTTGAAACGTAGCTGGAGCATTGCACAAACCAAAAGGCATTCTTCTATACGCAGATGTTCCAAAGGGACAACTAAAGGTCGTTTTCTCTTGGTTGACTAGATCTATGGCTACATGGTTATAACCTGAGTAACCATGAAGGAAACAATAGTACGATTGACCTGCTAACAATTCTAATCAATAAAAGGTAAGGGAGGATGATCCTTCCTTGTCAAGGCATTTGATCTCCTATAATCAATACACAATCTCCAACCTGTAGTCTGACGGGTTGTGATTTCTTCTCCTTTTTCATTTTTAACTACAGTAATCCTAGATTTCATAGGAACTACCTGAGTTGGGCTAATCCATTGACAATTAGAAATCAGGTATATGATACCAGCATTTAGGAGTTTCACTACCTCTTTCATGACCACCTGCATCTAGGAGTTGGGCTAAGATGACGCAGCATCTCTCTAGCACTTTTAGTTTCATCATCTAAATGTATACGATGCATGCAAATAGAAGGGTCAATACCTCTAAGATCTCCTATGGACCATCCAATGTCTGTGAGACTCGGGGTACTGGGTGTTTGTGTTCGCATGGAGGGCATGTGGTCGAACCAGGTAACCAAGTAAGCAACCCCACGTAGATAATAAGTATATTAGTAACCCTTATAGGAGACAACGCGTTTTAAAGTCATGATGACAGTGATCCGCCATAAAAACTCTAAGGTTAAGCGTGCTTGCCTTGGAGCGGTCCCGGGATGGGTGACCCATTGAGAAGTTTTTCCAGATTTCTGTGGTGAGTCAAAAACGGACAATATTGTGTTGGGTGGGGCCCTAGGGTGGATCCTGGATGGAGCCCGCAGGCCCTGGGCGGCCCCGGACGATGGGGGCTGTTACAGATGGTATCAGAGTAGGCTGTAGGTCTGTTAGCTTGATTGTGCCAGCGAGGACGCTGGACCTCTAAGGGGATTGGGTTGTGAGACCCGGGGTACTAGGAGTCGGTTAGGGGTGGCAATTCGGATTCGCGGGTCGGGTTCGGGTCGGGTCGGACACTGACCCATTTAATAAAGGCTGACCCGTTTAATAAAGGCCAAACCCGAACCCGACCCGTTTAATAAACGGGTCAAGTTTTATCAACCCGAACCCGACCCAATTATAAACGGGCCGGGTCGGGTCGGGTCAACCTGTTTAACAACAATAAACACCAAATTTGTATAAAATTACATCTAGTTTTGCATAAAATTAGATCTAGATTTGCAATCAATCAACACATCCTCAGGAAAATCAAAATACATCCTCAGGAAGTCTTAGCTTGAGACTTCCAACTGCATTACAACAAATTTAGTTCATCCTCCCGAAAATTGCAAGATTTTGTTGAACAAACAAAAGCAAAGAAAAGAAAAGAAAAATCATCATGTAGTGAAGATGAAGGACGGAGAAGAGGATGGCGGGTTTAGGTGGCGACGGGGGTGGCCGGAGAGGCTGGACGGAGGAGATCGTCGGGAAGGTAGGGTTCCGGGCGTGAGGAAGAGGAGGAAGAAGACGATGACGTGGTGCTGATGTGGCACGGGGTCGCTGACGTGGCGGAGAGAGAAAAGTGGCGTGGAGGCGGTGCCGGCTGCAGAGAAGATGACCGACGGGGAAGAAGGTGGATCTATGGTGGATTTCTGTGGAAACTATTTACCTCTACTCCTATGATATTCTATCAACTATTCTTAACTTCTAATAATTCTCTTCATCCTTCATCATCCTTCCTAATACAAGCTACCGAGGTCCTTTTATAGAGACCTTGACAGAGTCCTAATCCAACTAGAAAACCCCCTTGCTTAATTAGCAAGTAATAAGGCTTTCAAACTCAACTCAACTTCCTAACTCAAATGGACTCTTAATTAATTCCTAACAATCAAATATTAACTAGGACTCAATAAAAGAATAATAATAAATCCTAATTAAATACTCTAGTTTGAACTAGGGAAGTCCAAGTCAAACTAGGAAAGAGGCTGAACCAGTTTGGTTCCTCTTCTGGGTTCGGGTCCAGTTGGTCCAGTCGGATCGACTCGTATCATCCTCCCTTCCTTCAGAATTGGCCTTGTCCTCAAGGCCAGAGTCAAGTCAGGTAGGATGGCTTTATGTGGCTAGACCGAATCAACTTGTTGTCGTAGCTCTGGACTCGATGGAGAGAAACCAGGTCGATCCCATGACGGGTCCAGGGGTAGCAGGGGCAGTGATGAAGGAGCATCTGGAGGTCGATCTGACGGCTCAGGTAGCTCCAAGAATAAGATCTTCAATGGCTCTCCTGGATCATCCTCATCATGTCCCATCAGTAGTGTTGCCCATGACCATAGGATGGGATCTGATCTCCATGGTCTGATCAACTGTGCAAGGACTTGGCTTGAATCTGGGACAATCTGGCTTTGGTCCAATCTGAAGTGATGATAGCTGGACCACGCTTCTATTGCACTAGTCTGGGCTTGAAGTTGGTTGAACCAAGTTGAATCTTCAGCTAGCTTGAGTCGTACTCTAGTCCAAACCTGTCTGACATGGTTGGCTATATCGGTGTCAATCTGGACTTGAGTCAGTTGAGCCAAACCGGTGTTACCATCATAGTCAGATCTGATCAGATTGAATATGGCATCTGAATAAGGAGGGTAGCTCCTTTGATAACTCATATCAACCTTCGGATGCTTGATCAATGGCTGAGGATGCATCGTGATCACTCGGACATGATCTGGATGGTCCTGATTGCTTGGGGCTCTTTGATCAGGTTCAGATCGAAGATTGGAAGCACTGGATCGAAGATCACGCTGATCAAACGGCTGGATCAAGTTGTAGTCTTGATCGGACGGCTGAGAAGCTGCCGGAGCTGGATCAACGGTGAAACGAGCTCGTCAGAGAGTGGCAACGACACAGGAGGCTTCGCAGGGACGTGGGGGTTCCATCCGTATGATCTGATTGTCGGATTGGGCCTCGTACACGCTGGATCTGAAGGTGGCGGCGAAGTGGATATCATCGCCGGAGATCGTCGGTGATCTAGGCCGCGACGGTGCTTGAGCTCATCGGGAAAAGGTATGGGAAGGTCTTGGGACCTTTCTCGTGATGTTTGATCGAAGGATAAACCTCGGCAAGTGGCGGAGTGAAGGACGCCGAAACCGGGGCTTTTGCCGAAGTTCGGTTCCGGCGATCCAAGCTTCGATCGTGGTCATGGTCGGGCACGGTGGCTTCGAGGAAGGACGCCGATGCTTCCTCGGTGGCCAGGTGGAGAGGACGGCGTGGGGGTGGCGGCTCGAGGACGAGCCGACGGAGCCGTGGATGAGCCGGGACGAAGGGTGGATGGCTCGAAGCTGAGCCGGGGGGGAGGTACGGGGTGAGCCGCGGCTCGAGGTAGGAGATGAGCCACGTGGCTAAGCCGAGAGTGAGCCGAACCGGGAAGAGAGAGAAAACCAGGGGAAATTCCGGAAAAATATGGAAAATTCCGGAAAAATCAGGGGAAGATAGGGGAAGGGTTTCACCCGGGTTTGGAGTTGAACTCGGAGTTACAATTGGAGTTGCACTCGGAGTTGTAGTAGGAGGATTCCTAATCCGAGTTGGCTTGGGATTAGGCTCCGCAATCTAGATCGCAACTGGGGCAGGAGTCTGGCTCGGAGTCTGAACTATCGTTGACCACCTATTGGAGATATGCTCCAACTCCCTGCTGGTGCACTCCATGTTTCTGCTTTGGCGTTCCATTAGAGTTGAATAGAGGTTCAACTGGGCCTGCAGAATATTGAATTTCTCCTCCAAACTCTCCTGGGGTACTCTGTACATTGTGGCGAAGTTTCCAGAAGGATCTGAACCGCACAGTCGGAGGAATCTCGCTCTGATACCAAGTTGATATGAGCGGTCTACTCGTAATCCTCTCGTATCGGGTCTCTACTGCTCCAATCGATCAGAATTGGCCTGATCGGACTTGATTTGAGTCCAATTGGTTGAATCTGGCTAGCTGGATCGGATCAGCTTCAGCTGGTACAGATCTAGCTGAGCCTTACTGGATAGGACTTGACTGGGCCAAGTCTGAGTTGATCTGGATCAGGCTGACCGGGTTAGATTGGGCTAAAGTGGGCTGGATCCGGATTTGGTGGCTGAGCTTAATCAATTAGACAGAGTCTGATTCAAGCTAGCCAGATTAACTAGGACTCAATAAAAGAATAATAATAAATCTTAATTAAATACTCTAATTTGAACTAGGGAAGTCCAAGTCAAACTAGGAAAGAGGCTGAACTCTAGTTTGAAGTAGGGAAATTCCAAGTCAAACTAGGAAAGAGGCTGAACTCTAGTTTGAACTAGGGAAGTTCAAGTCAAACAAGGAAAGAGGCTGAACCAGTTTGGTTCCTCTTCTGGGTTCGGGTCCAGTTGGTCGAGTCGGATCGACTCGTATCACATGCACTTGTATAACTTTCACTAGACACATCATCATCATGTACTATCTTTTAAATCATAATTCATCGCATCATCAATAATATCAGGATCATTAGTATCACAAGTCGGTATATCATCATTCACATCCACAATCTCATCACGTAGTTCTGGAAAATCAATATTCAGATCTGGCAAATCATCTCTAACTACCACATCATCATCATCTAAGAATAAAGCATCACATGCACTCGTATAACTTTCACTAGACACATCATCATCATGCACTATCTTATACATCGCATCATCCACACACATATCGATGTCATCATTATTCATCAAAGCATTCATCATAAAACAAACATCATCATATGCGTGGTGTTTTGATGTATGAAAAATATTCAATTTCAATTCCATATTTCCAAAAGCAATTGTCAGAATACCATCCCAACAATTAATGCAAGCATTGGCCATAGCTAAGAAAGGTCGACTAAGAATTATAGGAACAGTTTTCTTAGTTCGCAAGCTCGGTTTCATATCCAACACCACAAAATCGACAGGAAACACACATTGATCAACTTTAATGAGAACATATTCAAGCACATCCCGTGGGGTTTTAATTGAATGATCAGCTAACTGTAGAGTCATGGCAGTTGGTTTAAGTTCTCCTATACCAAACTTGGAATATAACGATTAAGGCATGAGGTTCACACTAGCTCCTAAATCAAGCAAAGCTCCTTCAATCAAACTGTTTCCTATGAAGGATTGTAGGAGTACCTTGATGTTTGAGTTTAGGAGGAATATCACTATGAAGGATTGAGCTCACTTGTTCAGTCAAGAAAATATTTTTGAAGACATGAGATCAAGATTGACGCTTATGAGTGCATAAATCTTTCAGAAATTTCGCATAAGAAGGAATCTGTTTGATAGCATCCAAAAGAGGAAGGTTGATATGAACTTTCTTGAAAACTTCCATCATCTCATCAAATTTAGAAATTTTCGAAGAAGTTGAAGTCGGATCTACTAGGGCCTCAAGAAAAGGAACTTTTGGAACATAGGTCCTAGGATTCGGCTCAGGCGATGAGGTTGATGCATTAGAATCCTTGGTCGAATCTTGCCGAGTAGGAATCGAATTTTCAAGTAAAATGTTATCATTTGATGCATGCAAGTCTCTGTCTAATGAATCATGAGAAGTAGAAGGATTTGCATTACATGATTGAGGTTGAGATTGAGATGCATAATCTTGTTCTCAATATTCCTCATCCGATTTTTCAACATTAACAAAGGTCTTTCCACTTCGCAAGGTAGTCACTGCTTGAACTTGTTCATGAGAAGAATCAATGGAATGTTGACCTTTAGGATTAGGAATAGGTTGACTAGGTAGTCTATCCTCTTCTCTCCTAGACATAGCATTAGCTAATTGACCCAGTTGAGTTTCCATCTTAGCTAAAGCTTGAGAATGAGAATGAACCAATTGAGTACATGCTTCAAAAGAATCAAGAGCCTTCACAAGTCTATCATCAATATTTGGACTTTGATTCCATTGTGGTGGAGGAAGAGAGGATTGTTTTGAGGTATTTGAGGTTGTGGTGGTCCATATGGCTTATATCCCCAAGATTGAGAACGTTGAGACAGATATGGCACTTGAGAGGGATAATTTTTAGAAGGCCTATATGAAGGTTAACATTTAGGAGGATAATTCGGATTTTGAATGTTCATTGGTGGTCTTGGATTGAAAGAATCAGGTTGTTGACAAGGTGTTTTCCAAGAGAAATTCGGATGATTTCGCAAACCAGGATTATAGGTATTAGAAATTCGGATTTTGAATGTTCATATGCTGGTTTGGAATGATTATAAATTGCATGAACATGTTTCTGAATTAATTATGGATAATGTGGCGCTAAATGACAGTCAGTAACATCATGGCAAGAATTGGAACATAAGAAACATATATCTCCTGAATAAGGAGGCAATGAAGGATTTGAAGAAACAAGTTGGTTTGTCGTTTGAGTCAGAACTTGGTCAAGCTTTCTACTTAAAACATCTACTTGTTGACCTAAACGAGTAGATTCATCTAATTCAAGAGTACCTCTAGGTTTAGATTGATTGGAAGAATCATGGGTATTCCTAGAAGATGAAGCATGGTGTTGAGAATTTTCAGCTAATCTCTCAAAAAGTCTCCATGAATCATCAAGAGGATTTGAAATAAATACTCCTCCATCGGCGGCATTGATAGTCATTTGATGTTTCTCTTTAAGACCTTTATAAAAGTTCTCTATGATGGCCCATTGAAGAAATTGATGATGAGGACACTTCCTAAGAAGTTCTCTATATTTATCCCATGCTTCATGAAACAATTCATCATCGACTTGTTTAAAAGAAGAAATTTCTTTTCTAAGATCACTAGTCTTGGTAATCGGAAAGAACTTAGCAAGAAATTGAGTTTGAAGTTGCGGCCAAGTCATGATGGATCTAGGCTCTAAGAGTAAAAGGAAAGAGTTTCAATCTCCAAGCATCTTCCGTAAAGTTATTGACTTTCACGGTAGAACTAATCAAGATGAATTCTTCAATATGATTATAAGGATTTTCATGAAAAGCAGGAAGAGGTTGAAGAAATTGAGGTTTGATTTCATAATGAGCATCACCTATGACTGGATGTTGAATGCACGAATTAGAAGTAAATGAAGTAGGAACATAGAAATCTTTCATATCCATACGGCCTTGATCTTCAGGATGGTTCGAGTTTTCCTCATGATCATTATGGTCATTTGGGTTAGGGTCATCCATGGATGAATCAGATAAAAGATTCGAATCTCTATGCCAAGCAATATGAGAATTCAAAAATTCTTACAACGTAATATTCAAATCAGAATCTTTACTAACATTCATTCATGCATCACATCACCAGGGCAAATGAGGTTTAGAAATACAAATAGTGCTATCTCGGTGAAGATTTGACCGATGCCCCTTCGTCTTCACTTGGAAGGTGCTTCGTCAAAGTCCCTAACACTCAATCAAAAAGATAGGAACTATTAGCACTAATACTATTTTTGGTATATTTTTTTATAATAAATGAAAGAAAATAACAAATTGAAATAAAACTACACTAAGCAATTAACTTAACTATTTCATTCCCCCGCAACTGCGCCAAAATTTTGACACGCCTTGAAAAGTGTCATGGTCTTAACAAGAACGTCAAAATTAGAAATTTATAATCCGAATCACTAATTGACTACTTTATGGGTAGATAGCAATGGATCCAAGTCGATTCACATGGAAGAGAAATTAAGTCTAATTACCATGTATAACTTCTAAAGCAAAAGTTAGGGAAAGGAATAATAATCTGATGAGAATAAGCTCGGAATTTCTAATCCGTAATCAAGAACTATCTAGGTTTTCCTGGAATAAGAGCAAATCCATAGATCATAAATGGTTTTCCAAAGGTTGATAGAAGAATGGCTAGATCTACCTATCACTCAACCAAGATTCGTAAGAATTCTTCGTTGGAATGACTAACATCAAAGAATGGATATTTGGTCAATAAGTCAAAGTTGTTCTAGCACTTCGAGGAAGTCAAATCACTAATAATAGGGAATAAATGATAGGTTAGGAATATAACTCTCAGTGGTTCTAGCACTAAGGTAGTGGTTCTAGCACTCCTATAATCTTAATCTAGGGTTTAGGATTCATAAACATAGATCAATCATGGTTCAAGCAAGAAAGTATCATGAAACAATTCCAATTCCTAGTCTATATGATATGAGGTCGAACTGATCCATCCCAAAAAGGGACCCAAGTCCTTGCTTGGCAGGCCCAGGCCAAGGAACTAGCTGCAACCGAGTTCCTTTGGAGCAGGTTGAGCCAAGCCAGCCTTAGGGCCAAATCAAAGCTGAACAGGTTCCAAGACCAAGCTCAAGCATGGGTGGACCCATGATGGACCCTTGACCAATGAGGTGGCTTAGCCAAGCCGGCCTTAGCTGGTTATTTCCTTAACTGAGTCTTAATTGCTTTCCTAGTTGATTTACTAGTTTGAGTCCAGTTTGTGCTTAACTAGTTCCTATTGAGTCCTAGTTTTGGTTGAGTCAAGTCACTTGCTTACCTAGTTCATTCCTGGTTATTATGAGTCAGTTTGAGTTGAATTAGTAAGAGTCTGTTTACTTGCTGTTCAAGCAAGAAGGTATTCAGGTTGGAGTAGAACTCTGTTGAGGCCTCTATAAAAGGACCTCTATAGCTTGTATTAGGGTTTTTATGCAAGGACGAATTTATGAGTTATTATTTAGTAGAGATAAATCCTAGGAGTAGAAGTAATATAGGAGTAGCTGTAACCCTAATTCCACAAACCACCAGCCACCTTCACCCTTCTCTCTCTACAGCAGGATTCTTCTCCACTAGCCGCCCACTATCATCACCACCGCTACCAGCCACCTCCGTCGTCCAACCCCAAGCGTCCCCTTGGCTGCCGTGCTTCCCTCCACCACGTTCTCCAAGGCTTGGATCTCCAAGAGAAGCCAACCAACCCTAGAGGAGCTGCAAGGTATCCCTCTTCTCATCCGTCTCCTCTAAGTCTTCGCCTTCCTTGTCGAATACCTAGGGTCCTTCTCCTAAAACCCTAAAGGTATCTCTCAACCTAGCCATGGATTTGGCTGAGGAGTTGAGGCCCAGCAAGAGACCCAGTACGAAAATCCTTGAGAAGGTGCATCGTATCAACTTGGTATCAGAGCTCCGTTCCACTGACTGTGCCACCCAACGCCTTCTAGAAGCTGCTCTGATGGCAGGAAGAGTACACGGCCAAAACCCTAGTTATACATCGGACGGCTCAATCCCTATGATACGATGCACCTTTTCAAGGGCTTTCGTACCGGGTCTCTTGCCATATCTCAGATCCTCTTTAGCCAAATCTATGGCTAGGTCGAGAGATACCTTTAGGGTTTTAGGAGAAGGACCCTGGGTATTCGACGAGGAAGACGAAGACTAGAGGAGGAGACGGATGAGAAGAGGGATACCTTGCAGCTCCTCTAGGGTTGGCTGGCTTCTCTTGGAGATCCAAGCCGGGAAGCACGGCAGCCAAGGGGACGCCGGGGACTTGGGGTTGGACGGCGGAGGTGGTTGGTAGCGGCGGAGGTGGTTGGTAGCGGCGGTGGTGGTGGTGAAGGAGTGGACGGCAGCGGAGAAGGAGACCGGTGATGGAGGAGGACCGGCTGTAGAGAGAGATGAAAGTGGCTGGTGGATTATGAGGAAACTAGGTTACAGCTACTCCTATATTACTTCTACTCCTAGGATTTATCTCTACTAAATAATAACTCTCATAAATTCGTCCATGCATAATTACAAGCTATGGAGGTCCTTTTATAGAGGCCTCGAGAGAGTTCTACTACAACCTGAATACTACCTTGCTTTAATCAGCAAGTAACCAGACTTTCCTAATAAGACTCAATCTTATCTCAACTTCCTAATAACAAGGACTCATAATAGGAACTGATTTAAGCAAACCATAAACTGAACTCAATTTAGGAAACTGACTCAATCAAGATAACTACTAACTAGGAAATCAACTAAGTAAGCAAACCAGCTAGGAATAGGATTCCTTTGGCCGGCTGTGCTTAGAACGCCCAAAGGGACTTGGGTGCAGCCAACTCCTTGGCGTGGGCCCATCCAAGCAAGGACGTGGGACCCTTCTTGGAATGGCTCGGTTCGACCTCGTATCATCCCTCCTCCCTTCGAAATTGGCCTTGTCCTCAAGGCCTGAATGTGATGAGGAAAGAGAGCTCTTCTTTCTCGAACCGGAGTGATGTGGCTGGACCGCAACTGTTGCTCTGTACTCGGTGGTGAGAATCCCGGTCTGGCCCATGGTGGATCTAATGGTAATTGGGGCATTGAATCAGGGGGCCATGCAGCTGGTGAGAACCCTGGTCGCACCCTTGGTGGATCAGGTGGTAACCGGATCGGTGAATCAAAGAGCCATGCTGCCGGTCTAGAAGGAGGGAGCTGAAACTTAGGCCTATCCGGGGGTCGCTGGAACTCCTTGAAGTAAAGGACGGCCATAGATCGGCGATGGTGTGTCCTTAGTAGCTGGCTTCCTGGGTCAAAGACTAGATCAACTTGAATCGAGTCCTTCCAAGGTGGAAGTAGACCCAATGTGGCAGCTGAATACAGTCGTGCCGAGGACGGAGCATCCGGGGGACGATCTGATGGTTCAGTTGGCCCCAAGCATGGGATCTTCAATGGTTCTCCTGGATCTTCCTCGTCACGTCCCATGAGTAGTGTCGCCCATGACCAAAGGACGGGATCTGATCTCCATGGCCTGGTCGGATGTGCAGGGTCTTGGCTTGATAATGAGTCAAGCTCGCTTTGGCCCAGTCTGAAGTGAAGTCGGCTGGGCCACGCTTCTGCTGCACTATTTGGATCTTGATCAGGTTCAGTTTGACTGAGCTTGATGGAGCTTGGCTGGCTGCAATCAGATCTAGCCGGATTGATTCTGGCTGCATCCAATTGAGTCTGACTTAGCCTGGTCTGATCTGAGCTTGGTCGGATCTGGTTGGTGTAACCAAACCTGGTTGTGCTTGGATGGAATCTGACCAAGTCTTGTAAGCTGCAATCTGACTTGATCAATTGTAGGTGATGGAGTCGGAGTTTGATCAGGTTCAAACCGTAGTGATTTGATTTGATCTGATCAGATGGCTGAAGTGCTCTGGCAACTGAGAGGTGACTAAACTTGGTTGCCGGTGAGGGATGTTCATCAGGGTTTGGATCCCATGGAGAATAGGGGATGAGAGGATGGGGGTTCGGTCCAGGTGGCGGATCTGGAGGGGGTTTGGGGTCAGCCTCGGTAAGGCTACGGGAAGGGTCAGGAGGGTTGGGGGATGGTCTTTGGTGGCTTGAGAGATCCTTCAATGGGCCATGGAAGGAGGTTATGGTAGGATCAGGGACAGGTAGGCAACGATTACCTTGGGGGTTGCTGTCGGAATTGAAGGAGAGGGATTTGCGATTGGGGCAGGAGTGAGGACGACCTTGGGGGAGGTTACATGGTGCGGGGAGGGCTTCAACTAAGGTGAGGTTGGCTGCTAAAGAGGAATTGCAGGTGGGAAGGTAGGGTTTGGTTGAGGGAAATAACGAAGGAGATGATGGCAGGATGTTGCCTGGGCTGGGATGTGGTGTGGTAAGGGGGCAGCGGGTGTTGTTCATGGTTTGGGTCATGGGGCAGCTCATGGGTAGGGGGAGTATGAGGTGTCCTAATCCAGTAGAGCTAGGTTTAGGTTCTGAAATCCAAGTTGTAGCTAGAATGGGATTTTCTTTGGAAATCTGAACTCTGGTAGGGCTTGACTGATTTGTAGGAGAATATCGTTGGATCATTGCTTCCCATTGTTCTACTGAAGGGTAAGGCAAAGGGATCCAACTCTGGACAGCTTCCTTCCATTGTTCAGCCGTAGGGTAAGTCGTACTCCGAGTTTGACTAGGATTCCTAGTTGGAGTAGGATTTGCAATCCTAGTTCCAGTAGGATCTTGAGTCCAAGTCGTATGAGTTTGACTCGAATTTCTAGTTGGAGTAGGATTTGTAATCCTAGTTCCAGTAGGATTTGGAGTCCAAGTTGTACTCAAGTAGCCATTGGTGTTTGTAGGTTTGGGTTGGTTGTAGGGAGTAGGTAATGGCTGATACGGTGGTGATGGATTGTAGGGAAGATTAGGGTTGTACGGTGTGTAAGGAGGTGGCATAGGCTGCTGGTATGGAGGCTGGGCATGGGCCGGGTATAGGGGCTCACGGTTTGGATAATGGGTCGGTGTATAGGCAGGTAAGGTGTGAGGTGAACAATAATAGGGTTGTGGAAGCATTGGGTTGTTGGCTGCATAGGGTGGAGGTTGGTTAGGGTTCTGTAGGGATGATGATGGGGGTAAGGGATGATGATGTGGAAGAGGGATTCGACCAGGTATAGGAGTAGGTCTGGTCGGATGAACAGTGATCCGTGTAGGGTTTGAGCAATTCACGGTATAACTAGGGTTTTGGCCAGGTACTCTTCCTGCCATGTGGACTCCTTCGGAAGGATTCGGGAGGGCACAGGTAAGAGGAAAGAGCTCTGATACCAAGTTGATACGATGCACCTTCTCAAGGGCTTTCGTACCGGGTCTCTTGCCTTATCTCAGATCCTCTTTAGCCAAATCTATGGCTAGGTCAAGAGATTCCTTTAGGGTTTTAGGAAAAGGACCCTGGGTATTCGACGAGGAAGACGAAGACTAGAGGAGGAGACGGATGAGAAGAGGGATACCTTGCAGCTCCTCTAGGGTTGGCTGGCTTCTCTTGGAGATCCAAGCCGGGAAGCACGGCAGCCAAGGGGACGCCGGGGACTTGGGGTTGGACGGCGGAGGTGGTTGGTAGCGGCGGTGGTGGTGGTGAAGGAGTGGACGGCAGCGGAGAAGGAGACCGGTGATGGAGGAGGACCGGCTGTAGAGAGAGATGAAAGTGGCTGGTGGATTATGAGGAAACTAGGTTACAGCTACTCCTATATTACTTCTACTCCTAGGATTTATCTCTACTAAATAATAACTCTCATAAATTCGTCCATGCATAATTACAAGCTATGGAGGTCCTTTTATAGAGGCCTCGAGAGAGTTCTACTACAACCTGAATACTACCTTGCTTTAATCAGCAAGTAACCAGACTTTTCTAATAAGACTCAATCTTATCTCAACTTCCTAATAACAAGGACTCATAATAGGAACTGATTTAAGCAAACCATAAACTGAACTCAATTTAGGAAACTGACTCAATCAAGATAACTACTAACTAGGAAATCAACTAAGTAAGCAAACCAGCTAGGAATAGGATTCCTTTGGCCGGCTGTGCTTAGAACGCCCAAAGGGAGTTGGGTGCAGCCAACTCCTTGGCGTGGGCCCATCCAAGCAAGGACGTGGGACCCTTCTTGGAATGGCTCGGTTCGACCTCGTATCACCCTACTCAAACCACTGTTCATCCGACCAGATCTACTCAGATAGCTGGTCAAACCCCTCTTCCACATTATCATCCCTTACCGCCATCATCATCCCTACAGAACCCTAACCAACCAACCTCCACCCAAAGCAGCCTACAACCCAATTCTTCCCCAACCCTATCATTTTCCAAACCTTGAGCCCCCTATCCCTCCCTACAAACCAGCACCTCTTTATCAGCCATTACCTCCACCCTACAACCAACCCAAACCTGGAAACACCAACAGGTATTTGAGTACAACTTGGACTCCAAATCCCATTGGAACTGGGATTACAAATCCTACTCCAAGTAGGAATCTGAGTGTAACTCAGAGTACAACTTGGACTCAAAATCTTACTGGAACTAGGATTTCAAATCCTACTCCAACCTGGAATCCTAGTCAAACTTGGAGTACGGCTTACCCTACAGTTGAACAATGGAAGGAAGCCATGCAATGTTGGATCCGTCTACCTTACCCTTCAGAAGAACAGTGGGAAGCAAAGATCCAATGATATTCTCCTCCAAATCAGTCAAGACCTATGGGAGTTCAGATTTCCAATCAAAATCCCATTCTAGCTGCAGCTTGGATAGTAGAACCTAAACCCAGCTCTACTTGGATTAGGACTTCTCATACTCCACCTACCCACGAGCTAACCCATGACCCAACCCATGAACAACAACCGCTGCCACCTTACCCAACCACACCAGATCCCAGCCCAGTCAACATCTGATACGAGGACCAACTGAGCCAATCCAAGAAGGGACCCACGTCCTTGCTTGGGCAGGCCAACACCAAGGAGCTGGCTGCAACCAGGTCCTTTGGAGCAGGTTGAGCCAAGCTAGCCTTAGGGCCAAATCAGAGCTGAACCAGTTCCAAGACCAAGCTCAAGCATGGGTGGGACCCATGATGGACCCATGACCCATGAGGTGGCTTAGCCAAGCCGGCCTTACTTGGTAATTTCCTTAGTTGAGTCTTAATTGCTTTCCTAGTTGATTTCCTAGTTTGAGTTCAGTTTGTGCTTAGCCAGTTTCTATTTAATTGAGTAGTTTTGGTTGAGTCAAGTCACTAGCTTACTTAGTTCATCCCTGGTTATTAGGAGTCAGTTTGAGTTGAATTAGTAAGAGTCTTTTACTTGCTGTCCAAGCAAGAAGGTATTCAAGTTGTAGTAGAACTCTCTTGAGGCCTCTATAAAAGGACCTCCATAGCTTGTATTAGGTATGCATGACGAATTATGAGAATAAAATAGAGTTATTAGTAGGATAATTTAGGAGTAGCTGTAACTCTAGGAGTAGCTGTAACTTAATCTTCCACAAATTCCCCAGCCACCTTCATCTCTCTCTATTGCCGGATTCTCTCTCCACCAGTCGGCCACCATCCATCGTCGTCCGCCGCTGCCAGCTACAGTACACGTCCCCATCACCGGTGACCCCCCTTGGCTGCTGTGTCTCCCTCCACCATGTTCTCCAAGGCTTGGATCTCCAAGAGAAGCCAGCCAACCCTAGAGGAGCTGCAAGGTATCCCTCTTCTCATCCGTCTCCTCCTCTAGTCTTCGCCTTCCTCGTCGAATACCTAGGGTCCTTCTCCTAAAACCCTAAAGATATTCCTCGACCTAGCCATAGATTTGGCTAAAGAGGATCTGAGACAAGGCAAGAGACCAGGTACGAAAGCCCTTGAGAATGTGCATCGTATCAACTTGGTATCAGAGCTCCGTTCCGTGGACTGTGCCGCCCTAAGCCTTCTAGAAGCTACTCTTATGGCTGGAGTACCAGCCCCTATTCCGCCCTATGTCTTGGTGGGATCAGAACCAACTTCTCCTTTCTCACTTCCTACTCACCCGACCTGTGCCCTACCAGTCTATCCTAGGCCGCCACCTACGATACCTCTTCCACATCATCATCCCTACAGAACCCTAACCCTAACCCTACTTGCCCTAGAACTCCCCATGGAGCCGTCCCTATCCAAGGAGGAACCGACCATATTCCCAACTTTGCCATAGTTGTATCAGGTCCAATTACTCCTAACCAGTCTACTACCCAACCGGTTCAACCCCCGCCTATACCTGGCCCCACCACCTTTCCACCACCACCACATCAGCCTCTCTATTAAACCTATCACCCCCATCCATACCAGCAGCCTACCCCTCCATATGTCCCCTACAATACAAGTCTTCCCCAACCCAATTATTACCCACCTCACAACCCACAAGCCTATGAACCGACCCATTATCCAAACCACGAGCCCCCTATCCCTCCCTACAAACCAGCACCTCTTTCTCAACCATTACATCCACCATGCAACCAACCCAAACCTGCAAACACCAACGAGTATTTGAGTACAACTTGGACTCCAAATCCTACTGTCACTAGGATTACAAATCCTACTCCAACTAGGAATTCTACTCCAACTTAGAGTACGACTTGGACTCAAGATCCTACTGGAACTAGGATTGCAAATCCTACTCCAACTAGGAATCCTAGTCAAACTCGGAGTACGACTTACCCTACAGCTGAACAATGGAAGGAAGCTGTCCAGAGTTGGATCCCTTTGCCTTACCCTTTAGTAGAACAGTGGGAAGCAATGATCCAACGATATTCTCCTTTAAATCAGTCAATCCTTATCGGAGTTCAGATTCCCAGTCAAAATCCCATTCTAGTTGCGACTTGGATTGCGGATCCTAAACCCAGCTCTACCTGGATTAGGACTCCACAGACGACTCCGACTATGACTCCACATGAGATTCAGAGATCAATTCCAAGTGGGGCGGCAACAACCATCCGGGAAGAAGAGATCAAGGAGATAGTTGAGGAGCAACAACTATCAGATCCTCAGCTTGAGCACCCCCCTCTGCCACCTTACCCAACTTCACCACCTCAGCCAGATCCCGCCCCACATCTCAGACCAGTCAGCACCCTATCATCATCTTCTTCCTTATTCCCTTCATCCAAACCCTACCTCCCCACCACCAGCAATTCCTCTTTAGCAGCCAACCTCACCTTAGTTGAAGCCCTCCCCGCACCATGTAACCTTCCCCAAGGCCCTCCTCACTCCTACCCCAATCCCAAATCCCTCTCCTTCAACTCCGGCAGCAAACTCCAAGGTAATTGCTGCCTACCTGTCCCTGATCCTACCATAACCTCCTTCCATGGCCCACTGAAGGATCTCTCAAGCCACTAAAGACCGTCCCCTAACCCTCCTGACCCTTCCCGTAGCCTTACCGAGGCCGATCGCAAACCCCCTCCAGATCCGCCACCTGGACCAAACCCCCATCCTCTCATCCCCTCTTCTCAATGGGATCCAAACCCTGATGAACATCCCTCACCGGCAACCAAGTTCAGGCCCCTCTCAGTTGCCAGAGCACTTCAGCCATCTGATCAGATCAAATCAAATCACTACGGTTTGAACCTGATCAAACTCCGACTCCATCACCTACAAATTGATCGAGTCAGATTGCAGCTTACAAGGCTTGGTCAGATTCCATCCAAGCACAACCAGGTTTGGTTACACCAACCAGATCCGACAAAGCTCAGATCAGAACAGGCTAAGTCAGACTCAATTGGATGTAGCCAGAATCAATCCGGCTAGATCTGATTGCAGCCAGCCAAGCTCCATCAAGCTCAGCCAAACTAAACCTGATCAAGATCCAAATAGTGCAGCAGAAGCGTGGCCCAACCGACTTCACTTCAGACTGGACCAAAGCAAGCTTGACTCAGCATCAAGCCAAGACCTTGCACATCCGACCAGGCCATGGAGATCAGATCCTGTTCTATGGTCATGGGTGACACTAATCATGGGACGTGACGAGGATGATCCAGGAGAACCATTGAAGATCCCATGTTTGGAGCCACCTGAACCATCAGATCGACCCCGGATGCTCCGTCCTCGGCACGACTGTATCTAGCCGCCATCTTGGGTCTACTTCCACCTTGGAAGGATTTGATTCAGGTTGACTGAGTCTTTGACCTAGGACGCCAGCACTTGAGGTGGCCCAATCGTCGATCTACAGCCGCGCCCTCTACTTCTTGGAGTTCCAGAGGCAGTATGGCCTCCTGACTCGCTGCTTCCAGACCGGCAGTATGGCCTCCTGACTCGCCGCTTCGGATACCATTAGATCCACCATGGGACCAACCAGGTTTCTCACCACCGAGTCCAAAGTTGCAGTTGCGGTCCAGCCAGGTCACTCCGGGTCGACAATAGAAGAGTTCTCTTCCCTCAGCAAATTCAGGCCTTGAGGACAAGGCACTCTTCGAAGGGGGAGGGGATGATACGAGGACCAACTGAGCCAATCCAAGAAGGGACACACGTCCTTGCTTGGGCAGGCCAACACCATGGAGCTGGCTGCAACCAGATCCTTTGGAGCAGGTTGAGCCAAGCTAGCCTTAGGGCCAAATCAGAGCTAAACCAGTTCCAAGACCAAGCTCAAGCATGGGTGGACCCATGACCCATGAGGTGGTGATACGATGCACCTTCTCAAGGGCTTTCGTACCGGGTCTCTTGCCTTATCTCAGATCCTCTTTAGCCAAATCTATGGCTAGGTCGAGAGATACCTTTAGGGTTTTAGGAGAAGGACCCTAGGTATTCGACGAGGAAGATGAAGAATAGAGGAGGAGACGGATGAGAAGAGGGATACCTTGCAGCTCCTCTAGGGTTGGATGGCTTCTCTTGGAGATCCAAGCCTTGGAGAACGTGGTCGAGGGAAGCACGGCAGCCAAGGGGACGCCGGTGACGGGGACGTGCACTGTAGATGGCAGCGGTGGACGGCAATGGATGGTGGCCGGCTGGTGGAGAAAGAATCCGGTAGTAGATAGAGATGAAGGTGGCTGGTGGCTTGTGGAATTAGGGTTACAGCTACTCCTATATTACTTCTACTCCTAAGATTTATCTCTACTAAATAATAACTCTCATAAATTCGTCCATGCATAATTACAAGCTATGGAGGTCCTTTTATAGAGGCCTCAAGAGAGTTCTACTACAACCAGAGAACTACCTTGCTTTAATCAGCAAGTAACCATACTTTCCTACTAAGACTCAATCATAACTCAAACTTCCTGATTACTAGGACTCTTAATAGGAACTAATAAAGCAAATCATAAACTGAACTCAAACTAGGAAACTGACTCAATTAAGATAACTACTAACTAGGAAATCATCTAAGTAAGCAAACCAGCTAGGAATAGGATTCCTTTGGCCGGCTGAGCTTAGAACGCCCAAAGGGACTTGGGTGCTGCCAACTCCTTGGTGTGGGCCCATCCAAGCAAGGACGTGGGTCCCTTCTTGGAATGGCTCGGTTCGACCTCGTATCAGGTGGCTTAGCCAAGCCGGCCTTAGTTGAGTCTTAATTACTTTCCTACTTGATTTCCTAGTTTGAGTTTAGTTTGTACTTTGCGAGTTTCTATTTAATTGAGTCCTAGTTTTGGTTGAGTCAAGTCACTAGCTTACTTAGTTCATCCCTGGTTATTAGGAGTCAGTTTGAGTTGAATTAGTAAGAGTCTTTTACTTGCTGTCCAAGCAAGAAGGTATTCAAGTTGTAGTAGAACTCTCTTGAGGCCTCTATAAAAGGACCTCCATAGCTTGTATTAGGTATGCATGACGAATTATAAGAATAAAATAGAGTTATTAGTAGGATAATTTAGGAGTAGCTGTAACCCTAGGAGTAGCTGTAACTTAATCTTCCACAAATTCCCGAGCCACCTTCATCTCTCTCTATTGCCGGATTCTCTCTCCACCAGCCGGCCACCATCCATCGCCATCCGCCGCTGCCATCTACAGTACACGTCCCCATCACCGGCGACCCCCCTTGGCTGCTGTGCCTCCCTCCACCACCTTCTCCAAGGCTTGGATCTCCAAGAGAAGCCAACCAACCCTAGAGGAGCTGCATGGTATCCCTCTTCTCATCCGTCTCCTCCTTAGTTTTCGCCTTCCTCGTCGAATACCTAGGGTCCTTCTCCTAAAACCCTAAAGGTATCTCTCGACCTAGCCATAGATTTGGCTAAAGAGGATCTGAGACAAGGCAAGAGACCAGGTACGAAAGCCCTTGAGAAGGTGCATTGTATCAACATCCAGCCATCATCTCCTTCCTCCTTCCCTTCATCCAAACCCTACCTTCCCACCACCAGCAAGTCTCCCTATTTCTCTTCGACAGCTCCCGTCACCAACCAAGGCCACCCTCTTTCTCCATGCAATACCACAACCCTTCCTTTACCATCCCCATTGTTGATTGTCATCTCCGGCGATCTTCCCACCATCCACGAAGCTGCAGCCACCGACCTCACCTTAGTTCAAGCCCTCCCCGCACCATGTAACCTTCCCCAAGGTCCTCCGCACTCCTATCCCAAACCCATCACAACCGTTCCCCACCATGCCTTCTTCCTCATTGACCCTAGCGGAAGCTCAAAACCCACCAGCGTTCTTGAAGTTCCTCACAGCCACCCAACCTCTCCACCCATAGCCATTCCATGTACAAACCCACAGGCCCCCAACTCCATCTTTCCCCACTCCGACGAGCATCCCTCACCGGCGATTGAGTTCCGGCCTCTTTCAGCTACCAGATCTGTTCCCATTCCCAAGCTTCATCAAGCAATGGACAGATCTCAACTATCAGATCAGGTCAGATCAAATCACCACCATTTGAACCTGATCAGACTCCGACTCAATCTTCCACTCTTGATCGAGTCAGATTCCAGCCTACAAGACTTGGACAGATTCAATCCTTGCTCAACCAGAATTGGCTACACCAACCAAATCCGATCAAGCCCAGATCCAGTCCAGTTCAAGCTAAGTCAGGCTCAATTGGATTCAGTCAAATTCGACCAAGTCAGATCTGATCCAAGCCCACCAAGTCCAATCAAGCTCCACCAATCCGACTTGATCAAGCTTGATTTCAAACTTCCACCAGATCAGATCCAGATGTTCCCTACGCATCTTTAGTTGATCAGGCATCCCCCAACTGATCTGAGCTATCCAAGGAACTACCCTCCTTATTCGGTTGACATCTTCCAACTGATCAGATCCAAGAGCATCGCCCAACATCCATCCACCACTCGAAGTTTCAGAACGACTTTGTCGACTCTGACCGTGAGGATTGATGTTGAAGCTAGAGCCCTGATGATCCCTTTGGAGCAAAGCATAGAGATCCCCAACCAAGCTCAACTGTTCTCCACCGTATCTTGCTGCCATATTGGGTCTACTTCCAAATTGGGAGGACTCGATTCGAGTTGATCTTGTCTTCGATCCAGGACGACAAACGATGACCATGCACATCCACCGATCTGTAGCTGCCATTTACTTCTTGGAGTTCTAGCGACCCCCAGATACACCGGCGCTTCAGTTCCCTTCTTCGAGACCAGCTGCATGGCCTCCTGATTTAGTGGTCCTATTACGGTATTACCACCTGATCCACCATGGGTGCGACCAGGATTTTCACCTCCAAGCCCAGAGCTACAGTTGTGGTCTAGCCAGGTCACTCAGGTCCGACAAGAGCAGAGCCCTTTTCCCTCAGCAAATTCAGGCCTTGAGTACAAGGCCAATTTCGAAGGGACAGGGGATGATACGAGGTCGAACTGAGCCATCCCAAGAAGGGACCCATGTCCTTGCTTGGGTAGGCCCACGCCAAGGAACTGGCTGCAACCGGGTTCCTTTGGAACAGCTTGAGCCAAGTCAGCCTTAGGGCCAAATCAGAGCTGAACCGGTTCCAAGCCCAAGCTCAAGCATGGGTGTGCCCATGATGGACCCCTGACCAATGAGGTGGCTTATCCAAGCCGGCCTTAGCTGGTTATTTCCTTAATTGAGTCTTAATTGCTTTTCTTGTTGATTTACTAGTTTGAGTCCAGTTTGTGTTTAGCTAGTTTCTATTGAGTCCTAGTTTTGGTTGAGTCAAGTCACTTGCTTACCTAGTTCATTCATGGTTATTATGAGTCAGTTTGAGTTGAATTAGTAAGAGTCTGTTTACTTGCTGTTCAAGCAAGAAGGTATTCAGGTTGGAGTAGAACTCTGTTGAGGCCTCTATAAAAGGACCTCTATAGCTTGTATTAGGGTTTTTATGCATGGACGAATTTATGAGTTATTATTTAGTAGAGATAAATCCTAGGAGTAGAAGTAATATAGGAGTAGCTGTAACCCTAATTCCACAAACCACTAGCCACCTTCACCCTTCTCTCTCTACAGCCGGATTCTTCTCAACCAGCCGGCCACTATCATCACGACCGCTACCAGCCACCTCCGCCGTCCAAACCCAAGTCCCCGGCGTCCCCTTGGCTGCCGTGCTTCCCTCCACCACGTTCTCCAAGGCTTGGATCTCCAAGAGAAGCCAACCAACCCTAGAGGAGCTGCAAGGTATCCCTCTTCTCATCCGTCTCCTCCTCTAGTCTTCGCCTTCCTCGTCGAATACCTAGGGTCCTTCTCCTAAAACCCTAAAGGTATCTCTCGACCTAGCCATAGATTTGGCTATGGAGAAGTTGAGGCCCAGCAAGAGACCCGGTACGAAAGCCCTTGAGAAGGTGCATCGTATCACTATAACATGCACAAGACCTAGATCTAGGGCATAATATAACAAATCATTCATCCACAATATAAATCAACACCAATATGGTATAGCAAGAAAAAATTCATTCATTAAAAATCATCAACAGAATACATGCTCCAATCCATAGGAAACCCTAGATAATATCTTTAATACATCATAGAAATTCCTAGGCTAGAGTTTAGTTACTCATCTTAAAGAGAAGATCGGTTGATGAAAGTTAATGAAACGCTCCACCCATGGATCAAATCTTAAGATTCTAATCTCGATTTGTGAAGAGGAAGCAAGGAAAAACCCTAAGAGATGAAGAAATTTCGTCTGTGGAAGGCTACCGAAATTCTACCAAGAAGGTCCATTTATAGTCCTAAGATAAGCCCTAACTCGGATCGAACTTATTTGGGATCAGATCAATCTTCTCTCCGTGAACTTCAAAAACTGGATTTTGCCCCCATCAAGATCGATCTAGATGGAAATAGATCGATCTTCTTTTGACGGATGACAGGAGCTTCCAGGTTCAGATCGATCTCCTTTGGCTCAGATCGATCTGGTTGAAAAGTTCTCTCTGTCAACTCTCTGTCATGCTTGCGGTCAGTCGGCTGACACAAAAGGTAAATCGATCTGTTTTGAATGGGATCAATGTGGATTTCTTCACTTGGACTGCTTCTTTCTGGAATGATTAGATTGATCTTCTTTGGGATACAGGATCGATCTGATTTGTACGGAATTGTCAAAATAGCTTCGTTTTAGCACCAAACTTGATCTAACCTACGTTGAAGGCTCTTATACCTGAAATACATCATAAACTATCAAAATAGCATTGCTCTGAGACTAACAGAACATAGTTAAAAGGGTTATTTGTGCACTTTTCACGCGTTATCAATCGCCATATCATCCTCTACCTCCATCCTATGCAGCCTACAATCCAATTCCTCCACAACCTACACTTCATCCACGTCAACCACCACATCAGCTCCCTATTCCTCCCTACAATCCATCACCTCTTTATCAGTCATTATCTCCACCATACAATGAACCCAAACAGGCAAACACCAACGGGTATTCGAGTATGACTTGGACTCCAAATCCTACTGGAACTAGGATTACAAAACCTACTCCAACTAGGAATCCTAGTCAAACTCAGAGTATGGCTTACCCAACAGCTGAAGAATGGCAGGAAGTCGTCAAGAGTTGGATCCCTATGCCTTACCCTTTAGCCGAACAGTGGGAAGTATCCATCTAGAGACATTCTTCTACAAAACAGTCAAGCCCTATCGGGGTCAGATTCGAAGTTAGAATCCCACTCTAGCTGCAACTTGGATTGCCAAACCTAACCCCAGCTCTACATGGGATTAAGACTCCGCATACGACTCCGACTCCGCATGCAACTCTGAGATCAACTCCAATTGGGATGTCAGCAACCCTCAAAGGAGAAGAAATCAAAAAAGAAGAAGCAGATGTTGGAGAAGAGATCCTGGAGCTAGTTGAGGAGCCAGAGACATCAAATCCTCAGTTTGACCAACAGCCGCTGCCACCTTACCCAACCTCACCACCTCAGCCAGATTTCGCGCCAAATCACAGTCCAAATAGCGCCCTGTCATCATCTTTTCCCTCCTTCCACTCATCCAAAGCCTACCTTTCTGATACGAGGTCGAACCAAGCTCAGCCTGGGCCAGCCCAACCCACGCCAAGGAAGGACTTGATCGAGTCTAGTCCCTGATGTGCAAGCCGAGCCCTAGCTGAATTGGCTTCAAGCCCAAGCCCGAGCATGGGCTGGACCAAGACCCACACCCAGGTGGAACTAAGGAGGTTCCACGCAGGTCGCATCCCACCTCCTAGCTGACCCGACCATGGACCAAGCCAAGACCAAGTCCACGCCCAAGCATGGATCCATAGTCCCGGCCTTGGACCAGGTCCCAAGCCTAATCCGGCATTAGGGATCCTAATCCCTAGTTGGATCACTTTCTTAGTCGGTTATTAGTTGATTTATTAGTTTGGATTATGATTGAGTCAGTTTTCTATTAGTAGTTATCTTGATTGAGTCTTATTAGGAAAGGATTGTAACTTGCTGATTATAGCAAGATAGTAGTTATCTGATTAGATCTTGTTGAGGCCTCTATAAAAGGAACTCTATAGCTTGTATTAGGTATGCATGGACGAATTTATGAGAGTTATTATTTAGTAGAGATAAATCCTAGGAGTAGAAGTAATATAGGAGTAGCGGTAACCCTAATTCCACAAACCACCAGCCCCCTTCACCCTTCTCTCTCTACAGCCAGATTCTTCTCCACCAGCCGGCCACTATCATCACCGCCGTTACCAGCCACCTCCGCCGTCCAACCCCAAGTCCCCGGCATCCCTTTGGCTGTCGTGATTCCCTCCACCACGTTCTCCAAGGCTTGGATCTCCAAGAGAAGCCAGCCAACCCTAGAGGAGCTGCAAGGTATCCCTCTTCTCATCCGTCTCCTCCTCTAGTCTTCGCCTTCCTCGTCGAATATCTAGGGTCATTCTCCTAAAACCCTAAAGGTATCTCTCAACCTAGCCATAGATTTGGCTAAAGAGGATCTGAGACAAGGCAAGATACCAGGTATGAAAGCCCTATAGAAGGTGCATCGTATCAACTTGGTATCAGAGCTCCGTTCCTGGGACTGTGCCGCCCAAAGCCTTCTAGAAGCTACTCTGATGGCAGGAGTACCAGCCTATCCTATACCGCCATCTATGATACCCCTACCATATCATCATCTACCTCCACCCTATGCAGCCTACAATCCAATTCCTCCTAACCAGCCTACTACCCAACCGGTTCAACCCACTCATCCTCTTTCCCTTGGCCATCCGTTCCCTAACCCTAAGCCTACTGTACCTGGCCGAGTCCCTCCACTACCATATCAGCCTTCTACTCAGCCGGTCCATCCCTCACCCATACCTGGTCCCACTACACTTCCTCTGCCACCATACCAGCCCCTATACCCGGCCCATGCCCAGCCTCCATACCGGCAGCCTATGCCACCTCCCTACGCACCGTACAACCCTAGTCTTCCCTACAATCCATCACCACCGATCAGCCATTACCTCCACCCTACAACTAACCCAAACATGCAAACACCAACGGGTATTTGAGTACGACTTGGACTCCAAATCCTATAGGAACTAGGATTACAAATCCTACTCCAACTAGGAATCCGAGTCAAACTCAAAGTACGACTTGGACTCAAAATCCTACTGGAACTAGGATTACAAATCCTACTCCAACTAGGAATCCTAGTCAAACTTGGAGTGCGGCTTACCCTACAGTTGAACAATGGAAGGAAGCTGTCCAAAGCTGGATCCCTCCACCTCACCCTTCAGCAGAACAGTGGGAAGCAATGATCCAACGATATTCTCCTACAAACCAGTCAAGCCCTACCGGAGTTCATATTCCTAGTCAAAATCCCATTTTAGCAGTGACTTGGATTGCGGAACCTAAACCCAGCTCTACCTGGATTAGGACTACACATACGACTCCGACTCCACATGAGATTCCGAGATCAACTCCAAGTGGGGCGGTAGCAAGCATCAGGGAAGAAAAGATCAAGGAGATAGTTGAGGAGCCAGAGCTATCTGAT
>OY986973.1:13153917-13187364 GCA_963920575.1 Narthecium ossifragum
CCCCCCTTGGCTGCTGTGCCTCCCTCCACCACGTTCTCCAAAGCTTGGATCTCCAGAGAAGCCAGCCAACCCTAGAGGAGCTGCAAGGTATCCCCCTTCTCATCCGTCTCCTCCTCTAGTCTTCGCCTTTCTCGTCGAATACCTAGGGTCCTTCTCCTAAAACCCTAAAGTTATCTCTCGACCTAGCCATAGATTTGGCTAAAGAGGATCTGAGACAAGGCAAGAGACCAGGTACGAAAGCCCTATAGAAGGTGCATCGTAACACGGATCCTCCTTAGCCAAATCTATGGCTAGGTCGAGAGATACCTTTAGGGTTTTAGGAGAAGGACCCTAGGTATTCGACGAGGAAGGCGAAGACTAGAGGAGGAGACGGATGGGAAGAGGGATACCTTGCAGCTCCTCTAGGGTTGGCTGGCTTCTCTTGGAGATCCAAGCCTTGGAGAACGTGGTGGAGGGAAGCACGGCAGCCAAGGGGACGCCGGGGACTTGGGGTTGGACGGCGGAGGTGGCTGGTAGCGGTGGTGATGATAGTGGCTTCCGGCTGGTGGAGAAGAATCCGGCTATAGAGAGAGATGAAGGTGTGATACGAGGACCAACTGAGCCAATCCAAGAAGGGACCCACGTCCTTGCTTGGGCAGGCAAACACCATGGAGCTGGCTACAACCAGGTCCTTTGGAGCAGGTTGAGCCAAGCTAGCCTTAGGGCCAAATCAGAGCTGAACCAGTTCCAAGACCAAGCTCAAGCATGGGTGGACCCATGACCCTTGAGGTGGCTTAGCCAAGCCGGCCTTACTTGGTTATTTCTTTAGTTGAGTCTTAATTGCTTTCCTAGTTGATTTCCTAGTTTGAGTTCAGTTTGTGCTTAGCCAGTTTCTATTTAATTGAGTCCTAGTTTTGGTTGAGTCAAGTCACTAGCTTACTTAGTTCATCCCTGGTTATTAGGAGTCAGTTTGAGTTGAATTAGTAAGAGTCTTTTACTTGCTGTCCAAGCCAGAAGGTATTCAAGTTGTAGTAGAACTCTCTTGAGGCCTCTATAAAAGGACCTCCATAGCTTGTATTAGGTATGGATGACGAATTATGAGAATAAAATAGAGTTATTAGTAGGATAATTTAGGAGTAGCTGTAAATTAATCTTCCACAAATTCCCCAGCCACCTTCATCTCTCTCTATTGCCGGATTCTCTCTCCACCAGCCGGCTACCATCCATCGCCGTCCGCCGTTGCCATCTACAGTACACGTCCCCATCACCGGCTACCCCCCTTGGCTACTGTGCCTCCCTCCACCACGTTCTCCAAGGCTTGGATCTCCAAGAGAAGCCAGCCAACCCTAGAGGAGCTGCAAGGTATCCCTCTTCTCATTCGTCTCCTCCTCTAGTCTTCGCCTTCCTCGTTGAATACATAGGGTCCTTCTCCTAAAACCCTAAAGGTATCTCTCGACCTAGCCATAGATTTGGCTAAAGAGGATCTGAGACAAGGCAAGAGACCAGGTATGAAAGCCCTTGAGAAGGTGCATCGTTTCAAGGTGGCTGGGGAATTTGTGGAAGATTAAGTTACAGCTACTCCTAGGGTTACAGCTACTCCTAAATTATCTTACTAATAACTCTATTTTATTCTCATAATTCGTCATGCATAAAAACCCTAATACAAGCTATAGAGGTCATTTTATAGAGGCCTCAAGAGAGTTCTAGTACAACCTGAATACCTTCTTGCTTGGACAGCAAGTAAATGACTCTTACTAATTCAACTCAAACTGACTCCTAAATAACCAGGGATGAACTAAGTAAGCTAGTGACTTGACTCAACCAAAACTAGGACTCAATTAAATAGAAACTGGCTAAGCACAAACTGAACTGAAACTAGGAAATCAACTAGGAAAGCAATTAAGACTCAACTAAGGAAATAACCAAGTAAGGCCGGCTTGGCTAAGCCACCTCATGGGACATGGGTCCATCATGGGTCCACCCATGCTTGAGCTTGGTCTTGGAACTGGTTCAGCTCTGATTTGGCCCTAAGGCTAGCTTGGCTCAACCAGCTCCAAAGGACCTGGTTGCAACCAGCTCCTTGGTGTTGGCCTGCCCAAGCAAGGACGTGGGTCCCTTCTTGGATTGGCTCAGTTGGTTTTCGTATCATATAAATGTGGTCCATAATCGAGCTATGGACCACATTTATATGAAAGTTCAATCCCATTCTGTGTAGATTTGTGGCACGTATAAC
The DNA here is from genome assembly GCA_963920575.1 of Narthecium ossifragum. Classification (NCBI taxonomy): domain Eukaryota; kingdom Viridiplantae; phylum Streptophyta; class Magnoliopsida; order Dioscoreales; family Nartheciaceae; genus Narthecium; species Narthecium ossifragum. Next base: position 13,156,130 of record OY986973.1, read on the forward strand.
TTCTTGCAAGTGATGGTTATGCTAGAGAAACACATGACTTGGTCACAATTAGATAGCTTGCATTTGCAAATTCTGTAGCATTCAACATGTCAATTGTCTAAACCTTGCAACAGAGATCATTCCTTAGGAGTTCATTGGTTTGGGTTGGATTATGTCCATTGGTTTGGAGTTCATTGATTCAGTTTAAGCTGGGGGGCCAAGCTTGGGTGTGGAGAAGGTGGGTGCTCTTTTGATTTTATCATGTAATGTGCTGATTCTGTTATGCATATTTATCAATCTATTCCGTTCTTGAGACTTGCTTCTGAGATGAAGCCATTAAAATCTTATTTGTCTACTCAATAGGATTTTTGTACATCACTCCATAATAATTAGGACTGATACTGATACATGTTTTGTGTACTCTATAGCAATTGCTGCAATGAAAGCTTTGCAGGCTGCAAAGCATTGAAGTTGAAGAGAGGAGGAGAATACTAAATCGATAATGTGAACTTGGGCTGATTATGTGATAATGGCATGTACAGATGCATTAGTTTCATAAATACTAAGTGTATAATACATTTGTATATTTCATAGATAGAATAAGTCTTATTGATACAACAAATGTACATGATTCAATGAAACAACAAATGTACATAACTTGCTTCAATTGCCAAGTGCAATAATCATCTTAAATTTATTCCATCTATGCATTGTTGTGTAAGTGGTTTAGTATTGATATAGACATCACTTTCCCTTCATTGGTGTAGTTTTTATTCTTGCTTTTTGTGTGACTTGCTGAGTATGGAGAAGAGGAATTTAATTGGGAATTAGGAATTCTTTTCTTCCATTTTGGATTTGCTTTGGGATTGTAAGGATGTATTGTATCTACTTCTTGATGCAAAGGTTTGTTTTTTCTATGGTATATAGCATGTGAAATTTTTTTGAAATCACCTCTCTTTAGTTTCTTTTTTCCCCATCCAATTTTCTTTTGTTTTCGTGAACTTCCACTATGAAGTGCGACGACATAGGCTTCTTAAATTTTTTCTATTTAAATTAGGTGGTCAGAAATTCTGTTATGTTATCTTTATTTTTATTTTAAACTTTTTTAGGCTTTAAATTAGATGAATCCTGCTCTTGCCCTCATTTATTTACATGTCAATTTGTTTATGGGAGTTTGGAAATTCTCTGTCTTATACCGTCCCAACCAATTTCTTCCTTGCTCACTGTCAAAGTCTGTTGTTAGTGACTTCCTGCATTAGACTTCAAGATCCTTACAAATCTTAAACCAATTACTCTTCAAAGGTTTCCTTCATACATATGGAAGGTGGAAAATATTAATACATCAGTGACATTTCTATATGAGTTAAGGCATTCCCATAATCTCTGAACTTAATTTGCTTCATAGATTGCAAGATGTACTAAATAGCATATACACTACTTTCATGACAGTCGGTGCTCAATTACACCATCATGAAAATGCGAATGTGCCCATTTACCTAATTATTTGAATATTACACCATCAAGATCCCTATTAATGGACTGGTTGAAATTATGGGATTTGGATGTTTGGCATATTTAATGTAAAACGCCGTTTGTAGATGAAGAAGACTTTGGGATATAAAATGATGTGAGAACCATTATTTAAAATTGTACGTCCAGTTACTTCGAATACAGCGCAGTTTTCTCTGCGACCGAAATTTCATACTCAATTTATTAACATTATTTTTATAAATGTTATTGTAATTACTTAACATAGTACGTTTTTTTATGAAGTCAACCGAAGTTATAGCTCACAAAAGGTGTCTTAAACTAGCCCATCAATTAAACCAACCACCCACCATAACTCTAACACTACATCCTTACAAATAACAGGACAAAGGTACTCGCCCAAACACCATATCAATTGCGAATCGATAATCACGCTCTACAAGAACCCATATTTCCCCACGTCATCGAGCCTCTAGAATAGGATTTCTTAAAGCAAATGACCATTACTTTTATAACATGTATTGTGTTCTGACTTTGAGAGAACCGTGCCCAACCGTGCCAGGGGCACGGGTAAATACTAGTGTATATATATATATATATATATATATATATATATATATATATATATATATGTGATTGCTTTATCGCTTTATAGGTAACCGAGGGAATGACGACCCCCGAGAATGTTTAGTGCAAATGGGCCGAAGGTGTGCCATGCATGCTTAGAATAACTTTACTACTTTGATTAAAAGCCCGGTGATAGCCGACGTGCGCCGGGGGCATAACCAGTTGTATTGTTAGAATCTTATATGTGTAGTTTGTTGCCTTGGCCGGGGTTGCATCCCCGTTGCACAAATTTCGGTTGACGGCTGTGGGCGCCGTTGTAATGCTGAATTGTGATCCGTTGTAGTTGTAGATAAGTTATCTACGGGATAACTGTGGAACCTTAGCCTGTTAGGTGCCGGGGGTACTGAAGGCTATTGTATATCTGCTTTGTCTTTACTTTCTTAGTTATATCTGCTTCTATGCTCACCCTTTGGCTAGCTTCAGGCTATGCCCAGCCCTGTATAATTGATGTCATCTTGGTGGATGCCTATATCTCTTTATTTGTGCCTGAGCATTGCATGCATCTTGTTTTCATTAGAACATAAGGTTAGGGCGTCGGTGAATAGGCTCTTCGTCGGTGAATAGGCTCTCGAGTAGCTCGGATCTAGCTCTAGGACCGTGGTTGGGTATCAAGAAATAGGGCGCGATTATTATGCTAAATCTCTGTATTCTTGACGATGTGTCTAGTTGGCTACTATCTATTGTTTGAGGTTTAGAGGTCGCCCAGAGTTCTAGTCTCATTCTCAGTATCCGTGTTGAGGGGAGTTACATGCCACCATGTGTCCTACGCCCTGTTGTTTCAGTGCTGGAGCGTTTGGTTGTTGTGAGGGATGGCTGTTGACAGTGGAGGCGATAGGCCGCATGCCCTGGGGTAGGCGGTTGATGTAACATGAGTTTCCCTTAGAGATGAGACAGAACCCGGGACTTTGTAGTTTTCCCTTTTTCCTGTGCGACGTAGAGTAGAACCCTACTGAGCTTTGTTGCTCACTCTTACCCGGGCTGCGTTTGCAGGTGCAGGCGTCGGCTCATCCTCAGTAGTCCCAACTGGATCAAGTCTTTACGGCGTGTCGACTTCCGGAGGTACTTGAGGTCGTGGAGGGACATACTTATTTTTCAGAAGTATTTGTATATAGTATCTTTTCAGGATTTGGTATATGTTGTACTTGAACTGAAATATATGAAATCATGTTCCGTCTTTTAGTTGAGTTTTATTCCGCAATATCAATCTCTAGATTGTTAGATCTATTATCATGCCATTAAAGTCTTTAAGTTTAAATTATTTTCAGTTTGTGCTGTAACGCGCCAGCTTGGATGTGAATAGTATTGGAACCCTCATGCCCCAGACTGAATGGATTTTCTTGGTCGGGGTGTGATAACTTAGTATCAGAGCAGGCTGTAGGTCCCAGAAATAGGATTAGGCTTGCAGTTAAGGTTTTGAGTGTGGAATGGGATAGTTCTAGGTCTAGAACATCCTTGCATGTCTGTTTGCGATTGTGTGTGATGCGTTTATTTATCTGTTTGTTGTTGTGAGGATATGTCCCTCTACTCCTGGGTCGACCGACTGGGTCGGACCCGTGACTCGTTTGATTGTTTCGCGTCGAGCGCGCGATCCGGTGGATCGCATTGTTTCTTAGACCGCAAGGGCAATTTGGTAAATTGCACCTTGTTGGTTTGTTCCACACCCGCGTGTGCACAGACTGACCTTGTTTGTGTTAGTGTTTGATTAGAATGGTTAGGTGGACCTGAGATCGAAAGATTCGGACTTGGGCTTAAGTTTTAACCCAAGTCTAGCTTTCTGCACTTAAAGGATTGATTTTTCCTTGCTAGAAGATCGATCTTTTAGTGCCAGAAAGTCAACCCGTTTTGTCAAGGAAGATCGATCTCTTTCTGAAAAGAGATCGATCTCTCTTGAGTCGGTTCGTTTGTCTATAAAACGAACGAAACCCCTTTTCTTTGATTCTTTTGGCAAATCCTCATTTTGAGCTATGTTCTTACTGGATTTGATTTCGTTTGAGGACGATCCAAGGCCTAGCAGCTGGGATTGAAGCAGTTATTGCCTAGGTAGGGATTCCTACCTACTTGTTTTTTCAGATTTGTGAGTTTGAGTTTGATTGAAGTTTGTTTTGCTTAGATTTGTTAAAATACGAGTTTGTTTTCAATGAAATCTTCAGTTTTGGACTCGTGGTCCTTCGTGCTACAAGATCCCAGAGTTTTGTGGGATTTGATGGAGTTTTCCGGCGGTATTTCTCGCCGGCGGTTCGCCGATGAACCCATTGGGAGCGATCTCTCTTGAGGAAAGATCGATCTCTTGTGGGGCGTCATGCCCAGCCTGAGATGGATCGATCCTTCTGTTGGACAAGATCGATCCTTGCTTGGCTGGGATGGCGGGGTCCGTGTCATGAAGAAGATCGATCCTTCTGGTGGAGAAGATCGATCTCTTCTGGTTGACAGGGATGAGTTTTCTCCCAAGCATTAAGAAGATCGATCTTCTCTGGGAGAGAGATCGATCTCTTAGTGGCCGAGGGCCGTTTTCAATGGGTTTGCCCGCGGGGCTTCGCATGAGCGGTTTTCTTTACAGCCTTATAAACTTGTACATATCTTTAAGCATGCTAGCCCCATATTAGGGGTAGTGGTGAACCAGGAGAGTGATGACTCGTGGGATGTTTAGCGGGTAGCCCTACTGCTTTCCTTAGCCTTGCATGGGCCTTTACCTGCATGGTTTTTCTCTGTTGTTTGTGGGGTTGCTTCCCGATGCAGGTTGCTGGTGGACTGGCTGGTAGTTGGTGGTGTGCCACTGCAGCAGTCCCAGACCTTAAATATCTGTTCAGCATGACGGGCCGGCAGTGTGCCAAGCCCAGACCGTGTTATGTTATCATCACATACTGCTGCATGCTTTAACTGCTTATGTGTGTATATCCATTGCATGCATCTCTGTTGTGCATTAATTGTATGGTTAGGGCGTGGGCGATCTGTGGGTCACCGTCCCTAGGCTGGAAGCTCGGATTTAGCCCTAGGACCGGGGTTGGGTAGTTTGGACCCGGTTTGAATTGTGGTGTCCAGTCAAACTTGATGATAGGCCTAGATGACTGGTACACCTGTTGCTTGATGATTGTAGAGGTTGTGTCGGCCTCGAGTCGGATGCTGAGGTGTAGCCAGTGTCCCACTGTGTGGACCCTTGAGTAGAGAGGTTGACTACCTAGCGGTGCCATTTCCCGCCTGCAGTGTCATTCCCTGCTTTTGGGCCAGCAGTGTTAGTCCTACTTACTGAGTGTGACCTGACATATGACCAGTTCTTGTGGAAGACCATGATCGTGGGCCTCAGGGATACGCGGTGGGGTTATGGGACCTCTATATACACCCAGGTCTTACTTGAGGGCGACATTGTTGCGTTTCCCTCTTCCTTCTGTGTGTCGTAGTATAGTTTTCTTGTTGAGCTTAGTTGCTCATTCCTACCCGGGCTGCATTTTGCAGGTTCAGGCGTTAGCTCCTCTTCGGTGGACCCTACCGAGCAGTTGGTCGGCGGTGCGGCTGAGCAAGGTGGAGTTTGAGAGGTGGTGATCTTTTACAGCTTTAAACCTATGTTAGTTAGTCGCCTACGAGAGTGCTTATATGTTGTATTGGAATCTTCTCCTCTCCGAGGATATATATATTAAATTCACTTGTGTCGCGCCCCGACCCGTGTAGGCCCAACCGGGCTGGGCGACGTGAACCGGAACCTAACCTACTACGGAAAGTTTGGCGAGGTTTCCCTTTAATCATAGTGATCTCCCAAGCAATTCATAATCATCATGTATTAAACAATCAATCACAAACCTCAAAACTGAAACTGAATATATTACAAATCCCCAACAGGGTAAAAATTATACAATTCTCTCCCGTAGGAGGGTAACTAAGCAAAAGGGTGTATAAGTAAATGATCACCGCTCCTCAAGCACCAATAGACGCCGCCACATCACCAAACGCCTGCCCGGTAGGGGTGACCGAAGAAGCGCTAGCGCAAGCACCTGCAAAACGCAGCTCGGGTAGGAGTGAGCACTAAGCTCAGCAGGGACACTGTGAGGACCTGTCCCTCTACCCCTGTGGCTCGTTGTAGACTGCAAGGGCAATTTGGTAAATTGCGCCTTGTTGGTTTGTTTCACACCCGCGTGTGCACATACTGACCTTGTTTGTGTTAGTGGTTGATTAGAATGGTTAGGTGGACCTGGGATCGGAAGATCCCAGCTCGGGCACGCAGAAGCTTGCTTTTGGGCAGCTGGCGGCCCGTGAGCGACCGATCGCTTGTAGGAGTGATCGATCGGACTCGTGAGCGAGTCGGTGAGTTTTCCTTCGCGAGGACGGCCGCCGTTGGCCGTCAGTCTCCTCTGTCAGAAGGAGAGGACTTTCCCTCCCCTCCTTCCCTTTTTCCCCTCCTTTCCCGGCTTTCCCCTTCCCTTTTCCTCCTCTTCTTCTTCCTTCTTCTTTCTTCTTCCCGGTTCTGCTTCCTCTGTTTTTCCCGGCAGCCACTTCTTCTTCTTCGTTCTCCCTCCTCCGGCCACCCTTTTGTGCGTTTCAAAGCTCGTTGGATCCGTGGCGACGAGAGGAAGATCCCTGAAGTGGTTTGGAACCTTGTTGGTGGCTGGTTTGCGGGGAATCAACCGAGGATTAGCACTGTTCAGTAGGTTTCTACCTACCTGAGTTAGTTTAATGGGTTTCTCTTAATCTAGCCGTTTGATCTTGCTGATCTTTGTGTTGTTGGATGCATCTTGCTTAGTATAATTTCTGTTATAAGTTTCATGAACTTTGGTTGACATTTTAGTAGGATTTATGTATGATTAATCTCGGATTTTCAGGTTTCTGCTGTTCTTGAAGAACAGTCATCTTTCGGCGAGTTTTACGGCCAGTACGTGCATGATCTTGGGTTGCGATGAACATAAGAGTTATAGATCTTTGAATCTACTCTCAAACCCAACTGATTTCATATTTTTCCGATTTTCCTACGAATTGTTATGATTTTCGCACTGGCGGGTTGCGTTGCAGCAAAGAGGTGGTAAGTTAGTTTGATTAGCGGTTTTGATTAGTGTTTTCCTGTTAATCTAACCGTTGTATGTTTATGTATTTTGGATATGTTGATCCCGGCATGTAGATCTACTGGAGGCTAAGTTAGATCTCGAATCCAACATCGTTTGGACATCGGATCGACGGGTCAATTAGCCTCTAGTAGAGAACTTTTGGTGTTTTTAATAATATTATATGTTCGAAACATATAATATTATATTTTACTGTTCATCAGCGTTTTCGGGGTTGCTGTTGCAGGAGTCCGCGGTTGACGGTCGGGGTACCGTCGTAATGCCGGGACCCGCTGCGACCCGGCTGGCAGCGGTTGGTAGTACCACTGCAGCGATCCTGTTAGACTGGTTTGCTATCCTTAACATACTGTTGCATGCCTATCTTGTATGTGTATGTTCATAGCATGCATTTTCTATTGTGCAATAGTTGCATGGTTAGGGCGTGGGTGATCTGTGGGTCGCCGTCCCGAGGCTGGAAACTCGGACTTAGCCCTAGGACCGGGGTTGGGTAGTTTGGACTCGGTTCGGATTGTGGTCTCCAGTCAAACTTGATGATAGGCCTAGATGACTGGTACACATGTTGCTTGATGATTATAGAGGTCGTGTCGGGCTCGAGTCGGATCTGAGGTGTAGCCGGTGTCCGGTGTTCTTAACTCTTGAGTAGTGGAGTTGCCTACTCAGTGGTGTCTCTTCCCACCAAACAGTGTTCTGTGTACTGTTGAGAGTCAACAGTGTTGTTTCTTGCTACTGAGTGTGACCTGACATGTGACCAGCCCGGCTGGAAGACCATGATCGTGGGCCTCAGGGACACGCGGTGGGGTTATGGGACCCCTGTATGCACCCAGGTTCTACTTGAGGGCGACATTGTTGTGTTTCCCTCTTCCTTCTGTGTGTCGTAGTGTAGAACCCTACTGAGCTTTATGCTCACTCCTACCCGGACTGCGTTTTGCAGGTGCATGCGTCAGTTCTTCTTCTGTGGCCCCTATCGGGCAGTTGGTCAGCGGTACGGCGACGCCTAGTGGACTTTGAGAGGTGGCGATGTTTACTGCTTTTATACCTTATGTTAGTTAATCTCCTACGGGAGTAATGTTGTATTTGGATCTTCCCCTCTCCGAGGATATGTATATTAAATCTTTTTGGGTTCTATAATCTGTAGTTCAAAGTTTCATTAAATCATGTTTTTAATTTGAGGGTGTTTTGTGAAAAACTGTTAGGGAGACCTATAGGTTAGAGGGTACCCTCGCCAGCTTTTTCTTCCGCGTTTCGTTAGGTTCCGGTTCACATCGCCCGGCCCGGTTGGGCTTTCAAGGGTCGGGGCGCGACAGACACTACACTACGACACTCACAAGGGAGGGAACACAACAGTGTCGCCCCCAAGTCTACCCTAGGTGTATACAAGGGTCCCATAACCCTACCGGGAGTCCGTGAACGCAGGCCCAAAACACTGCAGACTCTCAACATGACACATAACACTGTTTGGCGGGCAAGGACACCGCTGGACAGGCACACCCCCACCCAAGAGTCAAGAACACCGGACACCGGCTACACCTCAGATTCAACTTGGAGTCGACACGACCTCTAAACATCAAACAACATGTATTCAGGTCATCTAACCCTATCATCAAAAATGACTGAATTCTACAAATCGAGTCCTGGACCAAGCTACCCGCAACGGTCTTAGCGCTAGATCCGGACTACCCGAAAGCCCCGGATCGATGATCAACCCAATCGCCAGCGTCCTACTCTTATGCAACTAATGCACAACACAATGCCTGCTAATGATCATACGCAGGATAAATACAGATATGCATGCAACAAATGTGATGATATATTAAACAAGGTCTGGGCACGACACCCTGCCGGCCCGGGGTGATGAACAGGTAAGTAAGGTCTAGGAGCTGCTACCGTGGTACCACCACCAACTGCCAGCAGTCCACCACAACACCTGCATCGGGAAGTAGCCTCGCAAACAACAGCTCACAGACATCACAGATAAAGCCCTCGGCGCACGCCGACGTGCAAGGCTAAGGAAAGTTGTAGGGCTACCCGCCCGTTTATTCTAAACATCCCGGGAGTCATCACTCCCCAGGTTCACCATTGCCCCTATTATAGGGCTAACATGCATAAACCTATGTACCAGGTATAAAGCGGTAAGGAAAACAGTCATACAAAGCCCCGCGGGTAAAAACCACTTGAAAACACCCCTCAACCACTAAGAAATCGATCCCCCTTCCAGAGGAGATCTATCTTCTTAGTACTTGGGAGAAAACTCGTCCCTGTCAATCGAAAGAGATCGATCTTCTCCACCAGGAGGATCGATCTTCTTCGTGACCTGGAAACCGCCATACCAGCCTAGGCAAGGATCGATCTTCTCCAACCGAGGGATCGATCCTGCTCGGGCTGGGCATGACGCCCCACAAGGGATCGATCTTCCCTCAAGGGAGGTCGATCCGAATGGGTTCTCCGGCGACCGGACGGCGAGAAATACTGCCGGAAAACACAACCAAACCCCCCAAAACTCTAGGATCTGGTAGATCAAAGACTCACAAGTCCAAAACCGGTGAGATCATGGAAAAGAAATATGTATTTTAACAGCTCTAAGCAAAAGATCACAATCAAACCGGAAAAACTCCAAAAACCAGAAAGATCGTAGGTAGGATCCCTACCTATGCAATAGCAGCTTCAATCCAAGCTAGTAGGCCTTAGATCGTCCTCAAACGAAGTCAAATCCAGCAAGAACACGGCTCAAAACTCGGATTTTCCAAAAAAATCAAAGGAAAAGGTTTCGTTCGTTTTATAGACGAATGAACCGACTCAAGAGAGATCGATCTCTTTTGAGAAAGAGATCGATCTTCCTTGTCAAATCGGGTTTGACTTTCTGGCACTAAAATATCGATCTTCTAGCAAGGAAGATCGATCCCTTAGGTGCAGAAAGCTAGACTTGGGCTAATAGTCAAACCCAAGCCCGGATCTTTCGATCCCGGGTCCCACTGATACGAGTGGTCTACTCGTAATCCTCTCGTATCGGGTCTCTACTGCTCCAATCGATCAGAATTGGCCTGATCAGACTTGATTTGAGTGCAATTGGCTTAATCTGGTTAGCTGGATAGGATCTGGCTCGAGCTGGTTCATATATGGCTGAGCCTGATAGGATAGGACTTGACTGGGTCAAGTCTGAGTTGATTTGGATCAGGCTGACCGGGTTGGATTGGGCTGGATCCGGCTTAAGTAGCTTGGCTAAACTGGTTAAGGTTGGCTGAGTGGGTCAAGAGTTGGCTGGGAAGATCCGACGACTGAGAGGTCGTCGGAGTGGATCGCCGGCGTAGGGGCGGCGGCGGCGGTCGGGATCTTGGCAGGGAAGGTTGTAGGACGGTGGGGAAGCGATCCAACGGCTCCGATCTGGGAGGTAGGTTGCGGATTGGCCAGATCTGGGAGGTGGACGGCGGGTTTAGAGGAGGTCGGCGTCGGGGACGACGACGGGGAGCTCGGCGGGGATTGGGACGGTCGGGATCGGGTCAAGGAAGGTCGGCGAGGGTTTTAGGGTGGTTTTGGGGGCGATATCGGGGACGGGCGCGGAAGGGCCGGCGGAGCTCGGGAGGTTGTGTTGCCGGAGAAGACGAACGGGGCGGTGAAGGGGTTGGCCGGAGTCGTGAGAGCTTGGGGAAGAGGATGATCGTCTTGGATGGCGACGGGGCTGGCGGGAGAGGCTGGACGGAGGTAGGCTAGGGTTGCAGCACGGGGAGAGAAGGGAAGAAGATGATGAACAGTAATAGTGACGTGGCGCTGCCGTGCGTGGGGTCGCTGACGTGGCAGAGAGAGAAAGTCCGTGGAGGCGATGCCGGCTGCGGAGAAGATGACCAGCGGGGAAGAAGATGGATCGGTGGTGGATTTCTGGTGGGAACTACATTAGCTCTACTCCTATGATATTCTACTCCTATGATATTCTATCAACTATTCTTAATAATTCTCTTCTTCATTCATCCTCATAATACAAACTAATGAGGTCCTTTTATAGAGACCTTGACAGAGTCCTAATCCAACTAGAAAACCCCCTTGCTTAATTAGCAAGTAATAAGGTTTTAAACTCAACTCAACTTCCTAACTCAAATGGACTCTTAATTAATTCATAACAATCAAATATTAACTATGACTCAATAATATATAAAAGACTAATGATAAATCCTAATCAAATACTCTAGTTTGAGCTAGGGAAGTCCAAGTCAAACTAGTTTGGTTCCTCTTCTGGGTTCGGGTCCAGTTGGTCGAGTCGGATCGACTCGTATCACCCACTAACCATTCTAGCCAAACATTACCACAAACATGGTCAGTGTATACTCATGCGGGTGTGAAACAAGCCGACAAGGCGCAATTTACCAAATTGCCCTTGCGGTCCACAACGAGCCACAGGAGTAGAGGGACGGGTCCTCACAACTTGGGTTTTGTAATCTTGGGTTCGATGTTGTTTCAATATAAGTCTTTTAATTGAGGGTTTTTTGATGAATTGCTAGGGAGACTAATAGGTTAGAGGGAACCCTCACCAAATTTTTCCGCATTTCATTAGATTTCGGTTCGCGTCGCCCGGCCCGGTTGGGCTTTCGCGGGTCGGGGCGCAACAGGATTGTTGTCCTTATTCCTAGAACATCTGTGCTATAGGGATCTTGGCACGACCTTGTTGTGTAGTTACTCTGTCAATTTGCTCGAGTTCTTAGTCTTCCTCTATTTGTTTGAATCATTGCTCGATTGAGGTTTTGGGTTCATCGAAATCGGTGTTTTTCCTACGATGTTAACCTCCCTATCCTTGCCTACTCCCTTGTGCTAATTAGGTCAATGAAGGCTTTAACTTGAGTTCCTAGTTTTTCTTATTGCAAGCTGGGTCACTATTTGGCGGAGATGTAACCCTGAAGTTCATTCCATGATAAATTTCATAATTGTCCATGTACTTATTTTTAATTGCTATCCATTAGAGCCAAATGTTTCTCCCTTTACTCAATTGCTGCAAGCTTTTATTACTTGTCCAAGTATTACACTTTATAGCATGTTGGTGCCTTGGGAATGTTTAGTATAAATGGGCCGAAGGTGTGCCCTTGTTTGTTAAATGATATTGTGCATGGTTTGGATAATTATACAAGTAGAGTATATGTCTAATTGATGGATGTCTTGAAGTATCAGTAGTGGTCTTATGCATAAATGCTTATTCCTTTATCTTGTTAGCTTGCTATCTCATTCTGTCGAACGATTGTGTTACGATGCACCTTCTCAAGGGCTTTCGTAACTGGTCTCTTGCCTGGTCTCGGATCCTCCTTAGCCAAATCTATGGCTAGGTCGAGAGATACCTTTAGGGTTTTAGGAGAAGGACCCTAGGTATTCGACGAGGAAAGCGAAGACTAGAGGAGGAGACGGATGAGAAGAGGGATACCTTGCAGCTCCTCTAGGGTTGGCTGGCTTCTCTTGGAGATCCAAGCCTTGGAGAACGTGGTGGAGGGAAGCACGGCAGCCAAGGGGACGCCGAGGACTTGGGGTTGGACGGCGGAGGTGGCTAGTAGCGGTGGTGATGATAGTGGCCCGCTGGTGGAGAAGAATCCGGCTATAGAGAGAGATGAAGGTGGCTGGGGGATTTGTGGAAGATTAAGTTACAGCTACTCCTAGGGTTACAGCTACTCCTAAATTATCCTACTAATATGTTACGCCGAGCCTTCTCGTAGGCACGGGTACCTGGTCTCTTGCCCCGTCTCAGTTCCTCCTTAGCCAAATCTATGGCTAGGTCGAGAGATACCTTTAGGGTTTTAGGAGGACCCTAGGTATTCGACGAGGAAGGTGAAGACTGGAGGTGGGAGACGGAAGAGAAGAGGATACCATGCAGATCCTCTTAGAGTTGGCCGGTTACTCTCGAAGATCCAAGCCAAGGGAGGTGGCGGTGGCGGGTCGGCAGCCAAGGATGGACGCCGGTGATGGGGACGTGCACTGTAGATGGCAGCGGTGGACGGTGATTGGATGCAAATATTGCATCCAATTACTTGTTTTCAATACCCGAGTTGTGCATTAAATGTTGTTAAATCTTGTTTAATATGTATGATTTGTTATAATTGGTGTTTTATACCCTTAGCAGTTGAAATGGGGTTGCAATGGTGTGTTTCACATGTTTTTGGAGTCTTTGTGGATTTCCAGAATAAAGAGTCAAAGAAATAGCTGAAACTGTCGCTCTGGTCAGACTACCGGTCAATTGGATGGCGCATCGACAAGAGAAGCATGTTGGCACTAGACGATCACCAGACAAGATGGACCATCAACCGGAGAAGCATTTCGGCACGATCACCCGGTTGGATGGCCCATCTACCGAATAAGCATGTCGGCACCTGACACATCGAATGGAGACCCTTGAAATTCTAGAAGTTTCTAGAAGTTTCTTGAAGTCTCTAGAAGTTTCTAGAAGTTTCCATAAGTCTCTAGAAGATTCTAGAAGATTAGAAGATCCTAGAAGTTTCTAGAAGTTTCTAGAAGTTTCTTGAAGTCTCTAGAAGTTTTTCTAGAACTTGCTAGAAGTTTCTAGTTGATAAGATCATTTGACCACTAAAAATTACCCATTTACCCCTGAGTGGATAAGAATCCTAGTCACTGGATAAGATCCTTTGACCATCCACTCAAATTACCCTTTTACCCCTGAGTGGATAAGAAAACTTTGCCTATAAATACACCCCTAGGGGTAAGGTTTATGGTATCAATTCATTGAGGTATACCACATGTATAGGAGAGAGAGAGAGAAGATGGGCAAATGTGAGTAGTCCTCTGCTGGGCTGCAGGCTGATCCTCCTCTATTCCTGGTTTTTCTTCTCATCCCTTATCTTTGTATCAGATTCCTTTTATTGAATAGATGATCGATTTTGTTTCATTCCTCTCTACTCTTATAAGCTTTCGATGCATGTTTTACCTGATTAGTCCACATATAGGTTCAGTCATGCCCTTCCTATGTGGGGATGGTTATTTGATCCATGTTTAGATAATGATTTATATGCCATGTCCACTTCTTTACTGCGTTTTGTCCGCCGTGACAGCTGATACTTCGTCGATTTAGAATGGATGTATGCATAGATCACTTGCTTCTTGGAATCCCTTTGCTGCGATGTGTCCGCAGTGACAGTTGATACATCGTCGTCTTAGACCCTTGTAAGCAAGGTTTCATTCTTAACTGTTGAGGATAGATTCATTTAGATCATTACCTTGTGACTGCATGATTTATATTTCTATACCTTCCGATCAAGGGATTGGGATGTGAATCCCTTGATTGTGTTATACAAGGATACTGGGTAAGGAAAATACCCAGGTTAGAGAAAGTGATGCCCAAGGCCTTGCTTCGATCCTTTCCACCCTTGTTTACCCTTTGAATTTGATCGACAAACCAACCATATCTTATTATATGCTTTGTTCTGTTATTATAATATTGATAACCCCTAGTTAGCTACCTTGTATACTTGTGTTTTGCTGATACGAGTCGATCCGACTCGACCAACTGGACCCGAACCCAGAAGAGGAACCAAGCTGGTTCAACCTCTTTCCTAGTTTGACTTGGACTTCCCTAGTTCAAACTAGAGTATTTATTTAGTATTTATCATTAGTCTTTTATTGAGTCCTAGTTGATTGTTAGGAATTAATTAAGAGTCCCTTTGAGTTAGGAAGTTGAGTTGAGTCAGAAACCTTATTACATGCTAATCAAGCAAGGGGGTTTTTCTAGTGGATTAGGACTCTGTCAAGGTCTCTATAAAAGGACCTTAGTAGTTTGTATTAGGTTATGAATGATGCATGAGATGAATGATTAGAGTAGTTGATAAGTTATCATAGGAGTAGAATATCATAGGAGTAGAAGTAAAGTAGATTCCACCCGAAATCCACCATAGATCCACCTTCTTCCCCGTCGGTCATCTTCCCCGCAGCCGGCACCGCCACCACCAGTGTTTCTCTCTCTTCCCGTCACTTTCTCTCTCCACCACGCCATCGACCCCACCGCCACGTCAGCGCCACGTCAGCACTGTTCATCGTCTTCCTCAAGCCGAACCCGAGCTTCACCGCCGATCTCCTCCGTCAAGCCCTCTCCGGCCAGCCCCGTCGCCATCCAAGACCTCCATTCTCTTCCCCGAGCCACCACGACCCCGGCCATCACTTTTCCGTCGCCCCACTCCATCTTCTCCGGTGATCTCCACGGCAACCCAACAACCGACCCCCGTCCCCTTCGCCATCCACCCACTTCCGATCCCCGAACTCACCTCCAAACCTCCCAGATCCGTTCCTCGTCTCCCCACGATCCTTACCGACGTCCCAAGGACCCCAGCCGAGCTCTCCGTCGTCCCCGACGCCGGCAAACCCAAATCCTCCCGCCGTCGACCTCTAGATCCCGCCGATCTAGCCCACCTCCGACCAATCCACTCCGGTGGATCTCTTCCCCAACAACCCGCGATCTTCCCTGCCACTATCCCGACCGCCGCCGCCGCTCCAACGCCGGCGATCCACTCCGGCGATTCTCAGCCGTCGGATATTCCCAGCCACCTTTGGCCAAATTGGTTCAGCCACTTAATCCGGATCTAGCCCAATCCACTTGGTCAGCTTGATCCAGATCAATTCAGACTTGACCCAGTCAAGTCCCATCCAATCAGGCTCAGCCAGATCCGATCCAGCTAGCCAATTCAGCCAATTGGACTCAAATCAAGTCCGATAAGGCCGATTCTGATCGATTGGAGCAGTAGAGACCCATTACGAGAGGATCACGAGTAGACCGCTCGTAACATTTGCTCTTGCTTTTCTGCCTCCCTGTGGACCGACCGTTTTTACTGCACTGCTGCGACCGCCGTTGTTGTGTGCACGTTTTGGGCGTAACCAGACAGCAATTGATGGTGGCCGGCTAGTGGAGAGAGAATCCGGCAGGAGAGAGAGATGAAGGTGGCTGGTGGATGTGGGGTATTAAGTTATGGCTACTCCTAGGGTTACAGCTACTCCTATAATATCTCTTAACTTTATTCTTCAATGCATGAAACCCTAATCTATGGAGGTCCTTTTATAAAGGCCTCAAAGAGTTCTACTCCAACCTGGATACCTACTTGCTAAAACAGCAAGTGACTTGACTCAACCCAACTATGACTCATAATATGAACTAGCAAAGCACAAACTGGACTCAAACAAGAAAATCAACTAGGAAAGCAATTAAGACTCAACTAATGAAATAACCAGCTAGGAATAGGATTCCTTAAGCCTGGCTTTGGCTTGGGACCTGGTCCAAGGCTGAATCCCCCTAGGAGGTGGGTCCTGACCTGCGTGGGTCCCTCCTGGGCCTACCCCACGTGTGGGCCCTGCCCCAGAATTGGGCGTGGGTTGGTCTAGCCCAGGTGGAGCTGGACTTGGTTCCACTTGGCTGGGCGTTGGTTGGGCTTGGGTCCCAACCGTATCATAATAACTCTATTTTATTCTCATAATTCGTCATGCATACCTAATACAAGCTATGGAGGTCCTTTTATAGAGGCATCAACAAGATCTAATCAGATAACTACTATCTTGCTATAATCAATAAGTTACAATCCTTTCCTAATAAGACTCAATCATGATAACTACTAATAGAAAACTGACTCAATCATAATCCAAACTAATAAATCAACTAATAACCAACTAAGAAAGTGATCCAGCTTGGGATTAGGATCCCTAATGCCGGATTAGGCTTGGGACCTGGTTCCAAGGCCGGGACTATGGATCCATGCTTGGGCGTGGACTTGGTCTTGGCTTGGTCCATGTTCGGGTCAGCTAGGAGGTGGGGTCCGACCTGCGTGGGACCTCCTTAGTTCCTCCTGGGCGTGGGTCCTACTCCTTGGTCCAGCCCATGCTCGGGGCTTGGGCTTGAAGCCAGTTCAGCTAGGGCTCGGCTAGCACATCTAGGACTAGACTCGATCAAGTCCTTCCTTGTCGTGGGTTGGGCTGGCCCAGGCTGAGTTTGGTTCGACCTCGTATCAGAGGTCGTATTGTCTATTTGTCCCAAGGGCCTAAGTATGGATGTCGATGTCCATGACGTGTGTCCCTGTACAAGGGTGGTGTACGGTGAGAGCTCCAGCGGTGAGTGCAGTGGTGATGTACCGACCCTGGGTCCGGGCTCTTGTTGGCCATCCTCCTTGTTTCGTCGCTTGGGTGAGGGTGAATCTATTTAGGGGCCCATTCTAAATCGACGAGGTGTGATGCCTCCAGTGGCACCTTAGACTTGAGATGAAGGAAAATACAGTTGCAATTTACCCTTTCATTGAGAGTACCGTAGAGTAGAACCCTACTGGGCATTGTTGCTCACCCTACATGGGCTGCATCGCCGATGTAGGTCGATGCAGTTCCTTCTTTCAGGTGTTCATCTAGAAGATGGCGCGACATGTCGAGGCGATCGAGGACTTGGACCTTCGAGGAGTCTTTTACAACTTCCTTACAGTTTTATATTGTGATGTATAAGTAAGTTGATCTTCCAGTATGATGATTCGTTCGACCACGGTGTCACCAAGTACCCTTAACTAACCCTACCTAGCTAATAAACTCATAACTAGGTGTCAATCAAGAATCCATTAAAATCTGAAGAACAATCATTAACTAAGGATTGTCTAAGCTTGAACCTGGCTTCAACATAAACTCATAGGAAGGTAAGAAGAGGGGTTCACTAGGATCTGGCAGAGGTGGTGGAGCTAGTTGAGGCGACAGTGACTCCTGTTCGAGCTGAGGATCGGGTGGTTCCTGCTCTTCATCTTTGACCTGCTGCACTGATGATTAGGTCTGAACCTTTCATCACAGTAGTATCATAAGCCTCTGATCCTCTTCTGTTCGAACTCATATGGGGATAGCTTGCCGGATTTGGCCTTGGCTGGCCCAGTTGGTTGTGCAGAATTCCTGCTCTTGAAGAAGCTCTTTGGTACCTTGAACAACTTACGCAATTCATTTCCAAAATCTTCTTCTTTTAATTCATCTTGTGAGGACCCGTCCCTCTACTCCTGTGGCTCGTCGTGGACCGCAAGGGCAACTTGGTAAATTGCGCCTTGTCGGCTTGTTTCACACTCGCTTGTGCACACACTGACCATGTTTGTGGTAATGTTTGTCTAGAATGGTTAGTGGGACCCGAGATCGAAAGATCCGGGCTTGGGCTTAAGTTTTAGCCCATGTCCAGCTTCCTGCGAGAGACGGATCGATCCTTCCTTGCTAGAGGGATCGATTAGTCAATGCCAGGAACGTGGATCGTTGAGAAGGATCGATCGGTCTCTTGGGACGGATCGATCGGACTCGGAGAAGGATCGATCGGTCTCTTGGGACGGATCGATCGTTCTCTTGGCTGGATCGATCGTTCTCTTGGATGAATCGATCGCACCTCTTGGAGGGATCGATCCTGCTTAGTCGGTTCGTTTGCCTATAAAACAAACGCAACCCTCTTCCTTGAATCTCTTTGGAAATCTGAGTTCTTGGGCTGAGAATTTCTGAATTTCGAAGAGGTTGCGGACGATCCAAGGCCTAGCAGCTGGGATTGAAGCTGCTATTGCTTAGGTAGGGATCCTACCTACTTTTCTTCGGGTGTTTGGAAGTTTTTCCGGCTGTTGGTGTTCTTATGCTAAGATCTTATTGTATACTTGTTAGATTGTAGTATTTCCGCCGGTTTTGGACTCGTGATGCTTCGTACTACTAGATCCCAAGGTTTTGTGGGATTTGGTGGAGTTCTCCGACGGTATTTCTCGCCGTCGGTTTACCGGAGAACCCAACGCGATCGATCCGTCTGTGAGATGGATCGATCCCTCCTTGTTGGTCATGCTGACCTGAGCAGGATCGAGCGGTCTCGGGTGAGGACGATCAATCCCGGTGCCTTGGGTAGCATGGGATCCCTCTCGTCACGAGTAGAATCGATCGTCCCTTGGGGGGCGATCGATCCTCCTCGACATGACAGTGAGGATGTTCACTATCGCGAGTAGGATCGATCGTCCCTTGAGGGGACGGATCGTTCTTGCTCGGCACGATAGGAAGAGTTTCTTCTCTGCCTTTAGTAGGATCGATCGGGCCCTTGGGGGTAGGGATCGATCCGACTATGGCAGAGAGAGGAATTTATCTTGTTTTGCTCGCGGGGCTTTGCATGTACCATTTTCTTTACTGTCTTATACTTGGTACATATGTTTAAGCATGTTAGCCCTATAATAGGGCAGTGGTGAACCGGGGGAGTGATGACTCCCGGGATGTTTAGAATAAACGGGCGAGTAGCCCTACAGCTTTCCTTAGCCTCGCATGCCGGCGTCCACCGAGGGCTTTATCTGTGATATATGTGAGCTGTTGTTTGCGGGGTTGCTTCCCGGTGCAGGTGTTGTGGTGGACTGCTGGCAGTTGGTGGTGGTACCACTGCAGCAGTCCCGAGACCTTATTTATCTGTTCACCACCCCGGGCTGGCAGGGTGCCATGCCCAGACCTTGTTATTTATATCATCACATACTGTTGCATGTTTAATTGTGTTATCCCGCGCATGTCCATAGCATGCATTGTGTTGTGCATTAGTTGCATCTGTGTAGGGCGTTGCCGATCCGGGGCTTTCAGGTAGCCCAGATCTAGCTCTAGGACCGTTGCTGGTAGTTTGGTCCAGGACTCGATTTGTAGTATTCAGTCGATTTCGATGATAGGGTTAGGTGACCTGAATACTTGTTGTTTGATGTTTAGAGGTCGTGTCGACTCCAAGTTGTATCCGAAGTGTAGCCGGAGTCGGGTGTTCTTAAACTCTTGGGAGGAGGAGTGCCTGCCCAGCGGTGTCTTGGCCCGCCAAACGGTGTTTAGTGTCATGTTGAGAGTATGCAGTGTTTTGGGCCTGCGTTCACGGACTTCCGGTAGGGTTATGGGACCCTTGTATACACCTAGGGTAAACCTGGAGGCAGCACTGTTGTGTTCCCTCCCTTGTGAGCGTCGTAGTGTAGTGTCCTTGCTGAGCTTAATGCTCACTCCTACCCGGACTGCGTTTTGCAGGTGCTGGCGCTAGCTCTTCTTCGGTCGCCCCTACCGGGCCAGTGTTTGGTGACGTGGCGGCGTCTGGCGATACTTGAGGAGCGGCGATCTATGTTTCTACCCTTTTGTTATAGATAGTCTCCTACGGGAGTGATAAATGTATAATTTCCCTGTTTGAGGACATGTACCTATTCTAGTTCAGTTTTTGGGTTTGTAATATTTGTATAATACATGATGGTTATGATTTGCTAGGGTAACCACTACGATTAGAGGGAAACCTCGTCAAAATTTCCACAGTAGGTTAGGTTCCGTTTCGCGTCGCCCGACCCGGTTGGGCCTATGCGGGTCGGGGCGCGACAACTTGGTATCAGAGCATAGGCTGTAGATCCCATGGTGTTAGGATCAGGTTCGGTTGAGATTGAGCGTGGAATGGGTTAGTTCTATGTCTAGAACATCCGTGCATGCTCCTTTTGATGTGTTATGTCTTCCGCTTTATTGTTGTGTTGTTTGTTTTGCCGTTCTGACGAGTGAATGGTCGTTTGTCGTTGGTGATTGCGCAGATGTCGGGAGCTCGAGGCCGACCTTCGGTTGTTGGTCGGGGTGGGGCACGACTTGGTCGACCCGCCTGACAAGACAGGGTAACACCTGTCAAGGAGGTCAGAGCTAGACGGACTGAGCCATCACCAGTGACGGTTTCGGTCGCACGGGAGGAGGCCCTTCTCGCCGAGGAGGGGGTTCTTGCTCCGGTCGACGCGCGGACCGCTGCAGCGGTCTTGTTGGACTTTCTGCAGCTGGACCCGTGGTTCAGTGGTGGGTTAGCAGGTCCAGTGGCCAGGGCATGTCAGTTTGAGCAGGGGCTTCGATCAGAGATCAGACGACGGACCAGTTCTTACCGCTTCCAGGCGTACTCAGCAGTTCGGGACTGCGCCTTGGCAGTAGGGGCGCAGTTTCGGGACGAGAGGTGCCGGGCAGTTCCACCAGTATCTTCTACCAGCGCGCCGCAAAGACCCCAATTCAGAGGGGGATTCGGCAGAGGCCAGCGGCACTTCCGGCAACAGTTGCCGAGTTCAGCAGGCTAGTTTCTCCAGACGGCCGGGCCGTTCGGGCAGGCTTCGTCAGGGGGAGGTTATGGTCAGCAGCCTGGCGCGTCAGTCACGTGCTTCCAGTGCGGACAGCTGGGGCACTACCGTAGAGACTGTTCCTTGCGAGGAGCGCGGGGCGCTGTGCCGCAGGGCAGTAGAGGCGGAGGGCCCAGTGCTTGGCAGGGGAGCAGTGATGGGCGCAGGTCAACGGCTGGACCGAGCTGCTCCAGGGGTGGAGGCAGCCAGCGAGGTCGTGTGGTTACCCAGTGCACGAGCATCAGGACACCGTATAGCAGTACCAGCAGCTGTAGCAGTACCAGCAGCCGCCGCAGTACCAGCAGCCGCAACAGTATCAGCAGGCAGCGGTAGAGGTATTCGTCCTCAGAGGTATCTTTCAGCTTTCTAGTCCTTAGTAGATATGCTGATAGATTCTGGGGCGTCTCTTTCCTATGTTGCTAGCATCTGTGTGGCATCGCTAGGATTAGAGACGAGTTGGCTAGAGGTGGCACAGTCTGTAGACTCACCGATCGGCGGGGCAGTCAGGGTGGACCGGGTCTGCCGATCGTGTTCGTTGGAGGTTGGAGGCCTCCGGGTCTGTCTAGACCTGCGGGTACTAGACATGACCGGCTTTGAAGTGATACCGGGCCGTCATCGACTGTGGTCGCCGGAGGGTGGTTGCTTGGACACCCGACGGGACACGGTTTGTGTTGTTGGGGGATCGTTTCTCTGCCGATTCCTTTGCTTGTGGTGTTGGGAGGCGTGGCAGTGAGCTCTCAGCCTTATTGGCCCAACCTGTCCCTGTCCGGTTCTGAGGGAGTGCAGCAGAGTAGTTTTCCAAGGGTCGTGTGCGACTACACCGACGTGTTTCCTGAGGTGTTGCTAGGGCTTCCACAACCCGGAGAGGTCGATTTTGAGATCGACCTAGTACTAGGTATCGCATCGATCTCTCTCCCAGCTTTGAGGATGGCACCAGCAGAGCAGAGTGAGTTGAGGACCCAGCTAGACGAGCTTACCAGCAGAGGCTTCATCCGTCCCAGCATGTCTCCCTGGGGGCGCCAGTGTTGTTCGAAAAGAAGAATGATGGTAACCTTCAACTTTGCATAGACTACAGGCGGCTCAACAGGGTGACGGTGAAGAACAGGTACCCGATGCCGAGGATCGACGACCTGTTTGACCAGATGCGAGGATCTTCAGTGTTCTCGAACATCGACCTCCGCACCGGCTACCACCAGTTGAGGGTTCGGGATTGCGACATCCTGAAGATGGCATTCCGGACTCTGTATGGCTTGTACGAGTTCGTGGTGATGCCGTTTGGGCTGACGAACGCACCAGCAGCATTCATGGATCTCATGCAGAGGATCTTCCGGTCCTTCCTAGACTAGTTCGTGGTGGTGTTCGTCGACAACATTCTCATCTACTCCCAGTCAGAGGCGGAGCACGAGCGACACTTGGCGACAGTGTTGCAGCTACTTCGGGAGCATCGGCTTTATGCCAAGGCTTCCAAGTGCGAGTTCTGGCTTGCACAGGTGGGGCTCCTTGGACACGTGGTGTTGGCAACAGGGATCTCAGTCGACCCCGCCAAGGTCGAGGCAGTGGTACAGTGGCAGAGACCGAGGACAGTGTTCGAGGTTCACAGTTTCCTGGGCTTGGTGGGGTACTACAGGCGGTTCGTGCGAGACTTCTCCAGATTTGCCGGACCGTTGACCAACTTACACAGAAGGCCATCCCGTTCGTGTGGGATGATGCTTGTGAGCGAGCCTTCGTAGAGCTGAGGACCAGGTTGACCAGTGCTCCGGTGCTGATCGTCCCCGAGCGAGGTGTTGGTTACAATATCTACAGCGACTCTAGATGGAGCTACTGGATGACTACGACTTTGAGTTGCGTTACCATCCTGGTAAGGCAAACGTTGTAGCAGACGCGCTGAGCAGACAGGTGAGAGTGTCACACCCCGACCCAGAAAACCCATCCGGGCCGAAACGTGAGGTTCATAAACTCATTTCTAAAATCGAACAGCGAGAGTTTCCCCTGTATTTCCTCAATTTGAACCCTGTGCAGTTTACAATTTCACCACAAATTTAATCCAATAAATAAAACAATTCTAAATTCAACATTAATACAATTCTATTATTATCATCTCACTTACTGACACAGGTTCTTGTACAACATCTATTTACACAATAATTCCACCAACCCTCATCACATAAATTAATACATATAACCAAATCCTCGAAGAGGGAAATTATACATTTAATCAAACTGCAGATGTACAATTATTAACAGAAGGGAAAACTCCAGGATCGTCAAGTTCTCCTCGAAACTCCAAGTCCACGATCATCTCGGGAATGGCGCACCAATGCCCAGAAGATCACCTGAAAGGAAATGACTGCATCGACCTGCATCGCCGATGCAGCCCAGGTAGGAGTGAGCAACAAAGCTTGCTCAGTAAGGTTCTACTCTACGTCACACTCAAGGAAAGGGAACTGCAAATATGTCGGGTCTCATCACGGGTCAAGGGGACTCTCTCTATGCCCACGGCCTACTCCAGGGTACGGACACAGGCTTGGTAACTCCTGTACCAACCGCCACCCCTATTCCCAAGGGTCACAACCCTATCGGCGAAGCAAGGTGGTGAGCACAACGGGCTAGGACACAGTGCGAGTGTATCGCCGCTACCCCGCCGCCTACCACGTTCTCATCCACCATGCACGGGGAAACGTAACAACGGAGGTAGGACACAACATGGTGCGTAAGCCCCACAAAACACACCGTTCTGAAACCACGACACGACCACTCCTCAAGAACCACGATTCAAGTCAACTACTTAATGTCCTCAAACATGATACATGATCACATCAACACAATCTTACCTAAATTCTCGACTAACCAAACCTCGGTCCTAAGGCTAGATCCGGGCTACCCGAGAACCCCGGATCGGCGATCGAAACCATCGCCTACCACCCAACCTGAATGCCTCTAATGCAATCAGATGCATGCAGTGCTCAGACACAGGAATACAGAAATAGAAGCATGCAACAATATGCCAAAACAACATACATGGGCTAGGCGAAGCGTCAAGCTTGCCGAAGGGTAAGCATAACATGGGTCTACATCAAATAAAGGTCTAACTAGCAATTAAAGATCTATCTAATACAACTACGGCAACACAGGCCGTAAACAAGTAAACACGCAATTCCATCGAAATTTCAGCATTACAACAGCATATATATAGCCGTCTACCGAACTTTCTACAAAGGGGCACACCCCCAGCCACACAATTACAACAATCAACCACAATTATAATATACATCAACGAGGGCACACCTTTGGCCCATTAAATTATCTAAACATCCCAAGGGCATGACTCCCTTGGTTCAACCACGAGCCTCATATATATATATATATTTACATAGATGCATAAGACATACAAGGTTACAATAGTATGAAAAGTAACTAAAATGAGGTGCATGCTATGATTCTCAACCAACTCAACCAGTTAATGTAAAACTAGGTATACATACTCTCTAACATAATTCCAAATACATGCATATATACTAGGCATGCTTGTCAATTAACAACTAGCTAAGCAATGGAAAATAGTAACAAAGCAGAAATGCCGAAAAGCCGAGGTCTAAACATCTAAATTCTGCTAATTAAGCATACTCCAATTCACATAAAGATATTAGACATGTTCGCTCTTTAATTGCTAAGTAGAGGGGATTTGTAACGAGTTAACCAAGCCGAAACCGTGGATTAAATTATCTAAAAATTATCAAATTAGACATACCAATCATAGATGTCACTAGGAACCTTAACTACGTGATTCTAGAAAGATTAAACACCATGAGCATCAAAATCCACTAATATTATGCATTTTCGGATTTGCTACAGTAGCTATAATTAGAGGCGATGAAATCTTCGCAATTCGATGTCCAAACGACGTCGGATTTCAAATTAAACTTGGGTAGGTGTAGATTTGCATGCGAGGAAATATGCAGATTAAGAACTAGATTGATTACAAGATTAAAACTCCCGGAAATCACTAATCAAATCACTAATCACTTACTAATCACTGCCTCGTGGCAGATCCGAAGAATAATCACCATAAATCGTAGAAAATTCCAAACATTATGAAATCAGCGGTAATTGGAAGTAGATTCGATGATCTACAACTTTCATCTTGAAAGTTACAAGAGATCATGCGTACACAACTCAGAAATCGGGCACGAACCCGACTGTTCCTCAAAGAACAGAGCATCGACGGAAATCCGAAAAAAACATGTAAACATCCAGCTAAAATCGAAAAAAAATCACATGAGAGGTAGATCAGATGCTAGGCAAGCTTATAGGAACTAATTAGCACCAAGAAATCCACAAACTATTAAACCAAACCCTAGATCTAGCTTAACCTAAATATCAAGGTAGAAACCCTACCTTCACATGCCAATCCAAGCTTCATCCTTGCCAATCCGCCTTGATCCACCGTCCTTTGTTGATGCCGTCGTCTCCAGTTAGCCGGAGAGCCGCCGGAGTCGCTGGGAATCCAACGGGCACTCCCTTACCCACCGCCGTCGCCGAAGTAGAAGGAAGCCAGGGGAAGAAGAGTCGCCGTGGGAAGGGAAGGAGTAGACCCTCGGCGCCGCCGCCACCTCCAGATCGCCGGGAGTCCGTCGTTCAAGCACGACGGGAAGAGAAGGGAAGAAGAGGAAAGGCGAGGCCACATGGTTTCGGGGAACGGAGAGGACGAGGAGAGCTCGGGAGGGACATGGCCGACGGTGACGGCGAAGAAACTCCGGAGGAGGGGAGAGGGCCGGCGCGGTCGCGAGCGGAGGGGAAGAAAGAAGAAATAAAGCCAGAGGGAGGTCGGGCACGGGGAGAAGGGAAGAGAGAGAGAGAGAGAGAGAGAGAGAGAGAGAGAGAGAGAACATGGGTTTAGCAACTTAATGGCTAAACCAACCTGGTCTAGCTAGTTTAATCGGACCTGGTCCGACTAAACCCCAAATTACGATACATCTTCGCAATTTCGTCCGGATCTATCGATCCCGAACACTCCTACTGGATCTATTCAATCACGTACATCAATCAAGGTTGTGTGTGCACTACGCGGGTGTGAAACTGACCGCCAAGGCGTAATTTACCAAATTGCCCTTGGGGTCCAAAAACAGCGATGCAATCAACCGATCACAATCCAAGACCAACCGGGCCAAAACCACCCAAGCCAAGCCCTTGACCCAACGTGGTCGGACCGGGTTGGAGGAACGGGTCCTCACAGCCTATCACCCTTAAAGGAATTTCGTCCCGAAATTCGATAACAGTAGGGTTGGAAACAACAAAAACAAAACACACCTGCACAAGACAAGAAGGGTCAGTAAGCTCGCAAACCGAGCAACCACACAAGGTATCGGGCATCAACGCCCGCAACACAACCCACCGGGCACCAACGCCCGCAACGGCCACGCAAGACAAGAAACACCTTAGGGTGAGAACCACTTGGGACAAACTGCACATGCGCCTCCAGCGCTCCCAAGTTACCCCTACAACACCTCTGCACCTCCAGAGGACCAAAGATGACTGAACCGTTCTGTCTCTCGAAACTGGTCTCTCCTACCAATCATCTGAACTGACTGTCCTCTTGTGTAATGTAGCTGGCCCAAGCTCGAAGCATCGAGTCTGACTATGAACGACGTAACTGAACGACGCCTCCTCGACGCTACCGCTGTCCAACTGACAGAACCTCTGCGTCGTATCATCCAAAAAGGGCACTCTGTCGTCAACTGCGAACTCCAATGGTCATTGCCTCTGAGCAATCAGAAATCTTTGAATCTGGTCTGCGTCAACTCTCTAAATAGAAAAAAAATTGGATGACGGCATGTGGATCAGTGAATGAAATCTCTGCAGCGTATGCCTAACATGTAGAAAGACGGCGTGAGAAGCAATACTCTGCCTCAAACGGTGTAACGCCGGTGCTGAGTTGCCAACTGCTGTAGTAGGCGAACCCCACCCTGGGGTATGATCTTGTCGCTTGACATCCGCATAATGACATGTGCTCCAAGCACTTCACAAGAGATCCGAATGGTCTTCTCTGACCGTCTGTCCATCTGTGCCGCGAGATGCCGTGCTATAATCTGTACTCCTCAATATCACAGAGATGAAGTCCGTCGTACCATGATGTCCACTCTGACACTAAAAAGTACTGCAACGGGGCTGCTATCTGTCGATACTCTGCCTTCACCTCCTAACAAGTGAGGTAAGGAGGAAAGAACTCTACATATGGTGCCACCTATGCTGGCGACGAAGCCCATGTTACTTCCTCATGCCTCTGGAATGAACAACATCAAGGAAAGAGTAGTGATCACCTATGATGTCCTCACGAAACTCTGAAACTGCTACTCGGCCTCTGAAACACAATGAGCTGTCTACTAATGCCGTCAGGAATATCTGTAGGCTCAATGTCGTCGTCGCTCCACGTCATTATGACTTTGGTGCAAACTATCAGGGTAGAGCTGACTGATGATGTCTGGAATGATAGGTGATGTCTTGACAACCTCTGTTGAGTACTTGAAAGAACCGCGCGAACTGTCGTACTATGCATCGAATGGTAGGTCAGTCTGAACTGACGACTGCTGAAGTAGATGGATTCCAGCAAAGAGACGTATTCCTCCCAGCTGCCTGATTAATCTCGGATTTTCCGATTTCTGCTGTTCTTGAAGAACAGTCGGCTTGCGGCGAGTTTTTCGGGCGGTACGTGCATGATCTTGGGTTGTGATGAACATAAGAGTTGTAGATCTTTGAATCTACTCTCAAACCCAAATGATTTCATAATTTTCCGATTTGCCTACGAATTGTTATGATTTCCGCACGGAGGGGCTGCGTTGCAGTAAGAGATGGTAAGTTAGTTTTGATTAGCGGTTTTGATTAGTGTTTTCCTGTTAATCCAACTATTGGATGTTTATGGATTTTGGCTATGTTGATCCCGGAATGTAGATCTACTGGTGGCTAAGTTGGATCTCGAATCTGACGTCGTTTGGATGTCGGATCGACGGGGTCAATTAGCCTCCAATAGAGAACTTTTGGTGTTTTAAATATAATATTATATGTCGGATTATAATATTATATTTCTACTGTTCATCAGCAGTTTTGGGGGTTGCTTCCCGTTGCAGGAGTCCACAGTTGACGGTCGCAGTACCGTCATAATGCTGGGACCCGCTGCGGATCGGCTGGCAGCGGTTGGTAGTACCGCTGCAGCGATCCAGTTGACTTGTATGCTATCCTTAACATACTGTTGCATGCCTATCTCTTGTATGTGTATGTTCAGAGCATGCATTTTCTGTTGTGCATTAGTTGCATGGTTAGGGCGTGAGTGATCTGTGGGTCGCCGTCCCGAGGTTGGAAGCTTGGACATAGCCCTAGGACCGGGGTTGGGTAGTTTGGACCCGGTTTGAATTGTGGTGTCCAGTCGATTGGATGATAGGCCTAGAGGACTGGTACACTTGTTGCTTGATGATTGTAGAGGTCGTGTCGGCCTTGAGTCGGATGCTGAGGTGTAGCCGGTGTCCCACTGTGCTGACCTTGGGGTAGAGGAGTTGTCTACTCAGCGGTGCCTTTTTCCCGCCTGCGGTGCCGTTCCCTTCAGTTGTGTGTCGCCAGTGTTGTTCTTGCTACTGAGTGCCGTCCCTGGGCCTCAGGGACACGCGGTGGGGTTATGGGACCCCTGTATACACCCAGGTCTGACTTGAGGGCGACACTGTTGCGTTTCCCTCTTTCTTCTGTGTGTCGTAGTGTAGAACCCTACTGAGCTTAGTGCTCACACCTACCCGGGCTGCGTTTTGCAGGTGCAGGCGTCAGTTCTTCTTCTGTGGCCCCTACCGGGCAGTTGGTCGGCGGTGCGGCGGCGCCTGGTGGACCTTGAGAGGTGGCGATCTTTACTGCTTTTATACCTTTTGTTAGTTAGTCTACTACGGGAGTAATGTTGTATTTGGATCTTCCCCTCTCCGAGGATATGTATATTAAACACTTTGGGTTTTAAATCTGTGGTTCGAGGTTTCATTAAATTAATATCTTTTAATTGAGGGTGCTTTTTGGTGAATTGTTAGGGAGACCAATAGGTTAGAGGGAACCCTCGCCAGCTTTTTCCATGTTTTGTTAGGTTCCGGTTCGCGTCGCCCGGCCCGGTTGGGCTTTCGCGGGTCGGGGCGCGACAGGTAGTCAGACTACACGGGGTTCTAGTTTCTATCGTGTCAGACCGTGACCCCAGGTTCACCAGCAGGGTCTGGCGGGGCTTCCAGGAGGCAGTCGGCACACTTCTGACTTTCAGTATGGCGTTTCATCCACAGACAGACGGGCAGTCAGAGCGGACGATCCAGATCTTGGAGGACATGCTGAGAGCATGTGTCATCGACGCAGAAGGCAGCTGGGAGGAGCACGTTCCCTTGGTGGAGTTCGCCTACAACAACAGCTACCAGTCCAGTCTTGGAGTAGCACCTTTCGAGGCGTTGTAC
The DNA here is from genome assembly GCA_963920575.1 of Narthecium ossifragum. NCBI lineage: Eukaryota > Viridiplantae > Streptophyta > Magnoliopsida > Dioscoreales > Nartheciaceae > Narthecium > Narthecium ossifragum. The sequence goes on from OY986973.1 coordinate 13,185,788, forward strand.
GGTAGGTCGTGTCGTTCCCTAGTGTGCTGGACCGAGGTTGGAGAGGCTTCACTCACCGGTCCAGACATCGTTTGGAGGTCATTTGTGAGGACCTGTACCTCCAACCCAGTCTGACCGCTTGGGTCGAGGGTCTGGTTCCGTTGGTTTTGGGCTTGGTTGGCCTTGCTTCGCGATCTTCGTTGATCGTTGCGGCTCCGGGGGTAATCTGGTAAATTACCCTTGGTGGAGTTGGTTTCACACACGCGTAGCGCACACACGGCCTTGTAATGATGTATGTGTTCGGTTAGACCATTAGGAATACTCTAGATCTGAAGATCTGAGTTTGATCGCAATGATCGAGATTTGAGTGGTTAGGATAAGATCTGGCCGATCGGACGGCCAAGATCAAATCTTAAGCATTCACATATAAGATCCGTTCTTTTCCTTTACTTGGTTAGGGCTTCAGCCGCACGCGAGAGAGAGAGAGCGTGAGGGAGAGCGGCGACGACTGATCGGGGAGAGGAGAGCGGCGACGTCCGCGGCGGCGACGGAGAGGAACGCGGCAGCGGCCGGAGAGGAGCTCGAGGACGGCGGTGGCTGGGTTTCTCTCAACGGCGATCGTCGGCGACGTGCGAGCAGCGGAGACCTCCAGCGCGGGGGCGACGCACGACCGAAGAAGAGGAAGGAGAAGCGGACTCGATGCAAGTAGGGTTTCTGAACTAATCCTTTGATTAGGCTCTACTAGATTAGAAGCATTGCTCTGTTGATTTGGTGACCCCGATGGGTCTTTCTCCTTCTCTCTGTGTTGTGCCGTGGGATGCTTGTCAGCTTAGGGTGGTGGTGATGTTATCCTCTTATCTTTGATGCATCGGGTTGGATTGGTGGATTTTTCCCTTGGTGTACGCTCTGTCTCCGGTGAATGTTTTTCCTCTTTCCCGGGGGGGGGGGGGGGGGGGGGGTGGGGGGGTGGGGGGTTGTGTTGGGATTTTCGGATTCCGGCGATGCCATGAGTTTCCGTTTTGGTTTTTTTTCCCGGTGGTTGTTTACCCCTGTTTTTCGGCGATCTCATTTTCTTTCTCTCTGGTGTTGCAACTTTTATGCTCTGCTCTGTCTCGGCGGGTGTCTTCCTCCTCCTCTCTACTACTACTACCATTGTTTGGATCGTTGGGTTTCACTGGTTTTGTGGATCTCTGTCTCTCTGCTTGCTGTTGTGGTTTGCTCGAGATCGTTGCGTTTGATTGGATTTCAATGTTGTTGCTCGGACCTAGTGATTGCTGTTGATGTTTTATTCCCACTCTTTAATGCTATGACATGCCCTGTTCTCTTCCGCTATTCTTCTTCCCAGTTTTCATCTTTGTTTCTTCTTGTTGCCATGTTCTGTCTCTGCGCCTGGAGTCTAGCTCAGATGGTTTCCGACGAGGGTTTGTTTCCCCTTGCGTTTGGGGTTTGGCTTGTTTGGCTTGCATGTGGACTGGTTGAGGGAGATTATGCTGCTTTCCTATAGATGTGTACTAGTGAATGCCCGTGCCTACGACACGGATATTTAAAGTTTCTTTTAAAAAATTTCCGCAAAATCTACCCTGTACCGAGAGTTAAAT
>OY986973.1:13187564-13396802 GCA_963920575.1 Narthecium ossifragum
AATCCAAGATTGTATCTATCTATTTTGGTTGAGATTCGGCTTACTGATTTCTATGTCCGGTCTACTATTTACTATTTATAAGTGCTGTTCATTCCTCCGTCTATTCAACTCTTGCACTTTCATGTTAATTGTGCCTTTTACTTATTCCGGTATTATGTTGAAGCCTAGGGCCGGCTGTGCGTCCATTTATATTTTATTTGTGGGTTAACACCAACGGAGTAATGCCCTTGGAATTGCTTAGACTAATTGGGCCGAAGGTGTGCCCTATGTATGTAGTGAATGATTGGGATATATGAATGATGTGCTTGGTTGTTGGTTAATTCTTGAATGCTAAATCTATCCTATAGCTGTGTTATATCTTGTGGACATGTGATTGATGAATTGACATGTAGAGACACCTAGGCCTAGTTGTTTGATTAGGCTCATGCATGTTGTATGCATTAGAAGCATTAAGGCTAGGTGCGGGCGATGAGTTCGATCGCCGATCCGAGGATCTCGGGTAGCTCGGATCTAGCTCTAGGACCGAGGAATGGGTAGGAGGACTAGGGCGAGATTGTGTGTTGATGATCATGTGTTGATTGTGATTGTTATATCGATATGCCCATTTGAATTGTGGTATTGAGGTGTAGAGGTCGTGTCGTTCTCTGCGTCAATCGCTAAGGGCAGTGGATGATATCCTGTTAAGGGTTGCAGAGGTGGGAGTGCACGGGAGATGCACTTGCCCCTTGTCCTTCCCTGATCTGTAGAGGGGCGCTTGGTGATGCGTGACCCTTGTCCAGACTTGTTCTTTACTGCATTAGGATCGGACAGAGACGACACAGTTGTAGTTTCCTTTTCCTGGAGAGTGTCGTAGAGTAGAACCCTATTGGGCATTGTTGCTCACCCTACTGGGCTGCATCGGCGATGCAGGTCGATGCAGTTCCTTCTTTCAGGTGTTCTTTTAGAAGATGGCGCGGTATTCCGAGGTGATCGAGGACCTGGAGCTTCGAAGAGTTCTTCTACAGATAATTTATAGTCTTAATCAATGATGTACAAATTGATGTATAAATTGAGGTATAACTTGATGTATTCGAGGACATAAATGTATAATCATTAATTCAGTTGTATCTGAGAAATATTGTACTATTCTTTAATGTGAATGTTGAGGAATGTAATGATTAATCTTTTGTCCTAATTGTAATTTGTAAAATTATCAAATGTACAGGTTTCCTGTGTTATAATTATAAAGAGATTTCTGCCAAAATTTTTGTGAAGTTGAGAATTAAATTGTTTTAATTCATAGCAGTTATATACTTGTGCGCCCATTGATGATGTAAACAGGTTTAGGTGGTTCACGCCTCGATTCGGATGGGTTTTCTGGGTCGAGGCGTGACATCGTTAGAGAGGTTAGTGCAGATCAGGCAGAGGCTTCTGACGGCTCAGAGCCGGCAGAAGAGCTATGCAGACCAGAGGCGACGACCGCTTGAGTTCCCAGTTGGCGACAGTGTGTTCCTGCGGGCAGCACCGTACAGAGGTTCTGTCAGGTTTGGCAGAGGGGGCAAGTTGGCTCCGAGGTTCGTCAGGCCGTTTGAGATCCTAGAGAGGGTCGGAGAGGTAGCCTACCGCTTGGATCTTCCTCAACACATGTCTGCTGTGCACCCGACTTTTCACGGGTCGATGCTGAGGAAGTACCACCCCGACCCATCGCATGTCATTAGAGTGGATGACATCGAGCTCGAGTCAGACGCGATGTTCGTTGAGCAGCTTGTTCGAGTACTTGGCAGGAGGGATCAGGTCTTTCGGGGCAAGACGATTCCCTTGGTCAAGGTACTGTGGAGGCACAGAGGCGATGAGGAGATGACCTGGGAGCGCAAGACGCGCATGTAGCAGGAGTATCCGCACTTGTTCCCTTCTCGAGGTAACTTTTGTCCTGTCTTCTAGTATAGCTGTTTCTTTTGCTTCCGAGCCCTACCTTTATCGAATCTCGAGACGAGATTTCCTTTAAGGGTATTAGGATGTGAGGACCCGTCCCTTTACTCCTGTGGCTCGTCGTGGACCGCAAGGGCAATTTGGTAAATTGCGCCTTGTCGGCTTGTTTCACACTCACGTGTGCACACACTGACCATGTTTGTGGTAATGTTTGGCTAGAATGGTTAGTGGGACCCGGGATAGAAAGATCCGGGCTTGGGCTTAAGTTTTAGCCCAAGTCCAGCTTCCTGCAAGAGACGGATCGATCCTTCCTTGCTAGAGGGATCGATCGGTCAATGCCAGGAACGTGGATCATTGAGAAGGATCGATCGGTCTCTTGGGACGGATTGATCGGACTCGGAGAAGGATCGATCGGTCTCTTGGGACGAATCGATCATTCTCTTGGCTGGATCAATCGTTCTCTTGGCTGGATCGATCGTTCTCTTGGACGGATCGATCGCACCTCTTGGACAGATCGATCCTGCTTAGTTGGTTCGTTTGCCTATAAAACAAACGCAACCTTCTTCCTTGAATCTCTTTGGAAATCCGAGTTCTTGGACTGAGAATTTCTGGATTTCGAAGAGGTTGTGGACGATCCAAGGCCTAGCAGTTGGGATTGAAGCTGCTATTGCTTAGGTAGGGATCCTACCAACTTTTCTTCGGGTTTTTGGAAGTTTATCCGGCTGTTGGTGTTCTTATGCTTAGATCTTGTTGTATACTTGTTAGATTGTAGTATTTTCGCCGGTTTTGGACTCGTGATCATTCGTACTACTAGATCCCAAGGTTTTGTGGGATTTGGTGGAGTTCTCCGACGGTATTTCTCGTCGTCGGTTTACCGGAGAACCCAACGCGATTTATCCTTCTGTGAGATGGATCGATCCCTCCTTGTTGGTCATGCTGACCCGAGCAGGATCGATCGGTCTCGGGTGAGGACGATCGATCCCGGTGCCTTGGGTAGCATGGGATCCCTCTCATCACGAGTAGGATCGATCATTCCTTGGGGGGGGATCGATCCTCCTCGGCACGACAGTGAGGATGTTCACTATCGCGAGTAGGATCGATCGTCCCTTGAGGGGACGAATCAATCTTGCTCGACACGATAGGAAGAGTTTCTTCTCTGCCTTTACTAGGATCGATCAGCCCCTTGGGGGGGGGATCGATCCGACTATGGCAGAGAGAGGAATTTATCTTGTTTTGCTCGCGGGGCTTTGCTTGTACCGTTTTCTTTACTGTCTTATACTTGGTACATATGTTTAAGTATGTTAGCCCTATAATAGGGCAGTGGTGAACCGGGAGAGTGATGACTCCCGGGATGTTTAGAATAAACGGGCGAGTAGCCCTACAGCTTTCCTTAGCCTCGCATGCCGGCGTGCGCCGAGGGCTTTATTTGTGATATATGTGAGCTGTTGTTTGCGGGGTTGCTTCCCGGTGCAGGTGTTGTGGTGGACTGCTGGCAGTTGGTGGTGGTACCACTGCAGCAGTCCCTAGACCTTATTTATCTGTTCACCACCCCGGGCCGGCAGGGTGTCATGCCCAGACCTTGTTATTTATATCATCACATACCGTTGCATGTTTAATTGTATTATCCTGCGCATGTCCATAGCATGCATTGTGTTGTGCATTAGTTGCATCTGTGTAGGGCGTTGCCGATCCGGGGCTTTCAGGTAGCCCGGATCTAGCTCTAGGACCATTGCTGGTAGTTTGGTCCAGGACTCGATTTGTAGTATTCAGTCGATTTCGATGATAGGGTTAGGTGACCTGAATACTTGTTGTTTGATGTTTAGAGGTCGTGTCGACTCCAAGTTGTATCCGAAGTGTAGCCGGAGTCCGGTGTTCTTAAACTCTTGGGAGGAGGAGTGCCTGGCCAGCGGTGTCTTGGCCCGCCAAACGGTGTTTAGTGTCCTGTTGAGAGTATGCAGTGTTTTGGTCCTGCGTTCACGGACTTCCGGTAGGGTTATGGGACCCTTGTATACACCTAGGGTAAACCTGGAGGCGGCACTGTTGTGTTCCCTCCCTTGTGAGCGTCGTAGAGTAGTGTCCCTGCTGAGCTTAGTGCTCACTCCTACTCGGGCTGCGTTTTGCAGGTGCTGGCGCTAGCTCTTCTTCGGTCGCACCAGCCCGACGTGGCGGCGTCTGGCGGTACTTGAGGAGCGGCGATCTATGTTTTTACCCTTTTGTTATAGATAGTCTCCTACGGGAGTGATAAATGTATAATTTCCCTGTTTGAGGACATGTATCTATTCTAGTTTATTCTTTGGCTTTGTAATATTTGTATAATACAGGATGGTTATGATTTGCTAGGGTAACCACTACGATTAGAGGGAAGCCTCGCCAAAATTTCCGCAGTAGGTTAGGTTCCGGTTCGCGTCGCCCGGCCCGGTTGGGCCTACGCGGGTCAGGGCGTGACACATCTCCTTTACTGATTGCTGGCTTCTCATTCGGAGTCGAACTCAGGGTCACAACCGTGGTTGTAATCTGAATCGTAACTGAAGTCGCATTCAGAGTTGCAATTTGGGTTGCTCTCGGAGTCACAGTAGGAGTTGCAGTCGGAGCCCTAATCCGAGTTGCCTCAGGGTTTTAGGTTCCACAATCTGGATTGTAGCTGGGGTATGGGTATGCCTCAGATTCTGAGTCCCTGTAGGACTTATCTGAGCTATAGTTGACCATGTACGGGAGATCTACTCCAACTTCCTACTATCACGTTCCAACTTCCTACTATCACGTTCTACCCAGGTTAAACAGAGGTTCACCTTGGCTTTCAAGCCTACTGTTCCCAGCTCTGTTGGGGTACTCCACACATGGTGGCGAAGTTTCTGGAAGATTTTGAAAGGCACAGTTGGAGGAACGGAGCTTTGATACCAAGTTGATACGAGCGGTCTACTCGCAATCCTCTCGTATTGGGTCTCTACTACTCCTCCAATTGATCAGAATTGAGTCTTATCGGACTTCATTGAGTTCCATTGGATGAAATCTGGCTACTTTGATTGAACCTGGGTTGAGCCTGATTGGAATAGGACTTGAATGGGTCAAGTTTATGGGAGATGGGCTAAGGCAGATCCAACGACTGAGGGCCGTCGGAGGTGGATCACCAGCGAGGGGGGGGGGGGGGTTGAGCCTGATTGGAACAGGACTTGAATGGGTCAAGTTTATGGGAGAAGGGCTAAGGCAGATCCAACGGTTGAGGGCCACCGGAGGTGGATCACCGGCGAGGGGGGCTTGACAGCGATCGGGACCTAGGCAGGAAGGGTATTCGGAGGATGGGCATTCGATTCAACGGAGCACATCGCCGGAGAGATGCCGGATCGACGGGATCTGGAGGTCGACGGTGGTGGGTTTAGAGGGGATCGGCGTTGGGGATGACAGCGAGGCTCGGGATTGGCTGAGGACGTCGGGAAGGAGGTCTGGGTAGATCGGTGGGGGTTTCTAGGAAGGATCTGGGAGGTTAATGGCGGTCGGGGTCGTTGTGATGAACATGGCGGTGGAGCTCTGGTTTGGGTTGCCGGGGAAGGCGCCAGAATAGGTATGGTCTGAGTCGAGGGAGTTAAGGAAAGATAGTGGTGGCCTTGGCTAGCGATGGGAGAAGTCAGAGATGGCAGGGAAGGAGGGTCGGCGGGAAGCTAGGGCTTCGATGTGAGGAAGAGAGGAACGAGGAAGATGATGACGTGTCGGTGACATGGAGAGAAAGTGGTGATGTGGCGCTAATGTTGCGGAGAGAGGAAGTGACACAGAGATAGAAAGTGTGAAGTTGAAGGTGAGGGGAAATACCGGTAGGGCTGGAAGCGGTGCCGGCTGTGGAGAAAATAACCGGCGGGGCAAGGTAGATCGGTGGACGTCGGTTGAAGAGAACTTTTGGGGAAGAGATCTCAACTCTTGAATAGTCCTCGATGGATAACTAAGCCTTGGAATAATCCTAACTGGAGGATTAAGCCTTCTCAATCCCTGATGGAGGATCAACCCATGATAATTACTTTATGGGAAGCTACTCCAAACTACTCTCTATTTTATTCATTTACTCAATACTTCATTTTTCATGGATACATCATACCTAGCTACTGAGGTCCTTTTATTGAAGCCTCGACTAAGTCCTAATCCAACTAGAAAACCCCCTTTCTTAATTAGCAAGTAATAAGGCTTCCATACTCAAACTCAACATACTAACTGAAATAGGACTCATAATTAATTCCTAACAACTTTTAACTAAAGAGGAAAGCAAATAACAACTAGGACTGAATTAATAATAAAAGACTGATAATAAATCCTAATTAAATACAATAGTTTTAACTAACGAGGTCCAAGTCAAACTAGGAAAGAGGTTAAACCCGTTTGGGTCCTCTTATGGGTGCAGGTATCGCGCCCCGACCCGCGAAAGCCCAACCGGGCTGGGCGACGCGAACCGGAACCTAACGAAACGCAGAAAAAGCTGGCGAGGGTTCCCTCTAACCTATTGGTCTCCCTAACAATTCGCCAAAAGCACCCTCAATTAAAAGACATTAATTTAATGAAACCTCGAACCACAGATTACAAACCCAAAAAGATTTAATATACATATCCTCGGAGAGGGAGAGATCCAAATACAATATTACTCCCGTAGGAGACTATCTAACATAGGGTAAAAGCAGTAAAAGATCACCACCTCTCAGACTCCGCCTGGCGCCGCCGCACCGCCGACCAACTGCCCGGTAGGGGCCACAGAAGAAGAACTGACGTCTGCACCTGGAAAACGCAGCCCAGGTAGGAGTGAGCACTAAGCTCAGTAGGGTCTTACACTACGACACACAGAAGGAAGAGGGAAACGCAACAGTGTCGCCCTCAAGTAGGACCTGGGTGTATACAGGGGTCCCATAACCCCACCGTGTGTCCCTGAGGCCCAGGAGCAGCGCTCAGTCAGCAGGAACAAACACTGCTGACTCACATGCAGGAACCTCGACACTGCAAGCGGGAAATGACACCGATGAGTAGGCAACTCCTCTACTCCAGAGTCAACACAGTGGAACACCGGCTACACCTCAGCATCCGACTGAAAGCCGATACGACCTCTATAATCACCAAGCAACAGGTGCACCAGTCATCTAAGCCTATCATCAAGTTTGACTGGACACCACAATTCAAACCGGGTCCAAACTACCCAACCCCGGTCCTAGGGTTAAATCCGAGCTTCCAGCCTCGGGACGGCGACGCACAGATCACCCACGCCCTAACCAATGTAACTAATGTACAACAGGGAATGCATGCTATGAACATATATAAACAGGAGATAGACATGCAACAGTATGATAAGGCATCATATGAGTCAACCGGATCGCTGCAGCGGTACTATCGACAGCTGCTAGCCGATCTGCAGCTGGTCCCGGCATTACGACGGTACCGCGACCATCAACCGCGGACTCCTGCGACGGGAAGCAACCCCGAAAACGATGATGAACAGTACACAATATAATATTATAATCCAAAATATAATATTATATTCAAAACACCCAAAACCTCTACTTAGAGGCTAATTGATCCCGTCGATCCGACGTCCAAACGATGTCGGATTCAAGATACAACTTAGCCATCAGTAGATCTACATACCAGGATCAACATATCCAAAATCCATAATCATCCAACGGTTAGATTAACGGGAAAATGCTAATCAAAACCGTTAATCAAACTAACTTACCAATTAATTGCTGCAACGCAGCCCTACAGTAATAAATTCATAACTAATCATAGGCAAATCGGAAAAATGTGAAATTAGTTGGGTTAGAGAGTAGATTCAAAAATCTACAACGCTCATGTTCATCACAACCCAAGAACATGCACGTACTGGCCGAAAAACACGCCGCAAGCCGACTGTTCTTTAACATGCACGTACTGGCCGAAAAACAGCAGAAACCGGAAAATCTGAGATTAATCATGCATAAATCCTACTAAGATCTCATCCAAAGCTTATGAAATTTATACCAGAAATTCTATTAAGCATGAGGAATCTAACAACACAAAGATCAACAAGATCTAACGGCTAGATCTAGAGAAAACCCAAAAACAACATCAGTAGGTAGAAACCTACCCGAAACGCACTCCTCGGCTGATTTCCCGCAAACTGGTCAGCAACAAGGTTCCAAACCACTTCAGGGATCTTCCTCTCGTTGCCACAGATCCAACGAGCCTTAGAACACCCAAAACGGTGGCCGGAGGAGGGAGAACGGAGGGGAAGAAGATGGCTGCCGGAAACAGGGGAAAAACAGAACTGCGGGAGGAAGAAGAAAGAAGGAAGAAGAAAGGAGAAGAAGGAGGAGGAGAAGAGGAAGAAACAGAGGGAAAAGGGGAAAGGAAAGTCGGGGGAAGGGGGAAAAAGGAGGAGGGGAGGGAAAGTCCTCCCCTTCTGACAAGAGAGAGCGACGCCCAACGGCGGGCGTCCTCTTGAAGTAGAAAAGCCACTGACGCCGAGTCCGATCGATCGTTCCAAGGAGAGATCGATCGCTCGCGAAAGAAAAGCCAGTCCGGATCGATCCAACACCAAGTCGGATCGATCCGAGACAGGCTGGATCGATCCAAAACATTTGGATCGATCCGAACGGGTCAAAAACCCACTGACTTGCTCACGAGTCCGATCGATCGCTCCTAGGAGCGATCGATCGCTCACGGGGCGTCAGCTGCCCAAAAGCAAGCTTCCGCGTGCCCGAGCTGAAATCTTACGATCCCGGGTCCACCTAACCATTCTAAACAAGCACTAACACAAACAAGGTCAGTGTGTGCACACGCGGGTGTGAAACAAATCAACAAGGTGCAATTTTACCAAATTGCCCTTGCGGTCCAAGAAACAATACGATCCACCGGATCGCGCGCTCGACGCGAAACAAATAAACGAGCCGGTCAACTCAGGAGTAGAGGGACAGGTCCTCACAGCAGGTCTAGTTGGTCGAGTCAAATCGACTCGTATTAGTTTCCTCGTTTTGGTTGAGTTAAGTTACTTGCTTTGCTAAGTTCTAGTTATTATGAGTAAGTTTGAGTTATATTATGAAGAGTCTTATTACTTGCGGATTAAGCAAGAAGGTATTCTAGTTTGATTAGAGCTCTGTCGAGGCCTCTATAAAAGGACCTCTATAGCTTGTATTGAAGAGAGGAAGATGAATAAAGTTAGTAGTTAGTAGAGTAAACCCTAGGAGTAGTATAACCTAATTTCCCCAAGTCCACCTGCCACCTTCACCCCTCTCTTCCACCAGATTATTCTCCACCAGCCGGCCACCAACCATCGCCGTTTGTCGCTGCCATCCATTATCCCCCTCGCCCATCCCCGGCGTGTCCTCCCTTCGGTGCCGCCTCTCCTCCGCCACTTTCCTTGGCCCGGGTTCCCAAGTGCAGCCGAACATATTTAGAGGAGCTGCAAGGTATTACTCTTCATTACTCTGTCTCTCTCCTCAAACTTAGTTCGTACCTCGTCGAATACCTAGGTTGTTTCTCCTAAAACCCTAAAGGTATCTCTCGACCTAGCCCTAGCCATAGATTTGGCTAATGAGGAGCCGAGACTAGACAAAAGATCCGGTACCCGTGCCTACGAGAAGGCTCGGCATATCACTATCATCCCAGAGCATAAAATATCTCATAAGGTATTCACAAACCACATGAAAATCATCTTTTGGATCTCTACAATCACTCACAGATTTCATGTAGGCCTAAAATTAGGTCAAGAAAACTCTATTCCTTCAACTCTTTTATCATTAAAATAAAATCTATAAGATCATGTCTAGAAAAAGAATACAAGATTCAAACTCGAAAATACAAAGACGATATCCTTAAGATTTATGAGATCCCTAAGTAGAAGAATTAGCTACTCATCTTGGGGATGTGTCGTGTCGCAAACGTGTCGTTAAAGCGCATCAAATCTCAATCAAAATATAATCCTTATTCTATAATTATCCTATAGAGTAGACTAGTGGTGAACTTCAGAGTCGATCTACAGAGAAAATGTTGAAAACTGAAATCAATGCTCAAAACACGAAAACTAAGCAAAAGTAGTAATTATAAGATTGAATTACCTAAAGCAAACTAAGAAAAGCAAGTAAAAGTTGTTGTTAAATCACTAAGAGAAATACCTAGGAATTACTCAATCCACCTTAGTTTCACCTTCTATATTCTTCAGTTATCCTCTTGTCTCCTTCTCTAAACATTATGGGTCATATGGTTACAAGCTCATATGAATCCCTAAAATAAGATTTTATCTTCCTAACGGCATAGCCTATCTTTCTTGGCATAGATTGTCTTCGATCCTACAATTACTTTAAGTTATACTACTCCTAATGGCCTTAGCAAAACCTATTCTAGCTTAGCATAGCCTATCTCACTAGTAAATCATAAATCACATGAAAACCTTATACTACTCCTAATGGCCTTGACAAAACCTATTCTAGCTTAGCATAGCCTATCTCACTAGCAAATCATAAATCACATGAAAACCATCCTATGAATCTCTACAATCAATCACAGAAATCATGTAGGACTGAAAGTATGTCAATGGAACTCTGTTCTTTCAACTCTATTAACAATAAAAAGCAAATTCATAGGATCATGTCTTGAGAAGAATACAAGATTCAAACCAAAGAATACAAAAAGTTATACTAGAGTTTCATCAAATCCCTAAGTTTAGACATTAGCTACTCATCTTTTGGGAAAGATCCATAGGTGTTGGGAAGGAAGCCATCGGTCCCCACGGAATGATCTTCATCTTCAAACCCTAGCCTTCTCCTTTTTCTCTCTGATATTCCTCGCCGAAAAGATGAAAAATTCGTATGGAAAGACACTATTTATAGTAGAACCCCTGAAATTAGAATTTTGGCTAAGTTGGACGTCTATTACAACTCGGATTTCCTGAATTAATTCTGGCAGTTTTATTCTGACCGCAACTGGGCCCAATCAATTTGGAATCAGAACACTTGTCCAACACAATCTTATCCAAGCACATATTTTCCAATTATCACATAGGATTTTCTGTTTTTCTCTCTTGTTTTTCCTTTTTATATATATATGACATATGCAATGTTATGATTGCTTAAGCTTTCTTCATGGTCCATCTAACAAGGTTCAAGCCAATGACTCCCAAACCAGATGGCCTTAGGGCACTAAGTGTAGAACACTCTTCACACTCTAGTGCTCAAACCATGAAAGCTAGAAATCATAAGTAGTCATTTTTTTAGGAAATTCAACTATTTTATGCGAACACCACGCTGGTTAAGCATACTGTCCCCGGTTTCTATGTTGAAAATCCATTTTTTCATTTTTTTTAATTTCAGATAATTACATGTGTTCATGTATTTTCTATGACATGATATAAAATTGTAAATATATCATAGTATCATGCTTAGAATCTAATTTCAACTCTTTAACATGTGAAAGTGAATATGTGCATTAGGATATGTCAAGTCATCCTTAAATCATGGTAAAAGTGTTAAAGTATAGAAATAATATCATGCATAGCAAAAATTTATTATCCCTTATATGACATACAAGTATCAGAATAATTCATAAGATAAATTTCTAAACATGCATCTTTATCAATAAATATCATAATTTCATTCTTTTGACATATTTCAAGGGATGTATAATATTTACCTACCTAAAATTAAAATAAAATAAGCAGTAAATTTAAAGTCCTAGAATTCTACCCCCAACTTAAACGTAATAGTCCCCGATTACACTAAGTCATAAAAATAAGCAATGAATAAAGGATAGAGATAACCATAATATCGTGCCATATGTAGTTGTCTCGCATGCATTACGATCACCACACCGCCTGATGAGTGCATGAAAGTGCACTATGAACAACCTTATAACCATCTCAATTGCTATATTATCACCATTAATCAACCACTTTAGTGCTATTTTTATAGTTATATGTTGCTTCACATAGTTGTTTGGAAAATGCAGGAAATTGGAGCTAAAAGGAGCAAAGAAGTTGAAAAGATTACATGGGTCTACTTCAAATATTCAACTGTACCTGCTCAAGAAGAACCAGATGATGTACCATATACCATTGGAAAGCTCTGGAAGTCTAGTTTCTGGAGAATTTTACGGTTTGTGATGCCGAGTTTTCTAGAAGAAGTTACGGAAATTTTAGAATCAATGACACAGTCTGAATGGCAAAAGAGAAAATACGCACAACAAATGATCGATCATCCCCCCTATAATGATTGATCATTTGATGCGCCAGAGCTAACAAAGAGCCTATTTTCAAGATGATCGATCCCTTATAATACTGGAGTGATTTTGGTATAAAACGATCGATCATCTCCCTTATAATGATCGATCATTTGATGCATCAGAGATGACAGAGAGCCATGTTTCAAATGATCGATCATGCCCTTTAAGATGATTGATCATCATCGGGAAGTGATCCAGGCTACGGAGAAAGAAGATCGATCCTTTCCAAAAGAAGATCGAACTTAGTCGGGGCGATCCAGGTTATTAAAATTGAGAAAAGAAAGAAGATCGACCTTTATCCTTAAGGAGATCGATCTCTTGTTGGACGACCTGAAAAGGAACGGACCAGATTTGATCCAAGAGTTAAAACATAAAACCTAGGGTTTCATACATATATATAAGGAGGACGTCCAACTCTCCCAAGGGGGTGTTCTACAAAGCTTTTTTGGCAAAGTTTGGAGGGGAGAAAAACAAGGAAGAAAATGAAGAAATCTCCATCCATAGCCGAGTAATCCACGGGCATGACGAACGGATGACCTAGCGAGGATTAGGGTTTCTTCTTCATCATGGTTCATGGTTTTAATCTTTATTCTTAAACTCTTTTCTATGTATTGAATCTTCAAGGATTATTTTCAAATTATAGATTTCTATGTGGATTAATGATATTATGAATATAGTCATGCTTCTTTCATGATTTTGTAATCCCATGGTTATATCTATTGTTACCTACTTTATCCCGTGAAATCTTTGCTATGCATTGTCGATTGTGAGAGTTGGTATTGTGTATTCTTAGAGATCTTATAAGATAGGGTTAGTGCTTTGTCTCGATGAACTTTTGCTATATGTTACTGGTACTGACAGCCGGTATCATATATTCTTAGGTTTTGGTAGGATGAAGTTAGAACTATAAAAAGGAAGAATCAATCGTAGGAAGAGACATTTATATATTTTGTTATGTTTATAGTTCCATATCTTCCGGTTAAGGTGATTGGGATGTGAATCCTTTAACTGAGTATTGAATGAACCGTTTGTAGAAGAAGAACCTAAATCCGAGTGAAGTGATTCCTGAAGCCTAGCATCAACCAAATCCTGATTTCTTTCGTTAATTTTATTTTACCGTTACATCTTCAATCTACTTTCTTAGATTCTACGCTCTTGATTGTTTTCGATATATCGTTATCTGTGTTTCTGGATCTTTCCTGCTTGTCTCTTTGTGGGTTCGACCTCTCTTATGTTATGCTGCACTACACAGCTGTGTTGTTACACATTTGAGCTGTGAGGACCTGTTCCTCCAACCCGGTCCGACCGCGGTAGGTTGATGGTATGGTTTTGTGGTTTGGTTGTTTTGGCTCGGTTGGCCTTGTCTTGCGATCGGTTGATCGCGTCGCTGTTCTGGACCCCAACGGCAATTTGGTAAATTGCATCTTGGCGGTCGGTTTCACACCCGCGTAGTGCACACACAGCATTGATTGATGTACATGAGTGAATAGATCCAGTAGGAGTGTTCGTGATCGTCAGATCCGGACAAGATTGCGACGAGATCGCAATTTGGTGTCAAATCGGATTCAGTCCGATTAGTTGACTCGGCTAGACCAGCTCAGCCACTTAAGGTAGGGTTTCGGCTATGGGAGGACTCCGGCGGCTCTCCGACGAGCTGGAGACGGCGGTGGCGACGTACAGTAGGCGGATTAGCAGGGATTGGAGCTTGGATTTGTGTTTAAGGTAGGGTTTCTACCTAGATCTTTGGGTTGAGCTAGATCTAGGGTTTGATTGTTTGATCTATTGTTTTCCTTGTGCTAATTGGTCCCTCTAAGCATGCTTAGTAACTGATTGAAGCTTCATGCGTTTTGACTTGGATTTAAACCGGATTTATACATGTTTTTCCCGGATTTTATCGAAGCTCTGTTTTTCTGCGAGCTGAGCTGTTGTAGCTCTGATCTTGGCTCGTACGTGCATGATCTCGTTTGCTCATCAACATGAGAGTTGTAGAAGGAATCTACTTTCAATTGCCGCTGATTTCATAATTTTCGGTGTTTTCTACAATTTATGGTGATTTTTCTTCGGATCTATGACAAGATCGAACTTAGTGAATTGATTAGTGAATTCCGGGAAGATTAGAATTGATTAGTGAATTAAAAGATTAGAATTGGCAGCTGTAATATTTGCATTGAAAATTTGGCGGCACTATTTATATGGTACAACTTGTGAGATTTATACAGATCATAAAAGTCTGAAATATTTGTTCACCCAAAAGGAATTAAATATGCGTCAAAGAAGGTGGCTAGAAGTAATGAAAGACTATGACTTGAGAATTCAGTATCATCAAGGCAAAGCTAATGTAGTAGCTGATGCTTTGAGCAGGAAGAATACAGAAAACCTTGCTTACTTGCTTACCACTCAAGAAGCTTTACTGCATGAGCTAGAGAATATGGAGACTGAAGTTTTACTGCCCAACTCAAATGCTGTGCTTTCTATTATGGTTGTCCAGCCTACCTTGCTAGAGATTATAAAACAGAGGCAGCAGGAGGATCCTTATTTGAGGAAAATCTGAAATAAAATGGGGGAAGCTCAGATGTCAGACTATAGGGTAAAAGATGGTGTACTTAGATTCAGGGACAGATTATGTGTTCCCAAGGTGCCGGAAGTGAAAAGACAGATCTTAGAGGAAGCTCATACTTCTAAGTGGGTAGTTCATCCAGGCAATACAAAGATGTACAGAGATTTAAAGGAATCATTTTGGTGGCCCGGTATGAAAAAAGATATTGCTGAATTTGTATCTCATTGCTTACAATGTCAACCGATAAAAGCTGAACATCAAAGGCCAGCTGGTTTGCTACAACCTCTCCCTATACCGGAGTGGAAATGGGAGGGGATTAGCATGGACTTTGTCAGCGGATTTTCTCGTTCCCCCAAAGGTAATGATGCTATATGGGTAATTGTTGAC
Source organism: Narthecium ossifragum (assembly GCA_963920575.1). NCBI lineage: Eukaryota > Viridiplantae > Streptophyta > Magnoliopsida > Dioscoreales > Nartheciaceae > Narthecium > Narthecium ossifragum. Next base: position 13,202,632 of record OY986973.1, read on the forward strand.
AGGTTAACAAAATCTGCTCACTTTTTAGCAGTGAAAATGATGCACTCTATGGATAAGTTCGCTACTCTCTACATCAAGGAAATCATTAGATTGCACGGCACACCGATTTCTATTGTATCGGACCGAGACTCTAGATTCGTGTCTAAATTCCCGTAAAAGCTTACAAACGGCCATGGGAGCAGAATTGAAATTTAGTACAGCTTTCCATCCACAAACTGATGGGCAATCAGAAAGAGTGATTCAGATTTTAGAAGATATGCTTCGGCTTTGTGTTCTTGATTTCAGAGGCAATTGGGAAGAACATTTGTCGTTGGTGGAATTTGCTTATAATAATAGCTTTCAGACAAGCATAGGTATGGCACCATATGAAGCACTTTATGGGAGAAAATGCAGATCGCCTATTTGCTGGACAGAGGTAGGAGATAGGAAACTATTGGGACCAGAAATTGTACAAATCACCACTGATAAAATCAAGTTGATTCAGAAGAGACTTCAAGCTGTACAAAGTCGTCAGAAGAGTTATGCAGACATGAAAAAAAGGGACTTAACATTTCAGGTAAGTGATAAAGTGTTTCTAAAAGTTTCTCCTAGCAAGGGTGTGATTCGTTTTGGCAAGAAAGGTAAGCTGAGCCTAAGATTCATTGGACCATTTGAAATACTTGAGAAAGTCAGTCCTGTAGCCTATCGCCTAGCCCTTCCACCTAAACTTTCCCATGACCATGATGTGTTCCATGTTTCTATGTTAAAATGCTACTTGCATGACCCTACCCATGTATTAGATCACTACGCTCTAAGTGTAAAAGAGGATTTGAGTTACAAGGAACAACCGATTCAGATCTTGGACCGAAGGGTGGAAATCTTGAGAAGTAAGACTATCCCTTTGGTAAAAGTTTTGTGGCAGAATCACTCCACAAAAGAAGCCACTTGGGAAAGAGAAGAGGAAATTCAAGCAAAATATCCCCACTTACTGTTAGGCATGTCAAGTTTGGAGGACCAAACTTTTTGAAGAAGGGGAGAGTGTAATACCCTAGTATTACTTTTCATGTCTTTTGATGCTTTTCATTAAATCTTGCACCATGTTTTTAGTAGCATTGTTGAGATTTAAATTCTTAACTTAGAAATACTTCATGATGTTTATTAGATTAATGATTTTTTATCCTCTATTGTGATGTGCAACCTTTTTGTTCTTTGATTAAGTAAATTAGAGTAACCAGCCCTCTAGTATAGGCTCTATTTGTCAAATCTGTTTTCTTTAGTTGATCTTAAGCATGATAGAGAATAGACTTAAGATGTAGATGAGTTGGCAAACCATTAAGAGGGTGGGGGACACCTTAAGGCTGTTGGGACAACTTATCCCTTATTGCTTGACACATGTCTTACTAGCATAGTGAGGAGAACCCCACGTTTGAGAGTCATCTTTTGACTTTGGAGCACTTCATCCTCTCCCTTAAGGGGAGGCTTGCTGAAAAGAGAGGGGACAACAACAAGAACAAGGGAAGAGAGAAAGCTGAAGAGAAGAAAAAGGTAAAAGACTATTTCAAAAAAGGGAATTGAAGGCCAAGACAAGTCTAACTGAGTAATGGGATTCTTGAAATGATCTTCTGTTTTGATTCGTTATAGAAGATTCTTGTTATGTATATATGGCTGCATCTTTTAAAATTCTACAAGTTTTGCCATTCACTGGATGTTGATTTACATGTTATGGATATGTTTTGATTTCCTAAAATGTTAAAGACATCATTTGCTACCCTTGGAAGTCTTATATCAGGGGAGTTAAATATCTGGCTCAGTTACAATAAGGGGAGACGTCCCTTACAGCTTCCTTAAGTTGTTCTTTTTGATTCATCATGGAAATTAATTTCGTACAGATTATGTGTGTTTTATAATTACGGATTATTCTGTTTAGCCGAAGAGTGAGCACATTCTATCTAGTTTAAACTCATCGTGAAGTGTGTTATTGTTTGATTCAGTTTAGCTTTCAGTAGTGTTATGTATGATGCACATAGTGAGATTCAAATATCAGCATCCTTTTACTCACTGGGCTAGTTAGCTCATCCCATTTCTCATTATATTTTTCAGGAGGTGAAGTTTAACTTACTATTCCAACACCTTGGCATCATCTTTTATATGCGAGGAAGATTGGATTTTTGTGCAAGGATGTTGTTTTGTAGCTCAGTGCTTGCATATGTATAGAAGTTTCAAGACTGTAGATTGTGTAAATTGCATTGATTTGTAGGAGAGGGGTGGTCTTGTATCAACCTTTGTTGTATAACTGAAAGTTGGAGTACAGTTATGTTGTTAATCAGTGAGTTTAATGTGGTTTGAACTCCTTTGGGTCAGTAGATTCTGCTGCTTTATCTAATTATGTACCACTTAACATCTCAGTTTCTTTAAGTTCTATTTAAAAATTTATGCAATTTCAAAGTCGATCTCTAGGAGAAAAATGTCTATTAGCTCTCTTATCTTAATCGGAATTTGGATTTTAGTCCCCTTTTCATATCCCTGACATCCAACCTCTTCTAAACACCTGTTAGAAGAACCCCTCTTCTAATCCATAATTGAATTGAGACCAAATTTGTATTGCTTTGTCCAGAATTCAGTTTTACTTTCTGCACTGCGCCATCGGTACTAAAACGCCGTAACTTTCTCTAGCAAACTTGAAATCGTGAACCATAAAATTCTCTAGAAACTAGACTTCTAGAGCTTCCCAACTATGTATGTTACTTCTTCTGGTTCTCCCTGAGAATGTACAGTTTAACCTTCAAACTTGACCCTTCTACTCTGGCAGTTTGTCTAACTACTTTTTATTTGTGTTTGTTATTGGGGTTGTGACAAGTTTATACACGTGATTATTGTTTACCTTTTAAACTAATATGTGATGCTTCTGATTCTGCCATAAGAGCTATTTTTGGAAAACGAGTAAATAAAATTCCACATGTAATCAATTATGCTAGTAAGACCCTCTCTTAATCTTAATTAAACTATACTATTACTGAAATGGAATTATTAGCAGTAATATTCGAATTGGAAAAGTTCCGTCTCTACCTCTTAGGTTTCAAAATCCTTATTTATACTGATCATGTCGCTCCGCGATATCTTTTAGCTAAAAAGAATGCCAAACCTAAACTGATTCGATGGATCTTGCTTTTGCAAGAATTTGATCTTGAGATTGGGGATAAGAATGGCTCGGAGAATATAGTTGCTGATCATCTGTTTCACCTTCCTTTGGACCATATCTTTGAAAAGACTCCTATCAGTGCTTCTCTTCTAGATGAACACCTCTTTCAGGTGACTCGTATTTCATAGCCTTGGTATGCACATATAATTAAATATTTTATTTTAGGCAAGCTTCCAATTGAGTGATACGATTGGGAGTCTGGCTCAACCTGGGCTAGCCAAACCCATGCCCAATTATGGGGCGGGACCCACACGTCGGGTGGTGTGAGGACCTACCCCTCTACCCCTATGGCTCGTTGTAGACCGCAAGGGCAATTTGGTAAATTGCACCTTGTTGGTTTGTTTCACACCCGCGTGTGCACACACTGACCATGTTTGTGTTAGTGTTTGATTAGAAAGGTTAGGTGGACCCGGGATCGAAAGATCCGGGCTTGTGCTTAAGTTTAAAGCCCAAGTCTAGCTTTCTGCACCTAAGGGATCGATCTTTTAATGCCAGAAAGTCAAGGCGTGATCGTCATGAAGGATCGATCTTTCCTTAGGAAAAGATCGATTATTCATAGGTCGGTTCATTTGTCTATAAAACGGACGTAACCCTCTTCCTTGAATCCCTTTTGAAATCCGCGTTCTTGAGCTCAGAGCCGCTGGATTTTGGAGAGATTTTGGACGATCCAAGGCCTAGGAGCTGGGATTGAAGGAGCTATTGCCTATGTAGGGATCCTACCTACGTTTGTTTTCCGGTTTTTCTGAGTTTTGAGTTGATTGTGTTTTCTTTTGCTTAGATCTCACAGCTTACTTGTTAGTTTGTAGTATTTCCACCGATTTTGGACTCGTAGTCCTTCATACTACAAGATCCCAAGGTTTTGTGGGATTTGATGGAGTTTTCCGACGGTATTTCTCGCCGGAGGTTCGCAGGAGAACCCAACAAGATCGATCTTTATGGGAGAAAGATCTATCCTTCATTGTTGGTCATGTTGAACCCGAGCATGATCGATCATCCTCTCTTTGTGCCTTGGGTAGCATGGGATCCCCCTTGTCGCGAGGAGGATCAATCTTCCTGGGAGGAAGGATCGATCTTCCTTGGCGCGGCAAGAGGGTGCCCTCTGTTGCGAGGATGATCGATCTTCCTGGGAGGAAGGATCGATCTTCTTTGGCTCGACAGTGATACAAACCTCGCCAAGTTGTGATGAAACCCGTAGCCAGATGAGCTTGTAGGATCGTTCTACAATCAGGTTTGGATGAAAACTGCGACTCGTTGCTTATAATCAAGCAAGAACCTTGGTATGAGGTGAGGACGGCACAAACGGGGATGGAAATCCGTTTGATAAGTCTAGATGAACGCCACAGGAAATCCTCATAAGTTCGATAGTTCTACGAAGAACCAAAGAGAAATTCTCACTTTTTTTATCAATCAAAATCCGTTCTTCATTACATAAATCCTGCCCATATATGAGCCAATACATTGAAAAACTCATACTCCTATTAAATCCGAATTTATATCTCACTACAATTCCAAGAGACACTAATTACTCAGATTTCCAAAGCCTTGATCAATGCCACACCCAACTCTTACATGAGAACATAAATGGCACACCAACTCTTGCATGCCTAGCTGGTGATTGCCTTAATGATGTGGATAAACCTTGGCCCTTCATTAATTGTGAGCTTGCAATCTTCTCCATTCTGAATTTCATGAATTAATCCACTAAGTGCTGCTTTGAACCTCTTAGCTTGAGCTCTCTTGACTGGTCCTAAAGGCATTTGAAATGGTTCTTGACTCTCTTTGTCAGTCCTAGCCATGGTCCCATCATTCCCCTCCTCTTCAAAAGGATTTGTCCTCAAATCATTGCCTGCATCAAAAGGGGATAGATCAGAAACATTAAAGGGGATAGAATGAGTCATGTTTCTGTCAATGAGTATCTTCCTAATTATAAGATTAACGCATTGAAAAGAAAGATTTCATCCTTTGCAAAAAAGGATGATGAGACATTACGTGATGCATGGCAGTGATTTAACAGCTTAGTAGTTTCATGCCCTCACCATGGTTATGCTAGTTCGCGTTTAGTTAGCTATTTTTATTATGGATTAACTGAGCATGAATGTCAAATTTTTGAAACAAGATGCAATGGTGAGTTTTTGCAGATTGATCCTGATGAAGCTATGAAGCACTTGGATGAGCTTGTTGAGACGACTCGTACACATACGGTTCCGAGGCACTGGGATGATTATCATGATCATATCGATGCCAAATTTTACAAGCATCCGAATGTCGCCTTAACGTCCAACAACTATCTGCAACACATTGAGCCTTTCTACTCTTATCCTAGTGCTTATGATGATTATGTGCATGATACTTATGTTGCTACTTCCCATGATGTGCATGTTGATGAGCATAACACGTATGATGTATGTGTTGATGACTTTAGTGCTTGTGATGCTTACATGCATGATTTTAATGCTTATGATGCACATGCTCAAGATGTTCATGTGATGATGCATATGCTCATGACTGTAGTGCTAGTGTGCATGTTCAAAATTCTAGTCCTATTGATGCACAAGCTATTGATTCTAATGTGTGTGATGCATATGCACACGATTTTAGTGCTTATACGCATGTTCATGATACTAACATTCACTATGCATATGCTCATGATTCTAACGTTAGTAATGCACATGTTTATGCCTCTGATGCTGACGATGCACATGTTTCTCCTCAACTTTTTGTGGCAGAGATTTTGGACTTACTTAAGGAGGCTAAAACCAAGCCTAATTTTGAATCTTTTATTGTTTAGTTACTTATGAAGGACGAGGAGACGGCACGCCAACTATGCGAGGTAATCACATCTTTTAGCGTGCATGAACTCAGAGGGACACATCAGTTGGAAGAAGATGAAGTACTCTAGTACGGGCCGGTCAGCAGCGAGGAAGATCTGGACGACTACCAACACCAACACCACCACGACCATGTATTCAATGAACCTCCATCGGTTGAACTTCAAGTCATTGCTTCTAAACCACGAGGTATATTTCATGTGTTTATTTCATCTCCTTGGATAGTTAGGAAGAACATGACCTTGATAGATACTTTTAGACTTCGACGGATTTATTTCAGATTTTGTGATCTTAGCATCCTTGACGACGAGCACGATGACATTATTGATAGGTCATTGAATGAGTCATTGACACTTGAGCACAATGATGTCACATATTTCTATTTGAGAGATCCAACTATCTTGTTTATTGGTGTTAGAATGCAAAAGCTAGTTCTCCTACTTGTAATATGCCACTTGGATTCACATGGTGAATTACCCTTGGTGATACTACTAAGGTTAACCCTTCAGGTCATGGCATTTACTGATTTTGCATATCATCGTGCTAGGGCACGGCCGCCAAGGGCGCGGTTAAAAATCCTTGTCTTGTATATAGTAGTTTAGTTTGCTTAATTTGCTTTCTTGTATGCTTAAGAATGCTGGAGTTATTTTTATGTTGTGTGCTTGCATGTTTGCTTTTGTTTTTGGTTTGTTTTGCTTTTGTTTTTACGTGCTCGAGCAGTCCCTTCTTTCCCTTGGAGATTTTTCACCAGCCATCATTGGGATGGAGATTTCGGCCACCATGAGGAGCCTTGAACAAGATTTCAGCTAGGTTGTCAGGTGGCCTCGCTCCTATTTAAATTTCTAATTCTTGTCTATTCTATTTAAAATTTAAACCCGCACCCTATTTTATTCTATTGCCAAACTTAGCACACATTGGGAACAATGTGAATTTTAGGTTTGGGGGTGTAGGCATACATGATCTCATGCATGCTACCTTATTCAGTTTAATAGTGTTGAATTGAGCATGTTAGTAGAAAATATACATGAGCTGAAATTTTGATGCTTATTATACATGTTACTTTCACATGGATTGGCCTATACATTGATTGCATGCGTGATAACATGAAGGTAGAACATCATATGATTCACATACGAACACTTTATGTGTAGTGGCAATTATACTCACTAGAGGAATGAGCATGCTATTGTCAATCTAGATCATGATTTCAACTTTAGCTAGTGTTGAGTATTATTGCATGCAGAGAGAAAAAAAAGAAGAAAAAGAAAAGTTCGGGAGCTTGATCAAGCTGTGCCTAAATGACTATTTAGTGATCTATTGAATAACCGAGTGTTCTTACTTCAGGAAGCGGGGAGCTCGCGTAAAAAGATAGAACCCCTAATAGCTAAAAAAAACTATTAAGTGTTTTGCTAAGTAACCGGGTCTCTGCGCCTCAAGAAGCGGAGAGTGCTCACGTAAAAAGGCAAAGTGTCTGATAGTTGAAGAAAAAAAAAGAGAAACATAAAGAGCATGATGTATTTAAAGTGCAAGGGTTGGATGATTCGTCAGGAAGATGGTAGTGTGTTTGGACTAATGGTTGGTAAAAGTTGCCTGTGTATGTAACTTTTATTTGTCACGTCACTTGGGTTCATCTGGATGGTGATTAGCATGTTTGAAGTGTAGAAGTTAATTTCATGTGTTGGTAGCATGTGTATGAGTATAAAAAGTTTTCGTGCTCTGTACTATTGACTTGATAAGACATAATTTTTGTCATGCATGTCTACAACTTTGAACCATTAGTGTGCTTAATTATATTTTTATGCGCTTTGAATTGCTAGAGACTAGCAATAAGCTGGTTAGGGGTGTGATGAGTGCATGAAAGTGCACTCTGAACAACCTTATAACCATGTCAATTGCTATATTGTCACACTTTAGTAGTATTTTAATAGTTATATGTTGCTTTATATAGTTGTTTGAAAAATGCAGGAAATTGGAGCTAAAAGGAGCAAAGAAACAGAAAAGATTACATGGGTCTACTTCAACTATCAAACTGTACCTGCTCAAGAAGAACCAGATGATGTACTATAAACCATTGGAAATCTCTGAAAGTCTAGCTTCTGGAGAATTTTGCGGTTCATGATTCCAAGTTTTCTAGAAGAAGTTACGGCAATTTTATTATCAATGGCGCAGTCTGAATGGCAAAAGAAAAATACGCACAACAAATGATCGATCATCCTCTATAATGATCGATCTTTTGATGTGCCAGAGCTAACAAAGAGTCTATTTTCAAAGGATCGATCATCTACCCATAGATGATCGATCCCTTATGATACTGGAGTGATTTTGGGATAAAAGGATCGATCATCTCCCTTATAATGATCGATCATTTGATGCATCAGAGATGACATGGAGCCATGTTTCAAATGATCGATCATGCCCTTTAAGATGATCGATCATCATCGGGAAGTGACCTGGGCTACGAAGAAAGAAGATTGATCCTTTCCAAAAGAAGATCAATCTTAGTCAGGGCGATCCAGGTTATGAAAATTGAGAAAACAAAGAAGGTCGATCTTTATCCTTAAGGGGATTGATTTCTTGTCGAACAATATGAAAATGAATGGACCAGATTTGATCCAGGAGTTAAAATGAAACCTAGGGTTTCGTACCTATATATAAGGAGGACGTCCAGCTCTCCGAAGGGGGTGTTCTACAGAGCTTTTTGGCAGAGTTTGGAGGGGAGAAAAACAAGGAAGAAGATGAAGAAATCTCCATCCATGGCCGAGTAATCCGTTGGCATGGCGGACGGATGATCTAGCGAGGATTAGGGTTTCTTCTTCATCATTGTTCATGGTTTTAATCTTTATTGTTAAACTCTTTTCTATGTATTGAATCTTCAAGGATTATTTTCAGATTATAGATTTGTATGTGGATGAATGGTATTATGAATTTAGTCATGCTTCTTTCATGATCTTGTAATCCCATGGTTATATCTATTGTTTACCTACTTTATCCCATGAAATTTTTGCTATGCATTGCCGATTGTGAGAGTTGGTATTGTGTATTCTTAGAGATCTTGTAATATAGGGTTAGGGCTTTGTCCAGATGAACTTTTGCTATACGTTGCCTGTAGTGACAGCCGTATCGTATATTCTTAGGTTTTGGTAGGATGAAGTTAAAACTATAAAAAAGGAAAAATCAATCGTAGGAAGAGACATTTATATATTTTGTTAAGTTATAGTTCCATATCTTCAGGTTAAGGTGATTGGGATGTGAATCCCTTAACTGAGTATTGAATAAACCGCTGGTAGAAGAAGAACCTAAATCCGAGTGAAGTGATTCCTGAAGCCTAGCCCCAACCAAATCCTGATTTCTTTCGTTAATTTTATTTTACCGTTACATCTTCAATCTAGTTTCTTAAATTCTACGCTCTTGATTGTTTTCGATATATTGTTATATGTGTTTCTGGATCTTTCTTGCTTGTCTCTCTATGGGTTCGACCTCTTTTATGTTATGTTGCACTGCACCGTTGTGTTGTGACACATTTGAGCGATATCACCGCCCACACAACAGAAACATCACCATTTTGAAGAAATTCATGTCTGTAAAGGATACGAAAATAATAAAGCCATAAAAATTGCCATCAAACATAAGAAACATATAAAAAGCAAGAATAATATTACCTGATATTATATCAAATATAATAGAATGGAAAATATAGAAAAAATTCCAGAAAGGCATAAAAATCATTAACAATTTCGACAGAGTTTCCTTTGTATAAATTGACCAAGAAACCGTACAAGCATTTATCCACAAAATTAAAAATATAGACATTAAAACAATAAAATACATTAAATCATCCAGACACAACACCCAAATAATCAGCATCCATAATTGATCGCTCACAAACGTTGTCGTTAAAACATTACAAACTCAATTAAATATAAATTTATAATCCTTATTCAATCACTACACTACTAGATAGAATAGCGGTGAAGTCTGGAGTCGATCCACAGGGAAAACATTGGAAACTGAAATCAATTCTCGAAACCCTAAAACTAAGGAAAAGAATCAAAGATAAAATAGAGTTATCTAAACTAATAAATAAAAGAGAAAAAAGGTTGATCAATTTGAATCAATGGAGTAGTTACTTAGGAATTACTCAATCCGCCCTGGTTTCATTATTAGTCTTCTCTAGTTATCATCTTGTTCCCTTCTCTCAACATTATGGATCATATGGCTACAAAGCTCACATGAATCCCTAAAAGAAAGTTAATGTTCCCAACGACATAACGTATCTTTGCTTGGCATAGATTGTCTTTGGTCCTACGATTACATTAAATTATACTACTCCTAATGATCTTGGCACAACCTATCTTCGCGTAGCATAGCTTATCTCAAAGGCAAACCAATAACTTCATGAAAACCATCTCATAAATCTCTACAATCAATCACAGAAATCATGTAGGACTGAAAGTATGTCAAGGGAACTCTGTTTCTTCAACTCTATTAATAATAAAACCATATTTATGAGATCATGCATCGAGAAGTTCACAAGAATTCAACTAAAGAAAAACCAAAACTACACTAGGGTTTCATGAATAATCCTAAGTACAATAATTAGCAACTCATATTTTGGATGAAAGCCATTGAGTTGGAGTAGGAAGCTGTCACCATCCACATCCTCTCCGTCTTCTTCTTCCTCCTCCAAAGATTGTCAAAACGATGAGAAATTCGGCTGGAATAACCCCTTTATATAATAGAAACCCTTAATCCCGGAATTAGGAGTTATAATTGAACTTAAATTCTAATTTCCCTAAATTCCGGGTTGATGACGTCATCGGAGTGATCCATCGGACGCAAATCCGATCCATCGCTCAAGTCGGTCTGATTGGGTCATTAACAGGCACGTCATTAATTAATTTCTTCAGCTTTTCTCTCCAACTTCCATACTTCTGACTTTGATTCAAAAACTGGCGCCAATGTAGACCGAATCTCATAAAGTCTGCAACATGAAAGTTGTAGCTCTTGAAGTCTTCTTGCATCTCCCAAAAGTTCAGAATATTTGGAATTGTGTAGAATATATGGTGATTTATTTCCAAACAGTCAACGAAGCTGTCTTTTTGCAGAATTTAGTGATTTTTGGCCAAATTTCTTGTATTTCTTCTCAAATCCTACTTAAACCTGAAATCAAATAATATGATATCAAATACACCTACTCTAGGCCTAACAAAGGTAATTTAAGGGATTTAATTATGAATATTTAGTGACTCATCAATAATATCGTCTTGATTGATGATCTACATGGTCCGATCAGACATCAAAACTATAGAGAACATGGATCTCGTCCATCAGCAATTAGACGGCTGAAAACTCGCCAGCGGGTGATCAATGGTAAATCGTCGGAGGAGGAGGATGGGATCGGTAGGGATGGAATCATGGAAAACCAAGGAGTCCATCTATATGGTCTGATCCATGAGTTGTGGTCTCCAGGCGGTGGACGGCTCGGAGGAAGATGGCCAAAGTTGGAATCCGACGGTCGGAGCTTCAATCGAGGTTGGCAAGGATAGAAGAAGGATCATGGAGGCCTAAGGAACTCATCTTTGTGATTTAATTGCAGAATTGGAGTTCCAGGCGGCAGATAGAAGATGGTCGGCGCGGTGGAGGATCGTCGGAAGTAGAATCCGGCGATCCGAGCTGCAAGCTTGAGTTTTGAGGGTGGCAAAAGCGTCGTGATGACCAGAGGAAGGTGTTGGAGGTGTGTAGGGGCGGTGGGAGGCAGTGGAAGAGGTGATCGGAGATAGCAGATGAAACATGGGAGGCTCACCGGTGTCAGAGGAGGTGATTTTAAGGGAAAATGAGGTTGTGAGGAGGTAGAGGAGAAGATGGCGGTGATGTAGGTGTTGATTTGGAGGGACGAGGATGGCCGGAGAGGTTGCGACGGGCGGCGGTCCATGACGAGGGAGGAAGAAGATGATAATCTGATTGATCATGGGGGTGGGTTTTCGTGAGAAAATAAGCTGACGGTCGATCGCCTGATTGACCACGGAAAATGTGATTTGTGGATGGAGGTGATGGTCGATCGCCACATCAACCCGGAGAAGGCTTTTTTGTGACAAAGCATCATGGACGATCTAGCGGTCAATGGGACGATCGACCGTGGTCCAAAAATTTTCAATTTTTCTAGCACCAAGATCAAGAAGGGCACCATCAATACGATAGTCTCCTATGCAACAAGAAATAGTTGGGGTGTCTGGATCCTTAAGTTTTGGTGGAATGTCATGCTTCAGGATCAAACTTACATGTTTAATCAAAAAGATTTTCTTAGAGACTTGAGATTTGGATTTGCGTTTATGGGTACAAAGGTCTTTCAAAAATTTCGCATAGGTAGGGAATTGTCGGATGGCCTCTAAAAGTGGTATGTTGATATTTACTCGCTTGAATATCTCTGTGATTTCCTCTACATATGATTTCTTATTGGGTCTGGAGGAAGGATCCATAAGTGCATGAGGAAAAGGTACTTTGGGCACATATCTAGGAAGATCAGGCACCCTAAAATCAGATGGATCATATTCAGGTGGTATATGAGAGTAATCACGGGGTAGACGAACGATCGTCTCCTCGCTCGATCGATCGTCGTCTGACCAATTGATTGTCGGATATTTCGATCGATCGGTCGGACCGGCTAGTTCGTCTACTTTATTATCTATAGTTTTGTCGCTTCTAAGGGTCATGACAGCTTTAGCACTTTCAAAGTTTGAGCTTTCTACATAATGTTGACCCCTAGGATTAGTCATAGGTTGACTAGGTAATTGGCCCTCATCTCTCTTAGCTACCGTGTTAGCCAATTGCCCTAATTTTGGCTCTAATTTGGATATGGATTGTGCAAGAGAATTAACATCATTTCTTAGCAATAATTGCTTATTCCTCATCAAAGTCATTTCACTCTTAAGCTCAGACATGTCAGCATTCATGTTATTCATGCTAGCACTCATGTTTGCAAGAGTAGTCATGATTGTGTTCAAAGTCGGATCAGAGGGTGCTTGTGGAGGTGCAGTCTGTTGATATGGTGCAGAGTAACCTGGGTTTGGGTTTGTAGAGAGTATAGATGGGTACCGATTTGAGGGAGCATTAGGGGAATTACTCTGCGCTAGAAAGGTTCCTGACTATGATGGTGTCCAACTCAAGTTAGGATGATTTCTCCAACTAGGGTCATATGCATTGGAATGAGGATTGTGTTCAGGTTTAGAGAAGCCATATGTTGTATTAGCGTGTTCCTGAACAAAGTCAGGGAAGTTGGGGGCCAAGTGACAGTCAGTGATATGATGTTGAGGACTAGAGCAGAGGGCACATATCTTAGGTGGAGTCTGATACGGTGTAGGAGCAAAAGATTCATCAAAAGATTGACATGTTTTCAGCCAATTGAAATATTTAGTTAGGAAGGCTACTTGTGCGGAGAGACTTTGAAGTTCAGAAATTTCATGTGCTCCCCTAAAATCACGAACAGTGGTAGGCCAATTCCTATAAATTGAGGTATTATGTTGTGAGTTCTTAGCAAGATTATTATATATCTCCCAAAGCTCAGTCCAAGACTTACGAAGAACAACACCCCCGCAACAAACTTCGACCATAGTTCTAACTCGATCATTGAGACCATTATAGAATGAATGGGCTAGTTGTCATTCGGGTATCTCATGATGAGGACATCCCCTCAAAAGGTCCCTAAATCTTTCTCAATTTTCGTGAAAAAGTTCACCCTCATATTGCTTAAAAGAGATGACCATGGAATGGTAATTCTGAGTTTTAATGATGGGAAAGTATTTTTTAAGAAAGGCTTCATGAAGTTGGTCCCATGTCAAAATCGAGTTTGGCTTTAGGGTTTGAAGCCAATGTTTAGCTTTATCTTTCAAGAAAAAAGGAAAAAGGTTGAGTCTAAAGGCATCATCATTAAAGTTCACAAGTTTGAACATGGAAAGAATTGGCTATATGTTCATAAGGGTCCTCATTCTCACGTTCATAACAAGAAGGTAAAGTAGTAATCGAGTTGGGTTAATCTCATAGTGCGTGGCAGTGATAGCAGGTGGGTTAATACAAGAGGCATAAGTGTAAGGTTCAGGCAGAAAGTGCTTCCCAATAGGGCCTTCTCCATTGTTAATTGTGAGGACCTGCCCCTCTACCCCTGTGACTCGTTGTAGACCGCAAGGGCAATTTGGTAAATTACGCTTTGTTGGTTTGTTTCACACTCGCGTGTGCACACACTGACCTTGTTTGGTGTTAGTGTTTGATTAGAATGGTTAGGTGAACCCGGGATCGGAAGATCCAAGCTCGGGTGCGCAGAAGCCTGTTTTTGGGCGGCTGGCGGCCCGTGAGCGACCGATCGCTCCTTGGAGCGATCGATCTCTATCGAATCGGTGGGATTTTTTGAGAGGACGGCCACCGTCGGCCGTCGCTGTCCCCTGTCAGAGGAAGAGAGGACTTTCCCTCCTCTCCTCCCCCTTTCCCCTCCTTTTCCGGCTTTCCCCTTCCCTTTTCCTTCCTCTTCTTCCCCTTCCCCTTCTCTTCTTCTTCTTCTTTCTTCTTCCTTCTTCCGCGGTTCTGTTTCCTCTGTTCTTCCTGGTAGCCACCTTCTTCTTCTCCGTTCTTCCTCCTCCGGCCACCGTTTTGGGCGTTCCAAAGCTCGTTGGATTCGTGGCCACGTGAGGAAGATCCCTGGTTTGGTTTGAGACCTTGTTAGTGACAAGTTTGCGTGGAATCAGCCGAGGATTAGTGTCGCGCCCCGACCCGCGAAAGCCCAACGGGCCGGGCGACGCGAACCGGAACCTAACGAAAGGCGGAAAAAAAGGCGAGGGTTCCTTCTAACCTATCGGTCTCTCTAACAATTCACCAAAAGCACTCTCAATTAAAAGATATTAATTTAATGAAACCTCGAACCACAGATTTAAAACCCAAAGTGTTTAATATACATATCCTCGGAGAGGGGAAGATCCAAATACAATAATACTCCCGTAGGAACCTATCTAACATAGGGAAAAAGCAGTAAATGATCAACACCTCTCAGACTCCGCCTGACGCCGCCGCACCGCCGACCAACTGTCCGGTAGGGGCCACAGAAGAAGAATTGACGCCTGCACCTGCAAAACGCAGCCCGGGTAGGTGTGAGCACTAAGCTCAATAGGGTTCTACACTACGACACACAGAAGGAAGAGGAAAACGCAACAGTGTCGCCCTCAAGTAAGACCTGGGTGTATACAGGGGTCCCATAACCCTACCGCGTGTCCCTGAGGCCCAGGAGCAGCACTCAGTATCAGGAACAACACTGGCGACACACAACTGCAGGGAACGGCACTGCTGGCGGGAAAAAGGCACCGCTGAGTAGACAACTCCTCTACCCCAGGGTCAGCACAGTGGGACACCGGCTACACCTCAGCATCCGACTCAAGGCTGACACGATCTCTACGATCATCAAACAATATATGTGTACCAGTCATCTAAGCCTATCATCGAATTGACTGGACACAACAATTCGAACCGGGTCCAAACTACCCAACCCCGGTCCTAGGGCTAAATCCGAGCTTCCAGCCTCGGGACGGCGACCCACAGATCAGCCACGCCCTAACCATGCAACTAATGCACAAATCAACGATGCATGCTATGAACATACACAAACAGGAGATCGTCATGCAACAGTATGATAAGGAATCATATAAGTCAACCGGATTGCTGCGGCGGTACTACTGACCGCTGCCAGCCGATCCGCACCGGGTCCCGGCATTACGACGGTACCGAGATCGTCAACCGCGGACTCCTGCAACGGGAAGCAACCCCGAAAACGATGATGAACAGTACACAATATAATATTATAATCCGAAATATAATATTATATTCAAACCACCCAAAAACCTCTACTTAGAAGCTAATTGATCCCGTCGATCCGACGTCGACGTCCAAACGACGTCCGCTTCAAGATCTAACTTAGCCATCTGTAGATCTAGATACCAGAATCAACATATCCAAAATCCATAATCATCCAACGGTTGGATTAACGGAAAAACACTAATCAAAACCGTTAATCAAACTAACTTACCAATTAATTGCTGCAACGCAGCCCTCCAGTAATAAATTCATAACTAATCGTAGGAAAATATGTAAAATGTGAAATTAGTTGGGTTAGAGAGTAGATTCAAAGATCTACAACTCTCATGTTCATCACAACCAAAGAACATGCACGTACTGGTCGGAAAAACACGCCGGAAGCCGACTGTTCTTCAAGAACAGCAGAAACCAGAAAATCTGAGATTAATCATGCATAAATCCTACTAAGATCTCAACCAAAGCTTATAAAATTTATACCAGAAATTCAACTAAGCATGAGGGGTCTAACAACACAAAGATCAACAAGATCCAAGGGCTAGATCTAGAGAAAACCTAAAAACAACATCAGTAGGTAGAAACCTACCGGAAACGCACTCCTCGGCTGATTCCCTGCGAACTGGTCACCAACGCAGCTCCAAACCACTTCAAGGATCTTCCTCTCATTGCCACGGTTCCAACGAGCCTTGGAACACCCAAAACGGTGGTCGGAGGAGGGAGAACGGTGAAGAAGAAGGGGCTGCCGAAAAACAGGGGAAGAAAACAGAGCCGCGGGAGGAAGAAGAAGAAGGAAGAAGAAAGGAGGAGAAGGAGGTGGAGAAGAGGAAGAAAAGGAGCGAAAGCCGGGGGAAGGGGGAAAAAGGAGAAGGAGGGGAGGGAAAGTCCTCCCCTTCTGACAAGAGAGAGCGACGGCCAACAGCGGCTGTCCTCTCGAAGCAGAAAAGCCACCGACGCCGAGTCTGATCGATTGCTCCTTGGAGCGATCGATCGCTCGTGAAAGTCCGGATCGATCCAACACCAAGTCGGATCGATCCGAGACAGGCTGGATTGATCCAAAACACTTGGATCGATCCGAACAGGTCAAAAACCCACCGACTCGCAAACGAGTCCGATCGATCGCTCAAGGGCCGTAAGCTGCCCAAAAGCAAGCTCCCGCGCGCCCGAGCTGGGATCTTCCGATCCCGGGTCCGCCTAACCATTCTAAACAAGCACTAACACATACAAGGCCAGTGTGTGCACATGCGGGTGTGAAACAAACCAAGAAGGCACAATTTTACCAAATTGCCCTTGCGGTCTACAACGAGCCACAGGGGTAGAGGGACAGGTCCTCACATCCTAATACCCTTAAAGGAAATCTCGTCCCGAGATTCGATAAGGGTAGGGCTCGGAACAAGAAACAGCTACACTAGAAGACAGGACAAGAGGTACCTCGAGAAGGAAACCGCTGCGGAAACTCCTGCCGCATGCACGCCTCGCGCTCCCAGGTCATCTCCTCGGTGCCTCTGTGCCTCCACAGTACCTTGACCAAGGGAATCGTCTTGCCCCGCAAGACCTGATCCCTCCGATCAAGTACCCGAACCGGCTGCTCAACAAAGCTCGCGTCTGCCTCAACCTCAATGTCATCCACCCTGATGACATGAGACAGGTCTGGGTGATAGTTCCTCAGCATCGACACATGGAAAGTCGGGTGCACAGCAGACATGTGCTGAGGAAGATCCAGGCGGTAAGCTACCTCGCCGACCCTCTCTAGGATCTCGAATGGCCCGACGAACCTCGGCGCCAACTTGCCACCTCTGCCAAACCTGACGGACCCTCTGTACGGCGATGCTCGCAAGAACACTCGGTCGCCGACTGCAAACTCCAACGGTCGTCGCCTCTGATCTGCATAACTCTTCTGCCGGCTCTGAGCCGTCAGAAGCCTCTGCCTGATCTGCACTAACCTCTCTGACGACCGCCTGACGATGTCTGGACCGGTGAGTGAAGCCTCTCCAACCTCTGTCCAGCACACTGAGGAACGACACGGCCTACCGTACAACGCCTCGAAAGGTGCTACTCCAAGACTGGACTGGTAGCTGTTGTTGTAGGCGAACTCCACCAAGGGAATGTGCTCCTCCCAGCTGCCCTCTGCGTCGAGGACACATGCTCTTAGCATGTCCTCCAAGATCTGGATCGTCCGCTCTGACTGCCCGTCTGTCTGCGGATGGAAAGCCGTACTGAAAGTCAGGAGTGTGCCAACTGCCTAGACACCCTCCTGAACGGCTCGCCAGAACCTGCTGGTGAACCTGGGGTCACGGTATGACACGATAGAAACTGGAACTCCGTGTAGTCTGACCACCTCCCTGACGTACAAGCTGCCCAACCTGTCCATCGAGTCTGTTATCCGCATAGGCAGGAAGTGCGCCGATTTTGTCAATCGATCAACGATGACCCAAATCGCGTCATTTCCCCTAGGAGATCTCGGTAGCCCGGTCACGAAGTCCATCGTGATGTGCTCCCACTTCTACTCAGCTAGTGGAAGCGGCTGAAGTAACCCCGGAGTTCGCTGGTGCTCTGCCTTGAATTTCTGACAGGTAAGGCAGCGCGATACGAACTCCGTCACTGCCCTCTTCATCCCGCGCCACCAGAACTGTCGCCGAAGATCCTGGTACATCTTGGTGCCGCCGGGATGAACTGCAAAGCGAGAGTGGTGGAACTCTCGTAGGACGTCGTCTCGAAGAACTGGATCTGCTGGAACCGCTACTCTGCCTCGAAACCGTAGCCCTCCGTCTGGCGATACTGTCCAGTCCCCGTGCCCGCTGCTGTGCGTAACTCCTCAAGCTCTGGATCACTGTGCTGTGCCTCTAACACTCTAGCTAGAACTGCTGGCATACTCTGCACTGCAAAGAGAAATCTGCTGGATCCCCGATCCTCAAACTCGAGCCCAAACTGGCCCGCCGTCTCTAGAGCCTGCCACTGCCGCACTGACAACCCTGCAACTACTGCTCTGGTGTCTCTCACCTGTCTGCTACGACGTTTGCCTTACCAGGATGGTAATGCAACTCGAAGTCGTAGTCCTCCAGTAGCTCCATCTAGCGTCACTGTAGATACTATAACCAACACCTCGCTCGGGGACGATCAGCACCGGTGCATTGGTCAACATGGTCCTCAGCTCTACGAAGGCTTGCTCACTAGCATCATCCCACACGAACGGGACGGCCTTTTGTGTCAGTCTGGTCAACGGTCCGGCAACTCTAGAGAAGTCTCGCAGAAACCGCCTGTAGTAACCCGCCAGGCCTAAGAAGCTACGGACCTCGAACACTGTCCTCGGCCTCTGCCACTGTACCACTGCCTCGACCTTGGCCGGGTCAACTGAGATCCCTGCTGCCGACACCACGTGTCCAAGGAATCCCACCTGTGCAAGCCAGAACTCGCACTTGGAAGCCTTGGCATAAAGCCGATGCTCCCTAAGTAGCTGCAACACTGTCGCCAAGTGTCGCTCGTGCTCCGCCTCTGACCGGGAGTAGATGAGAATGTCGTCGATGAACACCACCACGAACTCGTCTAGGAAGGGCCGAAAGATCCTCTGCATGAGATCCATGAACGCTGCTAGTGCGTTCGTCAGCCCAAATGGCATCACCACGAACTCGTACAGGCCGTACCGAGTCCGAAAAGCCGTCTTCGGGATGTCGCAATCCCGAACTCTCAACTGGTGGTAGCCGGTGCGGATTTCGATCTTCGAGAACACTGAAGATCCTCGCAGCTGGTCAAGCAAGTCGTCGATCCTCGGCATCGGATACCTGTTCTTCACCGTCACCCTGTTGAGCCGCCTGTAGTCTATGCAAAGTCGAAGGGTACCATCCTTCTTCTTTGCGAACAACACTGGCGCCCCCAAGGGAGACATGCTGGGACGGATGAAGCCTCTGCTGGTAAGCTCGTCTAGCTGAGTCCTCAACTCACTCTGCTCTGCTGGTGCCATCCTGAAAGCTGGGAGAGAGATCGGTGCGGTACCCGGTACCAGGTCGATCTCAAAATCGACCTCTCTGGGCGGTGGAACCCTGGCAACACCTCGGGAAACACGTCGGTGTAGTCGCACAAAATCCTGGGGAAACTGCTCCGTTGCACCCCCTCTGACCCAAACAGGGACAGGCTGGCCAGCAAGGCTGAAAGCTCACTGCCACGCCTCCCCACACCACAAGCAAAGGAATCGGCTGAGAGCCGATCCCCCAACAACACAAACTGTGTCCCATCGGGTGTCCAAGCGACCACCCTTCGGCGATCACAGTCGATGATAGCTCGGTATGCTGCTAACCAGTCCATACCGAGTATCACGTCGAAGCCTGTCATGTCTAGCACCCGCAGGTCTAAACAGACACGGAGGCCCCCAACCTCCAAAGAACAAGATCGGCAGATTCGGTCTACCCTGACTGTGCCGCCGATCGGTGAGTCTACAGACTGTGCCACATCTAGCCAACTCGTCTCTAATCCTAGCGATGCCACACACATGCTAGCAATATAGGAAAAGGGACGCCCCAGAACCTATCAGCATAACTACTAAGGACTAGAAAGCTGAAAGATACTTCTGAGGACGGTTGGCTCTGCCGCTGCCTGCTGACACTGCTGTACAGTGTCCTGCTGCTCGTGCACTGGGAGACTAACCACACGACCTCGCTGGCTGCCTCCACCCCCACTGCCCTGCGGCACAGCGCCCCGCGCTCCTCGCAAGGGACAGTCTCTACGATAGTGCCCCAGTTGCTCGCACTGGAAGCAGGTGACTGACGCGCCCGGCTGCTGACGCCCCGGAAGAGCAAACACACGCCCCCGCTGGCCGCCTCCACCTCTGGGGCGGCCCGGTCCAGCCCCTGACTCGCGCTCACCACAGCTCCCCTGACTGGCACTGTACCCCCCGCCTCTACTGCCCTGCGGCATAGCGCCCCGAGCTCCTCGCATGGGACAGTCCTGACGGAAGTGTCCCGGCTGCTCGCACTGGAAACAAGTGGCTGATGCGCCACCAGGCTGCTGACCCTGGCCTCCCCCTGACGGAGCCTGCCCAGACGGCCCGGCCGTCAGGGGAAACTGGCCTGGCGGACTCGGCAACTGTGGCTGGAACTGGTGCAGGCGCTGCGACCACTGCTGAAAGCGTCGCTGACGCCGCCGGTTCCCTCCGCTGTATCCCCCTCTGAACTGGGGTCTCTGCGGTGCACTGGTAGAGGATGCCGGTGGAACTGCCCGGCACCTCTCGTCCCGCAACTGCGCCCCTACTGCCAAGGCGCAGTCCAGAACTGCTGAGTACGTCTGGAAGCGATAAGAACTAGTCCGTCGTCTAATCTCTGATCAAAGCCCCTGCTCAAACTGACGTGCCCTGCCCACTGGACCTGCTGACCCACCACTGAACCTAGACGGGTCCAGCTGCAGAAAGTCCAACAAGACCGCCGCAGCGGTCCGCCCGTCGACAGGAGGGAGAACCCTCTCCTCGGTGAGAAAGGCCTCCTCCTGTACGACCGCAACCGTCGCTGGTGATGGCGTAGCCCGTCTAGCTCTGACCTCCCTGACAGGTGTTACCCTGTCTGGTCGGGTGGGTCGCCCAAGTCGTGCCCCACCCCGACCATCAACCGAAGGTCGGCCTCGAGCTCATGACATCTGCACGATCACCGACGATAAACGAGCATTCACTCGTCAGAATGGCAAAACAAACAACACAACATAAAGCGGAAGACGTAACACACCAAAAGGAGCATGCACAGATGTTCTAGACATAGAACTAACCCATTCCACGCTCAATCTCAACCGAATCCAGATCCTAAACCCTGGGATCTACAGCCTATGCTCTGATACCAAGCTGTCGCGCCCCGACCCGCGAAAGCCCAACCGGGGTGGGCGACGCGAACCGGAACCTACAAAACGCGGAAACAAGCTGGCGAGGGTTCCCTCTAACCTATTGGTCTCCCTAACAGTTCACCAAAAACACCCTCAATTAAAGATATAACAATGATTAAGAAAACCTCGAACCACAGATTTTAAACTCAAAGTGTTAAAATATACAAATCCTCGGAGAGGGGAAGATTAAAAATACAACATCACTCCCGTAGGAGACTAACTAACATAGGATAAAAACTGTAAAGGATCACCACCTCTCAGACTCCACCTGGCGCCGCCGCACCGCCAACCAACTGCCCGGTAGAGGCCAAGGAAGAAGAACTGACGCCTGCACCTGCAAAACGCAGTCCGGGTAGGTGTGAGCACTAAGCTATCGATCTCCAAAGCATGTCAGATCGATCTGGCTAGCAAGGCCAGATCGATCTCATTAGCAATCCAGATCGATCTCCTTCGCCCAGAAAGGCAAACTTGGGCTAAAACACAAGCCCAAGCTCAGATCTTCCGATCTCGGGTTCACCTAGCCATTCTAACAAACACTAACACAACCAAGGCCAGTGTGTGTGTTTCGAGCGGTCTACTCGTGATCCTCTCGTAATGGGTCTCTACTGCTCCAATCGATCAGAATCGGCCTGATCGGACTTGATTTGAGTCCAATGGGCTGATTTGGCTAGCTGGATCGGATCGGGCTTGAGCTGGATCGGATCTGGCTGAGCCTGATTGGATGGGACTTGACTGGTTCAAGTCTGAATTGATCTGGATCAGGTTGACCAGGTTCAATTGGGCTATGTGGCTGGATTGGGCTGGATTGGACTGACTGGCTCGGCTGAATCAATTAGAGTTGGTTGAGTTGAACCTGATTTGAAGTGGCTGAACCGGTTTGATCCAAGGGCTGAGAATCGCCGGAGTAGATCGCCGGCGTAGGGATGGCGGCGGCGGTCGGGGTAGTGGCAGGAAGGGACGCCTGGAGGTGGGGATGAGATCTACCGGAGTGGATTGGTCGGAGGTGGGCTAGATCGGCGGGATCTGGGAGATGGACGGCGGAGGTTTGGGTTCACCGGCGTCGGGGACGACGGGGAGCTCTGCTGGGGCTTGGGACGTCGGGAAGATGGTCGGGAAAGGGTCGTGGAGAGACAAGGAAGGTTTTAGGAGGGTTTAGGGGTGAAATCGGGGACGGACGCGGGTGATGGCAGTGAGGATGAAGGTCGGGTTTGCCGGGGAAGGCGCCGGAGACGGTGAAGGAGGCGGTAAGGGTGCTGTCCGGAGTCGTGAGGCTTAGGGGAAGACGATGGAGAGTTTAGGTGGCGACGGGGGTGGCCGGAGAGGGAACGGCGGTGAGGCTAGGGTTAGGGCATGGGAGAGAGAGAGGAAGGAGATGATGAACAGTAGCGGGTGACGTGGCGCTGACGTGGCGGTGGGGTCGCTGATGTGGCGGAGAGAGAAAGTGACGGGGAGAAGGAGATTGAAGGTGAAGGCGATGCCGGCTGCGGAGAAGATGACCGACGGGGAAGAAGATGGATCTATGGTGGATTTCGGGTGGAAATTATATTATCTCTACTCCTATGATATTCTACTCCTATGATAATTTATCAACTACTCATAATTCATTCATCTCATGCATCCTTACCTAATACAAACTACTAAGGTCCTTTTATAGAGACCTTGACAGAGTCCTAATCCACTAGAAAAACCCCCTTGCTTGATTAGCAAGTAATAAGGCTTCTGACTCAACTCAACTTCCTAACTCAAAGGGACTCTTAATTAATTCCTAACAATCAACTAGGACTCAATAAAAGACTAATGATAAATACTAATTAAATACTCTAGGTTGAACTAGGGAAGTCCAATTCAAACTAGGAAAGAGGTTGAACCAGCTTGGTTCCTCTTCTGGGTTCGGGTCCAGTTGGTCGAGTCGGATCGACTCGTATCAGTGTGCACACGCGGGTGTGAAACCAACCAACAAGGCGCAATTTACCAAATTGCCCTTGCGGTCTACAACGAGCCACAGGGGTAGAGGGACAGGTCCTCACATCTGTTGGTAAGCTCGTCTAGCTGGGTCCTCAACTCACTGTGCTCTGCTGGTGCCATCCTAAAGGCTGGGAGAGAGATTGGTGCGGTACCTGGTACTAGGTCGATCTCAAAATCGACCTCTCTGGGTAGTGGAAGCCCTGGCAACACCTCGAGAAACACGTCGGTGTAGTCGCACACGATCCTGGGGAAACTGCTCTGCTGCACTCCCTTTGATCCAATCAGGGACAGGCTGGCGAGCAAGGCTGAAAGCTCGCTGCCACGCCTCCCCACACCACAAGCAAAGGTATCGGCTGAAAACCGATCCCCCAACAACACAAACTGTGTCCCATCGGGTGTCCAAGCGACCACCCTCCCACGACCACAATCGATGATAGCTCGATATGCTGCCAACCAGTCCATATCGAGTATCACATCGAAGCCTGTCATGTCTAGCACCCGCAGGTCTAGACAGACACGGAGGCCTCCAACCTCCAAAGAATAAGATTGGCAGACCCGGTCTACAGATTGTGCCACCTCTAGCCAACCCGTCTCTAATCCTAGCGATGCCACACACATGCTAGCAATATAGGAATGAGACGCCCCAGAGTCTATCAGCACATCTACTAAAGAACTAGAAAGCTGAAAGATACCTCTGAGGACGGTTGGCTCTGCCGCTGCCTGTTGGTACAGCTGGTAAAGCTGAACGGTGTCCGGCTGCTCGCGCCCCGGAAGAGCAAACACACGCCCCCGCTGACCGCCTCCACCTCTGGATCGGCCCGGTCCAGCCCCTGACCCGTGCCCACCACCGCTCTCCTGCCAGGCACCGTACCCCCCGCATCTACTGCCCTGCGGCACAGCGCTCCGCGCCCCTCGCTTGGGACAGTCCTGGTGGAAGTGTCCCGGCTGCCCGCACTGGAAACAAGTGGCTGACGCGCCACCAGGCTGCTGACCCTGGCCTCCCCCTGACGGAGCCTGCCCAGACGGCCCAGCCGTCAGGCGAAACTGGCCTGGCGGACTCGGCAACTGTGCCTGGAACTGCTGTGGGCTCTGCAACCGCTGCTGAAAGGGTCGCTGACACCGCTGGTGCCCTCCGCCGAATCCCCCTCTGAACTGGGGTCTCTGCGGTGCACTGGTAGAGGATGCCGGTGGAACTGCCCGATACCTCTCGTCTCGCAACTGCGCCTCCACTACCAAGGCGCAGTTCAGGATTGCTGAGTGTGTCTGAAAGCGGTGGGAACTCGTCTGGCGGCTGATCTCTGGACGAAGAACCCACTCGAACTGCCGTGCCCTGGCCACTGAATCTGCTGCCACTGCCCCCGCGAAACGGACTAAGTGAGTGAACCGGGTGGCATACTGCTGAACGGAGCGAGTACCCTGCAAGAGAGACTGGTACTCGCGAGACAAGGCGTCACGTGTACTCTCCGGGAAGTACGCGTCCACGAACAACGCCCTGAACTCCTCCCACATCGGCTCCTCTCCGCCACTGGTGTGCTGGACGGTGCACCACCAGTCAAGGGCGTCACCATCGAGCTGGAACGCCGCGAGGGTGACCCGGATCCGGTCATCCCCGACGAAGAGAGCGTCAAGAACACGCGTGACTCCTCGGAGCCAGCCGTCTGCCATGGTCGGATCTCTAGTCTCACCGCTGAACCTAGGCGGGTTCAACCACTGGAAGTCCATCATGACCGCTGCCGCGGCCCGCCCGTCGACCGGAGCGAGGACCCCCTCCTCGGCGAGGGGAAGATCCAAATACAATAATACATATCCTCGAACCACAGATTTAAAACCCAAAGTGTTTAATTGATACGAGTCGATCCGACTCGACCAACTGGACCCGAACCCAGAAGAGGAACCAAGCTGGTTCAACCTCTTTCCTAGTTTGACTTGGACTTCCCTAGTTCAAACTAGAGTATTTAATTAGTATTTATCATTAGTCTTTTATTGAGTCCTAGTTGATTGTTAGGAATTAATTAAGAGTCCCCTTGAGTTAGGAAGTTGAGTTAAGTCAGAAGCCTTATTACTTGCTAATTAAGCAAGGGGGTTTTAATTGGGTTAGGACTCTGTCAAGGTCTCTATAAAAGGACCTTAGTAGTTTGTATTAGGTTATGATGAATGCATGAGATGAATGATTAAGAATAGTTGATAGATTATCATAAGAGTAGAATATCATAGGAGTAGAGATAATATAGCTTCCACCAGATATCTACCATAGATCCACCTTCTTCCCCGTTGGTCATCTTCTCCGCAGCCGGCACCGCCTCCACCGGTATATCTCTCTCCCCGTCACTTTCTCTCTCCTCCACGTCACCGCCACGTCACCCCTACTGTTCATCTTCTTCTTCCTCTCTCTCCCATGCCCTAAACCCTAGCATCACCGCCGTTCCCTCTCCGGCCAGCCCCGTCGCCATCCAAGACCGCCATCGTCTTCCACTACCTCCCACAACTCCGGCCACACCCTTTCCGTAGGCCTTCACCATCTCCGGCGCCGTCCCCAACAAGCAACCTCCATTCTCATCTCGGGCAACCCCGGGTCCGTCCCCGATTTCACCCCTAAACCATCCTAAAACCTTCCTCGTCTCTCCACGACCCTTTTCCGACCATCTTCCCGACGTCCCAAGCCCCAGCCAAGCTCCCCGTCGTCCCCGACGCCGGTGAACCCAAACCCCCGCCGTCCATCTCCCAGATCCGGCCGATCCGCCACCTACCTCACCGATCCGAGCCGGTAGATCTCTCCCCCACCTCCAGGCGACCCTTCCTGCCACTATCCCGACCGCCGTCGCCGCCCCTATCGCCGGCGATCCCTCCGGTGACCCCTCAGCCCTTAGATCCGATTCCCTGACTCAGTCTAATCCAACCCACTTGATTCAACCCAGCCCAATCCGGTTCAGCCAGCTAGATCAGATTCAGCTTAGTTTGATTCCGCCACCTAACTCGATCTAGCTAGCCAAATCAGCCCATTGGACTCAATCAAGTCCGATCAGGCCGATTCTGATGGATTGGAGCAGTAGAGACCCATTACGAGAGGATCACGAGTGGACCGCTCGTAACATTAATATACATATTCTCGGAGAGGGGAAGATCCGAATACAATAATACTCCCGTAGGAACCTATCTAACATAGGGTAAAAGCAGTAAATGATCAACACCTCTCAGACTCCGCCTGACACCGCCGCACCGCCGACCAACTGTCTGGTAGGGGCCACAGAAGAAGAACTGACGCCTGCACCTGCAAAACACAGCCCAGGTAGGTGTGAGCACTAAGCTCAGTAGGGTTCTACACTACGACACACAGAAGGAAGAGGAAAACGCAACAGTGTCGCCCTCAAGTAAGACCTGGGTGTATAAAGGGGTCCCATAACCCTACCGCGTGTCCCTGAGGCCCAGGAGCAGCACTCAGTATCAGGAACAACACTGGCGACACACAACTGCAGGGAACGGCACTGCTGGCGGGAAAAAGGCACCGCTGAGTAGACAACTCCTCTACCCCAGGGTCAGCACAGTGGGACACCGGCTACACCTCAGCATCCGACTCAAGGCCGACACGACCTCTACGATCATCAAGCAATATGTGTACCAGTCATCTAAGCCTATCATCGAATCGACTGGACACAACAATTCGAACTGGGTCAAAACTACCCAACCCCGGTCCTAGGGCTAAATCCGAGCTTCCAGCCTCGGGACGGCGACCCACAGATCAGTCACGCCCTAACCATGCAACTAATGCACAAATCAACGATGCATGCTATGAACATACACAAACAGGAGATCGTCATGCAACAGAATGATAAGGCATCATATAAGTCAACCGGAGCCAGCCGATCCGCACCGGATCCCGGCTACGACGGTACCGTGACCGTCAACCGCGGACTCCTGCAACGGGAAGCAACCCCGAAAACGATGATGAACAGTACACAATATAATATTATAATCCAAAATATAATATTAAATTCAAAACACCCAAAACCTCTACTTAGAGGCTAATTGATCCCGTCGATCCGACATCCAAACGACGTCGGATTCAAGATCTAATTTAGCCATCAGTAGATCTACATACCAGGATCAACATATCCAAAATTCATAATCATCCAACGGTTGGAGTAACGAGAAAACACTAATCAAAACCTCTAATAAAACTAACTTACCAATTAATTGTTGCAACGCAGCCCTTCAGTAATAAATTCATAACTAATCGTAGGAAAATCGGAAAAATGTGAGATCAGTTGGGTTAGAGAGTAGATGCAAAGATCTACAACTCTCATGTTCATCATAACCCAAGAACATGCACGTAATGGCCGGAAAACATGCCGCAAGCCGACTGTTCTTCAAGAACAGCAGAAACCAGAAAATCCGAGATTAATCATGCATAAATCCTACTAAGATCTCAACCAAAGCTTATAAAATTTATACCAGAAATTCTACTAAGCATGAGAGATCTAACAACACAAAGATCAACAAGATCCAAAGCTAGATCTAGAGAAAACCCAAAAACAACATCAGTAGGTAGAAACCTACCGGAAACGCACTCCTCGGCTGATTCCCTGCGAACTGGTCACCAACGCAGCTCCAAACCACTTCAAGGATCTTCCTCTCGTTGCCACGGTTCCAACGAGCCTTGGAACACCCAAAACGATGGTCGGATGAGGAGAACGGTGAAGAAGAAGGGGCTGCCGGAAAACAGGGGAAGAAAACAGAGCCGCGGGAGGAAGAAGAAGAAGGAAGAAGAAAGGAGAAGAAGGAGGAGGAGAAGAGGAAGAAAAGGAGGGAAAGCCGGGGGAAGGGGGAAAAAGGAGAAGGAGGGGAGGGGAAGTCCTCCCCTTCTGACAAGAGAGAGCGACGGCCAACGGCGGCCGTCCTCTTGAAGCAGAAAAGCCACCGATGCCGAGTCCGATCGATCGCTACAAGGAGCGATCGATCGCTCGCGAAAGTCCGGATCGATCCAACACCAAGTCGGATCGATCCGAGACAGGCTGGATCGATGCAAAACACTTGGATCGATCTGAACGGGTCAAAAACCCACCGACTCGCTCACGAGTCCGATCGATCGCTCCAGGAGCGATCGATCACTCAAGGGTCGTAAGCTGCCCAAAAGCAAGCTCCTGCGCGCCCGAGCTGGGATCTTCCGATCCCGAGTCCACCTAACCATTCTAAACAAGGACTAACACTTACAAGACCAGTGTGTGCACACGCGGGTGTGAAACAAACCAACAAGGCACAATTTTACCAAATTGCCCTTGCGGTCTACAACGAGCCACAGGGGTAGAGGGACAGGTCCTCACAATTAGCGTTTCCGATAAGTTTCTACCTACCTGAGTTAGTTTAATGGGTTTCTCTTAATCTAGCCGTTTGATCTTGTTGTTCTTTGTGTTGTTGGATCCCTCTTGCTTAGTATAATTTCTGGTATAAGTTTCATAAGCCTTGGTTGATATTTTAGTGGGATTAATGCATGTTTTATCTCGGATTTTCCGGTTTCTGCTGTTCTTCAAGAACAGCCGGTTTACGGCGCGTTTTCCGACCATTACGTGCATGTTCTTGGGTTGTGGTGAACATAAGAGTACCACTGCAGCGATCCAGTTGGACTTGGATGTTGTATTTTCATACTGTTGCATCCTTTACATCTTATCTGTGTATGTTCCTGGCATGCATTCTCTGTTATGCATTAGTTGTATGGTTAGGGCGTGGGTGATCTGGGTCGCTGTCCCGAGGCTGAAAGCTCCGACTTAGCCCTAGGACCGAGGTTGGGTAGTTTCGAATTGTAGTGTCCAGTCAAACTTGATGATAGGCGTAGATGACTGGTACACCTGTTGCTTGATGATTATAGAGGTCGTGTCGGCTTTGAGTCAGATGCTGAGGTGTAGCCGGTGTTCCACTGTGACGACTCTTGAGTAGAGGAGTCACCTACTCAGCGGTGCCATTTCCCGCCAGCAGTGCTCACGTTGTCCTGCTTGTGAGTCTACAGTGTTCGTTCCTGCTTACTGAGTGCCGTTCCTGGGAGTCAGGGACACGCGGTGGGGTTATGGGACCCCTGTATACACCCAGGTCTTACTTGAGAGTGACACTGTTGTGTTTCCTTCTTCCTTCTGTGTGTCGTAGTGTAGAACCCTGTTGAGCTTAGTGCTCACTGCTATCCGGGCTGCGTTTGCAGGTGCAGACGTTCGCTCCTCTTTGGTGGCCCCTATCGGGCAGTTGGTTGGCGGTGCGGCGGCGCCAGGCGGAGTCTGAGAGGTGGTGATCTTTACTGCTTTTAACATATGTTAGATAGTCTCCTACGGGAGTAATGTTGTATTTGAATCTTCCTGTGAGGACCTGTCCCTCTACTCCTGGGTCGGACCCGTGGCTCGTTTGATTGTTTCGCGTCGCGCGCGCAATCCGGTGGATCGCATTGTTTCTTGGACCACAAGGGCAATTTGGTAAATTGCGCCTTGTTCGTTTGTTTCACACCTGCGTGTGCACACACAGCCTCTGATTGATGATTGTATTTAACTAGATCCGTTTAGGAGGTTTTTGACCAGTGGATCGATCCAAACTAGTGTTGGATCGATCCAGCCAAGTCTTGGATCGATCCCTCTTGGCCTTAGATCGATTCGGGTACTGTAGCAGGTCGGTGGAGTTGCGAGGACGGCCGCCGTTGGCCGTCGTTCTCCCTTGTCAGAGGGAGAGAGGACTTTCCATCCTCTCCTCCCCCTTTTCCCCTCCTTCCCCGGCTTTCCCCTTCCCTTTTCCTTCCTCTTCTTCCCCTTCTCCTTCTCTTCTTCTTCTTTGTTCTTCCTTCCTTCTTCCGTGGTTATGTTTTTCCCCTGTTTTCCGGCGAGCTTCTTCTCCTCCGTTCTCCCTCCTCCGACCACCGTTTTGGGTGCTCCAAAGCTCGTTTGATTCATGGCGATGTGAGGAAGTTCCCTGGTGAAGCCTTGTTGGTGACTGGTTTGAGAGGGAATCAATTGAGGAGTGCGTTTCCGGTAAGTGTTCTACCTACGTGAGTTAGTTTAATTGGTTTCTCTTAATCTAGCCGTTAGATCTTGTAGTTCTTTGTGTTGTTGGCTTCCTCTTGCTTAGTATAATTTCTGGTATAAGTTTCGTAAGCTTTGGTTGAGTTTTTAGTAGGATTTATGCATGTTTAATCTCGGACAGACGGTTTGCGGCGTGTTTTCCGATCAGTAAATGCATGTTCTTGGGTTGTGATGAACATAGGAGTTGTAGCGCTTTGAATCTACTCTCAAACCCCATTGATTGCATAAATTTATGATTTTCCTATGAGTTGTTATGATATTCGCACTGGTGGGCTGTGTTGCAACAAGCAATGGTAAGTTAGTTTTGATTAGCGTTTTCCCGTTAATCTAGCCGTTAGATGTTTCTGGATTTTGGATATATTGCTCCCGGCATGTTGATCTACTGGTGTAAGTTAGATCTCAAATCCAACGTCGTTTGGATGTTGGATCGATGGGATCAACTAGCTGCTATGTAAAGAATGTTTTGGTGTTTTATCTAATATTATATGTTCGAAACATATAATATTTTATTTTTACTGTTCATCATCTTTTTCGGGATTGCTTCCCATTGCAGGAGTCCGCGGTTGACGGTCGTGGTACCGTCGTAATGCCGGGACCTGATGCGGATCGGCTGGCGGCGGTTGGTAGTACCGCTGCTGCGATCCAGTTGGACTTGTATGTTGCCTTTTCATATTGTTGCATGATTTACCTCTTATCTGTGTATGTTCATAGCATGCGTTCTCTGTTGTGCATTAGTTGCTTTGGTTAGGGCGTGGGTGATCTGTGGGTCGCCGTCCCGAGGCTGGAAGCTCGGACTTAGCCCTAGGACCGGGGTTGAGTAGTTGGACCCTGTTTGAATTACAGTGTCCAGTCAAACTTGACGATAGGCCTAGATGACTGGTACACCTGTTGCTTGGTGATTATAGAGGTCGTGTCGGCCTTGAGTCGGATGCTGAGGAGTAGCCGGTGTCCGGTGTTCTTGACTCTTGGGTCGAGGAGTGCCTAACCAGCGGTGTCCTTGCACGCTAAACAGTGTCATGTCTCCTGTTGAGAGTCTGCAGTGTTTGGGCCTGCGTTCACAGACACGCGGTGGGGTTATGGGACCCCTGTATACACCCAGGTCTTACTTGAGGGCGACACTGATGCGTTTCCCTCTTACTTCTGTGTGTCGTAGTGTAGAACCCAGCTGAGCTTAGTGCTCACTACTGGTTAATTAGTCTCCTATGGGAGTATAAATGTTGTATTTGAATCTTACCCTCTCCGAGGATATGTATATTAAATTCACTTGGGTTTTGTAATCTGAGGTTCGAGGTTTGTAACTTAATTATGTCTTTTTAAATTGATGGTGTTTTGATGAATTGTTAGGGAGACCAATAGGTTAGAGGGAACCCTCGCCAACATTTTTTCGCGGTTTGTTAGGTTTCGGTTCGTGTCGCCGGGCCCGGTTGGGCTTTCGCGGGTCGGGGCGCGACACTTCCCCTCTCCGAGTGTTGCGCTCCGACCCACGAAAGCCCAACCGGGCCGGGCGACGCGAACCGGAACCTAACGAAACGCGGAAAAAGCTTGCGATGGTTCCCTCTAACCTATTGGTCTCCCTAACAATTCACCAAAAGCACCCTCAATTAAAAGACATTAATTTAATGAAACCTCGAATCACAGATTACAAACCCAAAAAGATTTAATATACATAAAATCGGAGAGGGGCAGATCCAAATACAACATTTATACTCCCGTAGGAGGCTAAGTGTCGCGCCCCGACCAGCGAAAGCCCAACCGGGCCGGGCGACGCGAACCGGAACCTACAAAACGCAGAAAACAAAGCTGGCGAGGGTTCCCTCTAACCTATTGGTCTCCCTAACAGTTCACCAAAAGCACCCTCAATTAAAGATACAACAAAGATTAGCAAAACCTCGAACCACAAATTTAAAACTCAAGTGTTAAATATACATATCCTCGGAGAGGGGAAGATTCAAGTACAATAATACTCCCGTAGGAGACTATCTAACATAGGATAAAAACTGTAAAGGATCACCACCTCTCAGACTCCACCTGGCGCCGCCGCACCGCCAACCAACTGCCCGGTAGGGGCCACGGAAGAAGAACTGACGCCTGCACCTGCAAAACGCACCTCGGGTAGGTGTGAGCACTAAGCTTAGTAGGATCTGGGTGTATACAGGGGTCCCATAACCCCACCGCGTGTCTCTGAGGCCCAGGGGCAGCACTCAATAGCAGGAACAGCACTGGTGACACACCTACAGGAACCTGACACTACAAGGTCAGCACAGTGAGACACCGGCTACACCTCAGCATCCGACTCGAGGCCAACACGACCTCTACAATCATCATCAAGCAACATGTGTGCCAGTCATCTAAGCCTATTATTGAATCGACTGGACACCACAATTCAAACCGGGTCTAAACTACCCAACCCCGGTCCTAGGGCTAAGTCCGAGTTTCCAGCCTCGGGACGGCGACCCAAAGATCACTCACGCCCTAACCAATGCAACTAATGCACAATTCAACGATGCATGCTATGACATACACAAATAGGAGATAGGCATGCAACAGTATGACAAACATCATATAAGTCAACCGGATCGCTGTAGCGGTACTACGAACCGCTGCCAGCCGATCCGCAGCGGGTCCCGGCATTACGACGGTACCACGACCGTCGACCGCGGACTCCTACAACGGGAAGCAACCCCGAAAACCGCTGATGAACAGTAGAAATATAATATTATAATTCGACATATAATATTATATTTAAAACACCAAAAGTTCTCTACTAGAGGCTATTTGATCTGGTCGATCTGACTTCCAACCGAAGTCGGATTCAAGGTCCAACTTAGTCACCAGTAGAACTACATGTATGGATCAACATATCCAAAATCCAGAATCATCCAACGGTTGGATTAACGGGAAAACGCTAATGAAAACCACTAATCAAAACTAACTTTCTAATTAATTGCTGCAACGCAGCCCTCCCGCAAACAATTCATAAGAAATCGTAGACAAATCGAAAAAATACGAAATAAGATGGAATGGAAAGCTAACGAAGAGATCTACAACTCATATGTTTATCAATAGCCACGATCATACACGTACTGGCCGGAACATACGCCGCAAGCCGGCTGTTCTTCAAGAATAGCAGAAAACAGAGAAATCCGAGATTAATCATGCATAAAACCTTCTCAAATCTCAACCAAATATCATGAAACTTATATCAGATATTCTACTAGGGATAAGGAATCCAACAAGACAAAAATCAACATGATCAAACGGCTAGATCTAGAGAAACCCACTTAAGAACACATGTAGGTAGAAGAACCTACCCAACAGTGCATTCCTCGGTTGATCCCTCGCAAACCCGTCACCAACACGGCTCCAAACCACCTCAGCGATGTTCCTCTCGTCTCCACGAATCCAACAAGCTTTAGAACGCCAAAATCGGTGGCCGGAGGAGGGAGAACGGCGAAGATGAAGCTCGCCGGCGGAAGAAGAGAAGAAACAGAGCATCGCGGGAAAGAAGAGAAAGAAGGAAGGAGAAGAGAGGAGAAGAGAAGGGAAGAAGGGGAAGGAAAGCCTGGGGGAAAGCCGGCGAAGGCGGGGAAAAGCTGGGGGAGGGGAGGGAAAGTCCTCCCCTTCTGACAAGGGAGAGCGACGGCCGGCTGCCGTCATCGCGGAAGAGAAAAGAAAGCCACCGACTGTTTGATCACGAGTCCGATCGATCGCTCCAAGGAGCGATCGATCGCTCTCGAGCCGCAAACAGCCCAAAGACCTTCTGCACTAAGCGATCAATCTCCAAAGCATGTCAGATCGATCTGGCTAGCAAGGCCTAGCCAGATCGATCTCATTAGCAATCCAGATCGATCTCCTTCGCCCAGAAAGGCAAACTTGGGCTAAAACACAAGCCCAAGCTCAGATCTTCCGATCTCGGGTTCACCAAGCCATTCTAAACAAGCACTAACACAAACAAGGCCAGTGTGTGCACACGCGGGTGTGAAACAAACCAACAAAGCGCAATTTACCAAATTGCCCTTGCGGTCTACAACGAGCCACAGGGGTAGAGGGACAGGTCCTCACACTAAGTAACAAAAGGGTAAAAAGCTGTAAAGATCGCCACCTCTCAAACTCCACCTGGTGCCGCTGCACCGCCGACCAACTGCCCGGTAGGAGTGAGCACTAAGCTCAGTATGGTTCTACACTACGACACACAGAAGAAAGAGGGAAACGCAACAGTGTCGCCCTCAAGTAAGACCTGGGTGTATACAGGGGTCCCATAACCCCACCGCGTGTCTCTAAGGCCCAGGAACGGCACTTAGTAAGCAGGAACAAACACTGCTGACCCACATGCAGGAACCCGACACTGCATGCGGGAAAAGGCACCGCTGAGTAGGCAACTCCTCTACTCAAGAGTCAACACAGTGGAACACCGGCTACACCTCAGCATCCGACTCGAGGCCGACACGACCTCTACAACCATCAAGCAACAAGGGTATTAGTCGTCTAGGCCTATCATCGAATAGACTGGACACCAGAATTCGAACCAGGTCCAAACTACCCAACCCTGGTCCTAGGGCTAAATCCGAGCTTCCAGCCTCGGGACGGCGACCCATAGATCACCCACGCCCTAACCATGTAACTAATGCACAAATCAACAATGCATGCTATGAACATACACAAACAAGAGATAGGAATGCAATAGTATGATAAGGCATCATATAAGTCAACCGGATCGCTGCAGCGGTACTACCAACCGCTGCCAGCCGATCCGTAGCAGGTCCCGACATTACGACGGTACCACGACCGTCAATCGTGGACTCCTGCAATGGGAAACAACCCCGAAAACGATAATGAACAGTAAACATATAATATTATATTCAAAACACCAAAACCTCTACTTAGAGGCTAATTGATCCCGTCGATCCGACATGCAAACGATGTCGGATTTAAGATCCAACTTAGTCGTCAGTAGATCAATATGTCGGGAGAAACATATCCAAAATCCATAATCATCCAACGGTCGGATTAACGGGACAACACGAATCAAAACCGCTAATCAAACTAACTTACCAATTGCTTGCTGCAACGCAACCCTCCAGTAATAAATTCATAACCAATCGTAGGAAAATCGGAAAATTATGAAATCGGTTTGGTTTGAGAGTAGATTCAAAGATCTACAACTCTTATGTTCATCATAACCCAAGAACATGCACGGACTGATCGAAAAACTCACCCAAACCGGCTGTTCTTCAAGAGCAGCAGAAATCGGAAAATCCGAGATTAAACATGCATAAATCATACTAAAATCTCAACCAAAGCATATGAAACTTATAACAGAAATTATACTAAGCAGGATGCATCCAACAACAGAAAGATCAGCAAGATCCAACGGCTAGATCTAGAGAAAACCCAAAAACAACATCAGTAGGTAGAAACCTACCGGAAACGCACTCCTCGGCTGATTCCCCGCAAACTGGTCGCCAACACAGGTCCAAACCACACCAGGGATCTTCCTCACTCCGCGACGGTTCCAACGAGCCTTGGAACGCCCAAAACGGTGGCCGGAGGAGGGAGAACGGAGGAGGAGAAGGTGGCTGCCGGAAAACAGGGGAAAAACAGAACCGGGAAGAAGAAAGGAGGAAGAAGAAGGAGAAGGAGGATGAGAAGAGGAAGAAAAGGAGGGAAAAAGGAAGGGGAAAGCCGGGGAAAGAGGGGAAAGAAGAAAGGAGGGGAGGGAAAGTCCTCCCCTTCTGACAGGAGAGAGCGACGGCCAATGGCGGCCGTCCTCTCGAAGCAGAAAAGCCACCGACCCGAGTCCGATCGATCACTCCAAGGAGCAATCGATCGCACACGGGCCGCCAGCAGCTCAAAAACAGGCTTCGGCGTGCCCGAGCTGGGATCTTCCGATCCCGGATTCGCCTAACCATTCTAATCAAGCACTAACACAAACAAGGTCAGTGTGTGTACACGTGGGTGTGAAACAAACCAACAAGGTGTAATTTTCCAAATTGCCCTTGCGGTCTACAACGAGCCACAGGGGTAGAGGGACAGGTCCTTACACCGAGGATATGTATATTAAATTTACTTGGGTTTTGTAATCTGAGGTTCGAGGCTTGTAATTTAATTATGTCTTTTAAATTGAGGGTGTTTTAATGAATTGTTAGGAAGACCAATAGGTTAGAGGGAACCCGGCCCGGTTTGGCTTTCGTGGGTCAGGGCGCGACATTAATATTCCTGCTTCCCCCACCGTTTCCAATATTAGCTCTTGTAGCTAAGGCCATTGAGTAGAAAGAATAGGAGGTAAGTTAGGGATCCCAATTTTAGGGTCAAAAGGTGTTAATGAAAAACTCAGGGCCCTTCTACCTTGCAATAAGGTTTATGCACAACCCAGAAATAAAAATATAAAGAAAAAAGAAGCTTCGGAGGAGAGGAGAAAACCCGGAAAACAATGATTGAAACAAAAATGTTTTGAAGTAAAAGACTTACCTAACTGCTCAGTTCCAATCGGTCTGTTAAGGGATACGACCAATCGATCCAGGCCTCAGGTTCCCTAATCAAAATCCAATTGAACGTGGATGGTGTAGTCCCGACCAATCGGATTCAGGTCCGACCGATCGCTTCAGGTGGCGGGCAATCTATTTTCCTTCAAGGAAAATCCATTACAATGCTACAAAAATTCAACAAAATTGTCAGAAAAATCCTACAAACTGTAAAATAAAGAAAGGAAAAAAATAAGAAAGATAAAAAAACTAACTAAGCAAAGAAAACGAGTTAAGAGAAAATCAATTTGTTAACCGTCGAAATCCCCGGCAACGGTGCCAAAAATTGACGTGTTACAAACGTGTCGTTAAAGCACAACAAATCTCAATCAAAATATAAATCTTATTCTATCACTATCCTACAGGGTAGACTAGTGGTGAAGTTCGGAGTCGATCCACAGGGAAAACATTGGAAACTGAAATCAATACTCAAAACTCGAAAACTAAGCAAAAGTAGTAATTATAAGATTGAATTACCTAATGCTAACTAAGAAAAGCAAGTAAAAGTTGCTTTTAAATCACTAAGAGAAATACCTAAGGATTAATCAATCCATCTTAGTTTCACCTTCTATATTCTTCAGTTATCCTCATGTCTCCTTCTCTAAACATTATGGATCATACAGCTACAAGCTCACATCAATCCCTAAAATAAGATTTTATGTTCATAACAACATAGCCTATCTTTCTTGACATAGATTGTCCTCAATCCTACAATTACTTTAAGTTATACTACTCCTAATGACCTCGGCACAACCTATCCTAGCTGAACATAGCCTATCTTACTAGCAAGCCATTAATCACATGAAAATCATCATATGAATCTCTACAATCAATCACAGAAATCATGTAGGACTGAAAATACGTCAACGGAACTCTGTTCCTTCAACTCTATTAATAATAAAAAGCGAATTCATAGGATCATGTCTTGAGAAGAATTCAAGATTCAAACCAAAGAATACAAAAAGTTATCTGGAATATTTGACGAATATTCTTCTGAACCTCGATGGACCAGTTTTTTAACCAACTATATATCTTTATTTTCTTCAAAACGAGTATCAATCCATCAAGAGTCTCGCAACATGTCTAACATTAAAGTTGTATATCTTGAAGTCTTTTATTACGTACTAAATTTCCAAAATATTTCAATTTATACATAATGTTTGAAGAATATTCTCCTGACATGCGACGAAGTAGTCTTTATCACATAAATTCATCTCTTAAGCCGAATTTCTTGTATTTCTTCTCAAATCATAATTAAACCTGAAAACAGCTAACAATCTATTAAATATAAAATTTCTCGTGCTAACAAAGGTAAATTGAGGGGTTTAATTATGAATATTTAGTGACTCATCCAGATGAAATCTACAGATTTGATGAAGAACGATAGGAATCCACGCCTTAGCTCCACCATCTTCAGATTGGTTAATTCCCTCTTTTCTCTTTATGAATTTTATGAATTTTTGGCCAGAGAACCCCTTTTTATAGAGAGATACTCGGCCAAAACAAGCGCAAATCAATGAGGACTTAATTTCTAATTTTTCTAAAGCTTGGACTTCCGCCCAACCGATCGATCATCCGTATGACCAATTGATCGTCCAGCGCCATCGATCAATCGTTCAGGAGACCGATTGATCGTCCAGGAAACCGATTGATCCTCCAGGAGACCGATTGATCGTCCAGACTTGTTTTTCAACCAAATTCATCTTGATAATTCTTGAACTTCTGTATCGAATTTCGCAAAGCTTTCAACATGAAAGTTGTTCATCCTAGCGTCTTCTAGCAGTCCCCAAAATTTTAGAAGTTTACAAAGTTTTTGGAGATTTTGGCGAATTCTTTTCAATCTGACAGCGAAGCCACATATTTTCATCAAATATAGGCATATTAACCTTTTTTTGCATTTTCTATCTATCTTTAATCTTCACTAAAGTTAAAATCAATTAACAAACTATCAAATACAAATATTTAGTGACCTATCACACCCCCAACTTACACTTTACTAGTACTCAAGCAAAAAAAAGATAAAAAGAAAGTGGTTAATCTAATTAACCACTTTCATAGGTCTCACGATTGCACTTAGTATGTGCAACAAGCCTTTAAACCCATGAAATAGAAATACTATCAATAAACATCTATACATTTCATTGAATATGCCATTAGATTTTAATCATAATACTCATTAACTCTAATGCATGAAATAGAAATACTATCAATAAATATACCTTTCAAATCATAGTTACATAAAACTATAGTAAATCGAAACATGTCATAGCATATTTCCGACACTTTAACATATTTACTCATGACTGAAAACAACATTAACACTCTTGTATGTGAATAAAGTTCCACATGCTTGATCGCTTGGAAACGATGTTGTTATGTCATACACAAAACGCAATTTAGAAATTTATAAACCTTTCTTTGAAGACTAAATTAATAAGATAGGATAATGGTGAAATACGGGGTCGGACCTCACGGAAAACTTTGACTAACAAGGAAAAATCAGAATTAAATCTCGAAACTCTAACCCTAAAGCGAAGAAGGATTGATTTGGGTTGTTTTATAATTATTTAATGAAAACTAACTAAGAAAGCAATGTAAAAAGGATTTAAGATAGATCAATGAGAAAACCTACGGATTACTCAATCCACTTTAGTTTCACTTTTTGTATACTCTAGTTATCCTCTTATTTTCTTATCTAGACATTATAGATTCATAGCTTCTTAGGCTTACATGAATCCCTAAAAAAAGGTAAGGGTTTTCCAAAGGCATATTTTATCTTTGATTAGCATAGATTGTCTTCGGGGTAACCTTAGCACAACCTATCGTCACTAAGCATAAAATATCTCATCGGTTATTCACAAATCATATCAAAACTATCTTATAAATCTCTACCATCAATCATCGAAATTAAGTAGACCTAAATGTACGTCAAGGAACTCTGTTCCTTCAAGGCTATTAACAATAAAATTGTATCTATAAGATCATGTCTAGCAAAAGAATACAAGTATCAAACTAGAAAATATAAAGAAGCTATAGTAAAGCTTCATAAGATCCCTAAGTACCGAACTTAGCCACTCATCTTTGGGATGAAGGACATAAATTCGATAAAGACCGATTTGGATCCACGCCACGACTCCATCTTCTCCTTGAAATCTTCAAAACCCTAATTCTCTCTCTTCTCTCTATGGAACCTCCTGTTTTTCTGCCAGCAAACCTCTTTTTATACGTATGCTCCCGAAGTTAGAGCTTGGCTAAGTTGGACTTCTACTACAAGTCGGATTCCCTGAATTAATTCTGGTTGTCTTACTCCAGTCACAACTGGGTCCAATGATGATGGAATTTGAAAATGTGCTCAACACTAAAGAAGTAGATTTGACCGTTTTCTATCATATAACGAGGATTTGATAATATTCAAACTTATCGGAAATATTTGGCGAATATTCTCCTGAACATCGATGGACTAGTTTTCCAGCATCTGTATATCTTTATATTCTTCAAAACTGGTATCAATCCATCCGTAATCTCGCAACGTGTCCAACATAAAAGTTGTATCTCTTTAAGTCTTCTATTACGAAATAAAGTTTCAGAATATTTTGACTTATAAACTATTTATGGAAATTTATTTACTGACAGGCGATGAAGCAACGTATTTTTAGAATGTTAACCTTTTTCTATATTTTATAACTTAAATCTTCATTAAACCTGAAATCAAATAACAAGTTATCAAATATAAACACTCTCGGGCTAATAAAGGTAAATTAAGGGATTTAATTATGAATATTTAGTGACTCATCAATGCTTCAGAGTATCCATCATATCGAAACATTTCAACTTTTCAAAAGCACAATCATAGCCACGCACATATCTTCCACTTATCACATAGTAATCTCTATTTTTATTGTTTTTTATTTTTTTTTCATGACATGTGTAATGTTATGATCTCTTATGCTTTCTTCATGGTTTATGTAATGAGATTCAAGCCAGTGACTTCCCAACCAGACGATTTTAGGGCACTGGGTATAGAACACCTTTTATACTCTAATGCTCAAACCATGAAGGTTACAATCATAACTAGTCATTCATTTTTCAGGAATTTTAATTGTTTTACGTGAACAACACACATTGTTAGGAACATTGTCCGGTTACTAAGTATGAAACTCAATTTGCATATAAAGCTCTTTTTTTCAGTTGTATACTTTCATGTAGCATGACATAAAGTCATAAATCTATCATAGTATTATGCTTAGAATCTAATTTCAACTAATCAACATATGGAAGTGAACATGTGGATTAGGATATGGCAAGTGGATTAGGATATGACAAGTCATCCTTAATTCATGGTAAAAGTATTAAAGTATAGAAATAATCTCATACATAGCAAAAATTTACTATCCCTTATATGACATTAAAATATCAGAATAATTCACAAGATAAATTTCTAAAATAGGCATCTTTATCAAATCATATCATAATTTTATTCTTTTGACATATTTCAAGGGATATATAATATTTAATTATCTAAAAAAATAAGCATTGAATTCCAAGAATTCTACCTCCCAACTTAAATGTAATTGTCCCCAATTACAGTAAGTCATAAAAAAGCAAAGACTAATAGGGAAGAAATAACCATAATGTCGTGCCATAAATAGTTGTCTCAAGCCTTACCCTCATCACACCGCCCATAATAAGGATACGTTGTCACTGAAGAAAGTCATGTCTCTAGAAGAATACTAAAATAATAATAAGAAATAAAAATAACACCCTGATAGGTATATCATTTATTCGAAGAAATAGTCGCCCGTGAGTGATTTCCAAAGGAAAACCTGCCATAAAAGTACATTTTCAAAAGATCAAATAAAATGGCATGTAAAATATATCAAGAATAGCAAAAAGGTATAAAAATAAGGAAACTTTCGGCAGAGTTTCCTTTGTATTTATGGACTAAAGATCATGTACAACCATTCATCCGCA
Organism: Narthecium ossifragum; assembly: GCA_963920575.1. Lineage (NCBI taxonomy): Eukaryota > Viridiplantae > Streptophyta > Magnoliopsida > Dioscoreales > Nartheciaceae > Narthecium > Narthecium ossifragum. The sequence continues at coordinate 13,244,840 of OY986973.1, forward strand.
TATTTTGGGATAATTATTTTTGAATCCCACAAAACTTGTTAAATTACAAATGTATCCCTACATTCTTTAGGCTCACATATGTACCCCTGAAAACATTGAAAAAATATTAAACATACCCCTCTGTTTAATTCCGTCCATCCATCTAATTTAACAACGGTATAAATCTAATCATGGAGGGAAAATTTTACTTAATTAACCATACAAAGTTACTTCATTTAACTTAATTAACCATACAAAGTTACTTAATTACAAATGTACCCCTACATAAGTAACCTTTACCATGATGTCGTTAACATTGTTAGGAATATTCCCTATTTATTCGCCGAGAAGTAACTGATGTCTCGCAAAACGATGTCATTAAATCGTATGCAATCCACAATTTAGAAATTTATAAACCCTTATTTCAATATTAAATTCTAAGGATAGTATAATGATGAAATACGGGGTCGATCTACAGGGAAACTATTGATTCAAACAACGAAAACAAAACCAACTCTCAATACTCTATTCTAAAGCAACAAAAGGGTTCATTGGTTTTAGAAATTAAGTAATTAAAACTAACTAAGAAAGCAATGTAAATTAAGATGAAGATGAATCAATGAGAGAAAACTTAGGGATTACTCAATCCACTTTAGTGTCACTTCTTGTATTCTCTAGTTATGCTCTTGTTTTCTTACCTAGATATTATACATTCACAGCTTCTTAAGCTTACATAAATCCCTGAAAGAATGTGAGTGTTTTTCAAAGGCATACTTTATCTTCGATTAGCATAGTTTGTCTTCGGGTAACCTTAGCACAACCTATCGTCACTATGCATAAAGTATCTCATCGGTTACTTCACAAACCACATTAAAATTTTCTTATAAATCTCTACTATCAATCACCGAAATTCAAGTAGGTCTAAAAATACGTCAAGGAACTCTGTTCCCTCAACTCTTTTATCATTAAAATCAAATCTATAAGATTATGTTTAGAATAACAATACAAGATTCAACTAGAAAAATACAAAGAAGATATACTAAAACTTCATGAGATCCCTAAAGTATAAGAATCAGCCACTCATCTTGGGAATGGAAGCTGTAGAATTGATGAAGAACTCCAAGGATCCATGCATTGACTCGTCTGTCTTCAGAAACCCTAATTCTCTCTTTTCTCTCTATGGGGGCTATCAATTTTCAGCCAGAAAACCTCCTTTTATAGGGATAGACTCAACCCAACTAGTATCACATCAAGTAGGACTCTATTTTTAATATTTCTGAAATTAGCTTTCCGCCCAACCGATCGCCCGTATGACTGATTGATCGTCACGATTCACCGATGGATCGTCCATTTGGTCGATCAATCATCCAATAGTGTTTTTTTCCAGCCAACTTCATCTTGATAATTCTGGAATTTCTGTACAGATTTTGGCAAAGCTTCCAATATGAAAATTGTTCATCTTGATGTCTACTAGTAGTCCTCCAAATTTCAGGAATGTTGGGATTTTCTGAAAATTACGGTGAATTATTTCCAAACTGACAGCGGAGTAGCGTATTTTCAGCATATTAAGCTCTTTCTGTATTTTCCAACTTGAATGTTCATTAAACATAAAATCAACTAACAAATTATAAAATACAAACACTCTCAGGCTCTAAAATTTCATAATATTTCGACCCTTCCTTGCAACCACAAATGCCTTAATCAATTGTCGGAATGGTGTTATGACCGTCACTTTTGGTAACATGGAGATACGATTGAATATCTTTGATACATCTAAGAATCATGCATGTGATAAGGAATGTTTTATGATTGATGCATGGACAAGTTATTCTAATGATGAGAGCTTAGATAGTGTATCATCGATGGTGGATAATGATCATGTGGCTTACCATTGAGATGATGTTTTATGTGATAATGATATTTTATATCATGATGTTCCTTGTCATATTGACTTGCCGGTGTATGAAACATTCTATGAGGACGTGCCTAGCAACCTGAATTCTTGTGAGATAGTAAGTGATGAGGATAATAATTGTTATATCAATTCGCCGGTGTATGAGGTTTTTGGTGAAAATTTACCTGTTTTTGAGGATGATAATGAGATTGACTTACCGGTCTATGAAGCGTTTCATGAGGATAGTTCCGATAGTGTTGAGCCGATTTTGTTTGGATTACATGAAGATTTACTATACCCTAGCACCTGTGATGACACGTGTCTTGATGTTGCGCCAACACTTCATGTTAGAAAGAATTTGGATGAGGTTTTGCCCATTATTGGAGAGAATGAATTAGGAAAGAATGACATGATTCCTTGGTGGAGGCACGGATGGGATTTCCCATTGTCCACACCACACACATTCATAATTCTTGCCAGATTGTTAACATCACCCACCGCATGTTCCAAGCCGTTCTCTTTGATCTTGCACACATTTGAAAAAGATTGTAACCCTCTTTATGTGAGTTTTGACAAATTCTTAAAATGGCTTATTTTGAAAGAGACATGGTTTTACCATTGGCATGTAAGCAAAGTCGTTAGAAGATGGCTTTTGTATTCTTCTGAACGTCGACGAAGCAGTTTTTCAACATCTACATATATGTATATTCTTCAAAAACTCTACCTATCTGTCAGGAGTCTGGAAAAGTGTCAAACATGAAAGTTGTAGCTCTTGAAGTTTTCTCTCACGTGACAAATTTTTCGAATATTTGGACTTATATACAATTTTTGGAGAATATTCTCCTGATAGGCGACGAAGCAGTCTTTTTCACATAAATCCATATTTTTAGTCGAATTTCTTATATTTCTTCTCAAATCATGATTAAACCTGAAATCAACTAACATACGATTAAATACAACTACTCTAGGTGAAATAAAGGTAAATTAAGGGGTTTAATTACGAATAATTCTTGACTCATCACATCCCCCAACTTACACTTTGGTAGTCCTCGAGCAAAAGAAAGATAAAAAGAAAGCAATAAATCTAACTAGCCACTTTCGTAGATCTCACGATTGCACTTATCATCTGCAACTAGCCTTTAAACCCTTGGGTTACCTTAGTGGAGGAGTTATAGTCTTCAGAGGGTTTTCAGGGATGACAACCACAAACATCTATACATTCCCTTGAATATGTCATTAGAAATCAATCATAATACTCATTAACTCTAATGCATGAAATAGAAATAGTATCCATAAATATACCCTTCAACTCATAGTCACATAAGTAAATCAAAACATGTTATCATATATTTCCAACACTTCAACATATTTAATCATTACTAAAAACAACTTTAACACTTCTGTGTGTGAATAAGATTTCACATGCTGAAAGTATCAATTATATCTAAACACTTCAACTATTCAAGATCACAATCCTCTACCAGCACATATTTTCCACTTATCACATAGCAATCTTTGCCTTTATTTCTCTCTGTATTTTTTTATTTGACATGTGAAATGTTATGATCTTTTAAGCTTTTTACATGGTGCATATAGCGAGGTTCAAGCCAGTGACTCTCAAACCAGACGGCTTAAGGGCACTAAATGTAGAACACCCTTCAGACTTTAATGCTCAAACCATGAAGGGTACAAATCATAACTAGTCATTTTTTCTAGGAGTTTCAACGGTTTTACGCGAACACCATGCTAGCCAGGCACACTTCTCTATTAATAAGTTGAAAATCCTTTTTTTTCATACATATATTTTGCATATTCAGATAATTGCATGTGTTCATGTATTTTCTTTGACATATTATAAAACTGTAAATCTATCATAGTATAATGCTTAGAATCTAATATCAACTCTTCAACATGTGAAAGTGAACACGTGCATTAGGATATGTCAAGTTATCCTTAAATCATGGTAAAAGTGTTAAAGTATAGAAATAAGTCATGCATAGCAAAATATTACTATCGCTTATATGACATACAAGTCTTAGAATAATTCAAAAGATAAATTTCTAAAATAAGTATCTTTGTTAAATCATATCATAATTTCATTCTTTTAACATAATTCAAGTGATGTATAAGATTTTATTTAAAAAATAAAAGCATTAAATTCCTTAAATCTACCCCCCAACTTAAATGTAATTGTCCCTAATTACACTAAGTCATAAAATAAATAAAAAAATAACAGGTTAGAAATCACCATAATATCGTGCCATAAATACTTGTTCTACGCAATACGATCACCACACCGCCCAGGAGAAGGATACGTCGCCACTCATGAAATTCATGTCTATAGAAAATACTCAAATAATAAAGCCATAAAAATCACCATAAAACCAGAGAGACATATATAAAGAAAGTAAAATGACCCCATGATCAATAGACATAAGATTTGCATAATTCGCCCCTTAATGATTTCCAAAGGAACACCTGTGATCACTCACAAACGTCGTCGTTAAAACGCAACAAACTTCAATCAAAATATAATCCTTATTCTATCACTATCCTACAGGGTAGACTAGTGGTTAAGTTCGTAGTCGATCCACAGGGAAAACGTTGGAATGTAAAATCAATTCTGGAAACTAATTCCTAAGCGGAGTAATCAAAAGGTTGGTTGAATTATCTAAAGATTATCTAAGAAAGCAAGTAAAGTGATCGGGATTTGAACCAAGTTATGAATTACCTAGGGATTACTCAATCCACCCTAGCTTCACCTTCAATCTTTTCTAGTTATCCTCTTGCTCCCTTCTCTCAACATTATGGATCATATGACTACAAGCTCACATGAATCCCTAAAATAAGATTTATGTTCCTAACGGCATAGCCTATCTTTCTTGGCATAGGTTGTCTTCGATCCTACGATTACTTTAAGTTATACTACTCTTAATGACCTTGGCACAATCTATCCTAGCATAGCCTATCTCAAAAGCAAACCATAAATCACATGAAAACCATCTTATTAATCTGTATAAACAATCACATAAAGCTTATACGACTGAAAATACTTCAAAGGAACTATGTTCCCTCAACTCTCTAATCATTATAACCATATTTACAAGATCATGTTGAGAAGAACTTTACAAGAATCAAACCAAAGAAAATCAAAAGCTACACTAGGGTTTCATGATATCCCTAAGTTTAAGAATTAGCTACTCATCTTCTGGGAAAGATCCATAGGTGTTGGGAAGGAAGCCTTCGATCCCTACGGAAAGATCTCCATGTTCAAAACCCTAGCCTTCTCCTCCAAAAGTGGTCCAAAAGATGATCAATTTCGGCTAGAATAACTCCTTTATGTAATAGAAACCCTTAATCTCGGAATTAGGAGTTATAATTGAACTTAAACTCTAATTTCCCTAAATTCCGTGTTAATGATGTCATCGAAGCGACCGATCGGACTCAAATCCGATCCATTGCTCCAGTTGGTCTGACTGGGTCTTCACTGCCATGTCATTAATCAATTTCAGCCTTTCTCAAATTTCAGCTTTCATAGATCTAACTTTGCTTCACAACTGGCGCCAATATATACAGAATCTCACAAAGTGTTCAACATGAAAGTTATAGCTTTGGAAGTTTTCTTTTATGTCATCGAATTTCAGAATATGGGGAGTTTTGTAGAATATATGGTGAGTTATTTCTAAATAGTCGATGAAGCAGTCTTTTTACAGGATTTAGTGATTTTTGGCCGAATTTCTTGTATTTCTTCTCAAATCCTACTTAAACCTGAAATCAAACAATAAGATATCAAATACACCTACTCTTAGTCTAACAAAGGTAATTTAAGGGGTTTAATTAGGAATAATTAGTGACTTATCAACCTGCCACAAAAATACCTTCCCAGAAGATCAAAGATTATAAAATGTAAAATATATCATTAATAGCAAAAAGGCATAAGAATTATTAAAAATTCTACAGAGACTCCTTTGTATTGTTATTATATATCGAATCTGTACACTCATTCATCCACATAATTTGAAGGATAAACATTAAAAACATTCAAAATACAGGGAATTATCCATGCTCAATACCCAAAATGGTCAACATCCATAATAGAATTCTGATTGAAGATCAAGACTGTTCGATCTAAAATCTGATCACTGTAGCCTCTGGATCGAGTCTGGCAGCCATTGGATGGCTGAAAGTTCACCAGAGGTGATCAATGGTGAAACGATGGCAACGACAGACAGAGAAGGTATAGGAAGAATCGGGGATGTCTGAGGAGTTCTCCTGTGAGCTCTGATCGTAGAATGGAGGTCCTCAGGTGGCAGATCGGAGATTGCTGGATCGGAGTTGTTGAGATTATCGGGGTTGGAAGAGATGACCGAGGCTGCAATCAAGGTTGGCAAGGGTTGAGGAAGGATCGTGAAAGCTTGGGGAACTGTCCTATGGTGTTTAATTGATGAATTGAGCTTCATTTGTCTATGAATTTCTAATTTCTATAGCGACATGTGGAAATACTCTCTATTTATAATAAAAGGTCCAGCCCATCACAATCGTAATTTTCCCGGGAAAAGATGTAATTTAGCATTGAAAAGTCAAATTTTTTGCCCGATAACAAAAGTTTTCCTTGAAATGTGTTTATCATGGAAGGCCTTTGTTTTGTCTTTATAAATTTTGGATTTCAGATAAGCTTCATTACGAATTTCCTCAAGTTCACATAAACTTAATTTCCTATGTGCCGTGACAGCATTAGTATCAGTGTTCAGCTTTTTAATGGCCCACATAGCCCTATGTTCTAATTCAACTGGCAGATGACACAGTTTACCAAACACTAACCGATATGGGGACATACCAATAGGTGTTTTATACGTTGTTTTATAAGCCCAAAGTGCATTATCTAGTTTAATAGCCCAATCTGTGCGGTCAATGTGAACAGTTTTTTCTAAAATATGTTTTGTTTCCCTATTAGAGAGCTCTACTTGGCCACTGGTCTGAGGATGATACGGGGTCGCAACCTTATGTGGGATAGAGTACTTTCTAATGATGGACACAAAATGTTGATTATTAAAATGAGAACTACCATCTCTAATAATCGCACGAGGACAACCAAATCGAGAGAAGATATTACTTTGAAGAAATTTAACCACAAGTCTATGATCATTCGACTTGGTTGCTATAGCTTCTACTCATTTAGAAACATAATCGACAACTACAAGGATATACTGAAAACCAAGGGAAGGTGGAAAGGGACCCATGAAATCGATACCCCAAATATCAAAGATATCGGCAACTAAAATCGGAATATGAGGCATCTCATTCCTACGAGAGATATTTCCATTTTTCTGACATCGAATATAAGATTGGAAAAAATTATGAGAATCTTTGAAAATCGTCGGCCAATAGAATCCGTATTGAAGAACTTTTGCAGTGGTTTTCTTTCCTGAAAAGTGACCACCACACGCAAGTGTATGACAGAAGGTAAGAATGTCATGAGCTTCTAACTCAGGCACACATCGTCGGATAACTTGATCCGAACAATGTTTAAATAACTCAGGGTTATCCCAAATATAATATTTAATCTAAAAAAAGAATCTATCTTTGGCATTTTTAGATCAAGAATCAGGAAGTTTGCTTGATACAAGATAATTAACTATATGAGCATATCAAGGCTGTGAAATGCGAGTAACCTCAAAGACCTCAAAGAGGGTCTCGTCTGGGAAAGAAGCACTGATAGGAGTTTTATCAAGAATATGTTCCAAAGGACGGCGGGACAAATGATCAGCAACTACATTTTCTGACCCTTTCTTATCCCTAATCTCAAGATAAAATTCTTGCAAAAGCAAGATCTATCGAATTAGTCTAGGTTTGGCATCCTTTTTGGCTACAAGATATCTAAGAGCAGCATGATCAGTATAGATAAGAATTTTAGAACGTAGGTGGTAGGGACGGAATTTTTCCAATGCAAAAATTACTGCTAATAATTCATTTTTAGTAGTAGTATAATTTAATTGAGATTTAGAGAGGGTCTTACTAGCATAATAAATCACATGTGGAATTTTATTTACTCGCTGTCCTAACACAGTTCCTATGGTAGAATCAAAAGCATCACACATAAGTTCAAAAGGTAAAGAATAATTAGGTGCATGAACTATGGGCGACGTTGAAAATAAATCATGAATGGTCTTAAAAGCAGTGAAACAAGCATGATCGAAGACAAAAGGAACATCCTTGGCTAACAATTCACACAAGGGTCTTGAATTTTTAGAAAAGTATTGGATGAATCGACGATAAAATCTAGCATGACCTAAGAAAGAACGAATCTAACGTACAGACGTCGGTGGAGGTAAATTACAAATTAATTCAACTTTGGCTCTATCAACTTCTATACCACGTTTTGAAACAATGTGACCTAAAACAATTCCTTCTTGGACCATGAAGTGACTCTTTTCCCAACTAAGAACTAAATTAGTTTCTATGCATCGATCAAGAATTTGAGAAAGATTGTCTAAACAGGATTCGAAAGAATTTCAAAACACAAAAAATCACCCATGAAGATTTCGAAGAATTTATGAATCATATCAGAGAAGATGGCTATCAAACACATTTGAAAAGACGCTGGTGCATTACAAAGACCAAAAGGCATCCTATGGTAAGCAAAAGTACCAAAAGGATATGTGAAAGTAGTTTTCTCTTGATGTTGAGGATCGACTGCAACTTGGTTATATCCTAAGTATTCATTTAGAAAACAATAATAACTCTGACCAGAAAGTCTTTCCAGGATTTGATCAATAAAAGACAAGTGAAAATGATCTTTCCTAGTCAAGGCATTAAGTTTCCTATAATCAATGCACACGCGCCATCTTGTAGTCTGGCGCATTGGGATCTGCTCACCGGTCTCATTTTCTACAACTATTAGGCATGATTTCTTAGGAACTACTTGTGTAGGGATTCATTGACTATCAAACATTGGGTAGATAATTCCTACATCTAGAAGTTTCACTACCTCTTTCTTCACCACCTTTTTCATATTTGGATTGAGGCAGTGTTGCATTTCCCTAACAGTTTTTTACTCATCCTCTAGATGAATCCTATGCACAAATTGAAGGGTCGATGCCTTTCAGATCGGCCACTGACCATCCTATGGCTCTCCTATGGAGTTTCAAAACCTCTAAAAGTTGACTCTCCTGATCGCTCGAAAGGAAAGAAGATATGATGACGAGAAGTGAGGAATCTGACCCTAGGAAAACATATTTTAGCATTTTAGGTAGTGGTTTTAATTCTAATTCAGGTGGTGTTTACAGTGAAGAAGGTGCAGGTGTACCAGAGAGTGGTGGAAGGGGTTCAACCAACCAAGAAACATTTTTTGTATCCGCTGTGCACTGGCCGATTGATCGGCCGTCTAGCCAATCAATCAGTTCTAGATCGATGGATCAGTCCTCTGGACGATCGATTGGTCGAGCCGATTCGTGTGTTCCAATGTCATCTTTCGATTGTGCAGTGTCTAGAACATTCTACACATCATTATCAGAATCATAATCTTTCAAAATATCATATATTTCATCAGAAATCATAGAATATGATCTAGCATCAACACATTCGTTCAAAGTATCAACATTAAAACATTCATCATCATCAGGCTCAGGCAAACATGCAGTTTTAAAAATATTCAATTTAACATGCATGTGATCAAAAGAAACATCCATCACACCAGTTCGACAATTTATGCAGACATTAGCAGTGGCCAAAAAGGGACGTCCTAGAATAATGGGTACAGTCTTCTTATAGTGGACAGGAGGTTCCATATCTAAGACAACAAAGTCAATAGGAAAGAAGAAGTTATTCACTTTAACTAAAACATCTTCTAAGATTCCTTTAGGTGTCTTAATGGACCTATCAGCTAATTGCAAAATCACGAGTGTCTGTTTAAGTTCTCCCATCCCAAATTCCTTGTAAAGGTAATATGGCATAAGATTAACACTGGCACCTAAATCTAGAAGAGCACCATCAATATGGTAGTCTCCTATACAGCAAGGTATGGTAGGGGTACCAGGATCCTTCAAGTTTGGTATCATATTTGAAAATCGAACTGGTAGGGGTAGCTAAATCTAGAAGGGCACCATCACTATGGTATGATCCTTTTAGAAACTTTGGATTTGACCTTGTATTTATGGGTACACAGATCCTTAAGAATTTTGGCATAAGAAGGAATCTGTCTGATGGCATCAACCAAAGGAATGTTGATATTGACTTGTTTGAAGGTTTCAAGGATCTCTTCGGCAGTTTTTCAGGCTTTTATGGTTGAAGATGGATCCTTAAGAGCTGCTGGAAAAGGTACTTTGTGAATGTATTTAGCTGGATCAGGCTCTCTAGAATTAGTTGGATCATAATCAGGTGGAAGAAAAGAGTCATCTCGGATTGGATGATGGATCATTTGGGAGGCCGATCAATCATCGGACGGATGATGGATCGTTGGGACGGCCGATCGATCGTCCGTACTGATAGGTTGACCTATTTGATTATCTACTGTTTTACCACTTCTAAGGGTCACAACGACCTTAGCACTCTCAATGTTTTGATTTTCTACATAGGGTTGGTGACAGGTTGATTTGGCAAGTGTCCTTTCTCTCTTTTAGACAAGGTGTTAGAAACCCAATGAATTCTCAAGCTTAGCAATGGATTGGGTATTAGAATTACATTTTTTCTCTATTCTAGACACATATTTTTGTATTTTGGAAATTTCACTTGTCATTATTCCACTAAGATTTTCATTCATGGCAGTCATGGCTGAAAGGATGAAACCCAATGTGGGTTCACAGGTGGATTGGCCTGGCGTTGAATGTGATTGTGGAGGGTACCCAGGGTTTGGATTTGTAGAAGATTTTGGTGGGTACTTGAAAGCAGAAGGATTAACAATATTGTTTTGTCCTTGAAAATTACTTGACTGTTGTGGCTTCCAACTAAAGTTAGGATGATTTCTCCAACCTGGATTGTAGGTATTAGAATAAGGGTTCTTTTGATATTTGGAAAAAACCATAAGTTGCATTAACATATTTCTGAACAAAGTCAGGAAAATTTGGAGCTAAATGATAGTATATTATAGAATGATCAGAACTAAGGCAAAGGGCACAGATGTCAACAGAAGTGTTAGGCAATTATTGAGCAAGAGACTGATCTGTTTTCAACTGGTTTAAATCCTTAGTTAGGAGGGCTACTTGTGCAGAGAGACTTTGGAATTCAAAAATTTCATGAATTCCTTAAGAATTACGAACAGTGGTGGACCGACTCCTAGAAACTGAGACATTGTATTGTAAATTTTCAGCAATGTTGTCATACATTTCATGTCAGGACCCGTTCCTCCAACCCTGTTCGACCGTGTGAGGTCGAGGGTCTGGCCTTGTTCTGTGATCTGGTTGATCGTGAAGACCCCAAGGGCAATTTGGAAAATTGCACCTTGACGGTTAGATTCACACCCGTGTAGTGCACCCATAGCCTTTGATTGATATGTGTGATTGATTAGATCCTTATAGGCGCTCACGATCGAGAGATCGGAGCTCGATCGGGAAGGATCGAATCAGACGGCTGAGATTTAATCTTAGCACTGTAGCAAGGCAGTTCAGGCACTGTAGCTACAGGTCGGTTTGGGCCTATATAACCCCCCTACTCCTCTTCTTCTTCTTTCTTTTCTCTTCCACTGTTCCCGTGACCTCCTTTCCCACTCCGACGACGTCGTGTGCACAAGAGAGAGTGAAGCAGCTCCGGTGAGCTAGGGGACGACAGCAACAACTTGGGGATCCATCCTTGAGTGGTCTTCAGCTGGATTAAGTGAGGATTAGCTTAAAGAGGTAGGGTTCTTCTCCTAAACTTAGGTTTAGGTGTAATTAGGTGTTATATGGTGTTTGAACCTGTGATTTGTTTTTTTCCTTATGCTAGATGGTTACCCTAGGGATGATTAATAACTGGCTAGAGTTTCATTGGATTTGGTTTGAATTTAAGTTGGATTTAAGCATGTTTTTCATTTTGATTTCCTGATTTTCTGTTCTAGCAGAGCAGTGGTGTTCTAGCTTCGATATACAACTGCATGTGCATGAGTTGAGTTTGTGATCTACATGAAAGTTGTAGATAGAGGAGTGAGCTTTCATCTTCAACTAGTTTCATGATTTTTGGAGCTATCTTTAATTACTATTGAATGAAATGCTGTTTCTATGCTGAAACATGGCAGTCATCATAATTAGTGTAATTATGTGGTTTATTGTTATTAAATGGATCTGCTTTTTGGAGGGGATGATCTTAGTGCTATTTACGTGTGATCTGAAAAGTTTGCTTTCAATCAAAGTTATTTTCAAAAGGATTTTGATTGGGTTTATCAGATTTGAGATTTAAGTGAAATTATAGGTTTTCATTGATTTCCTTTCATACTATCAATCCCATTTTTGGGTATGTCATTCGGGGTCTGCCATCGAACCAGGGGATTCGCACCTCCCCTGGGATGTGCAGAATAAATGGGCATTAAGTACGCCTTCAGCTTTGAATAAAATATTATTATATTGTTGTTATAGCTACTTTATAGTTTAGCTGGGGTTGTATCCCGTTTGTAGGTCTGAGTTCCTATTTTATTCCGCTTTATTCTAGACTGATGCTATATATACCCTTGGTGAGCTATAGGCTATGCCTGGACTTGTGTTTTATCTGACATCCAGTTGCATGCTTATACTTCTGTTGTGCATGAGCATAGCATGCACCTGATTACATTAGATGCATAAGGATAGCGCGTGGCTGATGGGTTGATCGCCGATCCGAGGCTGTCCAGATTTGAATGGTTGTGTTCAGTCGAATTCGATGATAGGCCTAAATGAATTGAACACATGTTGATTGAGGTTTAGAGGTCGTCTCAGCCTCGAGTCGGGTTCTGAGGTGTAGCCGGTGTCCAGTGTTCTATGACTCTTGAGTAGAGGGTGTGCGTACTCAGCGGTGTCATTTCCCGCCTAGCAGTGCAGGTTTCTTGTTGGTGAGTTAGCAATTTTTGCTTCCTGCTTCACTGAGCATGACCCAGCATGTGACCAGCTCCTCTGGAAGACCATGATTGAGGCCCTCAGGGATGCGCGGTGGGGTTATGGGCCCCCTGTGTACACCCAAGCTTTACTTGAGGGTGACACTGTTATGTTTCCTTCCTTTGTGAGTGTCGTAGCATATAATCCTGCTGAGTTTATTGCTCACTCCTATCCGGGCTGCATTTTGCAAGTGCATGAGTCAACTCTTCTTCCGTAGATCCCAACTGGATAGGCACATGGTAGCGCGTCGACTTATGGAGGTGTTCGAGGACTTGAGGTTTATTCAATCTTGTTAGATTATTTAAATGTATAATTTCCTTGTGTAAGGATTTTGAGGATTAATATATTATATCAAAATCTTAAAATTTTATTTTGACCCCAGAATCAATGGTTAATTAGTTGTCTTATCTCATTGTAATCGCGCCTTTGATGAATTGAATAGATTAGGAACCCTCACACCCCGGACCGGATGGGTTTTCTGGGTCGGGGTGTGACATTTCCCAAAGAGCAGTCCAAGGCTTACTAAGATCAACACCCCCGTAGCAGATTTCGACTATCATTTTATAACAAAATTTCAGACCATTATATAATGAATAGGCTAACTGCCACTTAGGTACCTCCTGATGTGGACACTCTCTAAGAAGATCCTTTTATAGAGGCCTCAACATAGTTCTAATCAAACTAGAATACCTTCCTGCTTAACCAGCAAGTAATAAGACTCTTCCTAATACAACTCAAACTGACTCATAATAACAAGGACTTATCTAAATAAGCAAGTGACTTAACTCAACCAAAACTAGGACTCAAATAAATAGAAAACTCAACTGAGAAGTAAACTCTTAATTAACTCTACCAAGACCAAGAAACTGACTCAAACTAAGATAACTAACCAGACCATCTAGGAAAGGAGTACCCTAGTGACCGGCCTTTGCCTGGGACCTAGTCCATGGCAAAGTCCTTCCAACATATGGAGCCTGACCTGCGTGGGTCCCGTCTAAGTCCACCCGACGTGTGGGTCCCGCCCCATAATTGGGCGTGGGTTTGGCTAGCCCAGGTTGAGCTGGACTCCCAATCGTATCATCCCCTCCCCCTTCAAAAAGTGCATTGTCCTTAAGGCTGAAGTCGGGATAACAATCCAAGAAGCCAGTGAACACCTCTCATGTTGCTTCGGCTGGATTATGTCCCTTCCAATGTACTAGGGTGTCTGCTCAATGCTGGAGTGCCAAGTAGTGTTGTAGGTCTACTCAGCCCAAGTCAACCATTGGGCACATTGTGTAGGACGATCACCAGAAAAACATCGCAAGTCCATCTCCGGAGATTGGTTTACTAACTCAGTTTGATTGTCCGTTTGGGGGTGGTACGCTAAGGAGAATCTGAACTTGACTCCCTCTAGTCTAAAGATCTCCCGCCAAAAGTTGCTTGTGAAAGTAGGAGACATCAATCCATACCTCTTGAGGGATTGGTAAGGGCTAGAAAAGGCTGGCTGGCTTCAGGGTCTCGGCCTTGTGTCGTTGGCAGGTGTCACACTGACAGAGGAAGTCCATGATCGACGCCTGAGCTCCCTTCCAATAAAAAGTTGTTCGTAGCCAGTGCCATATTTTGACGAACCCTTCATGTGTGCTCTGTGTATGGTTGCCAAGATCTATGGGATGACTGGGGAGTTATTCCTCAAGAAGATGCGGTCTTTATGGAAGATGACTCCGTTGTGAACTGATCAAGGTCCCTTGATCTCTCCACTGTGGAAGTTTTTTGCAAGCTTCAGCATCTCTGGAATGGTCCTCCCATCCTCCTGAATTGGTTCAAGCTATTGTGGTACCGGACTTGACATGGCGCCCACCGAGAGTGGAGTCCCTACCCAAGGAGTCGTGTTGTACTCTGGTTGGGCGCCGGAAGGGTTGATCATCGGTGAAGCAAGAGACGGTGTGGATAGGGCCCCTTCTTTGGTTTTAGCTGGTAATTCTATGGATATCTTGGCAGATCATCATACCAAGAGTTGGCTCTCCCTGGTCCATGAGGTCTTGGCTCAACAGGGTTTTCACAGGCTGTATCATGCAAAATATCATTGACAGCTTCTATAAAGCAGGGTCCTTGTGCTCTCCGTTGTCGCAGCTCTACTAGAGATAGCAGTCTCCGTTGATGTCTAACTGTAGTTTGAGTCTGACTAGGAATCCTAGCTATAGTAGGATTTGGAATCCTAGCCGCACTCAAACTCCAGTTCACGGTCGCGGTACGCCCAGCGGGGGCTAGTCAACTTGGTGGTGGCGTCGTCCTTGCCGTAGCATGCCGGATCACGTGCTGCTTCACCTCGTGAGTCTTGGCGAAATTCATAGCTTCGCCTATAGTTGCTGGTCTAGCGAGTTGAATGTCGTACCTGATTGAGGCTTCAATCCGCTAATGAATAGACTCAGTGCAACATCTCTAGCACGGTGAGGAACACGACCTATGTCGCGCCCCGACCCGCAAAAGCCCAACCGGGCCGGGCGACGCGAACTGGAACCTAACAACTGCGGAAAAATTTGGCGAGGGTTCCCTCTAACCTATTGGTCTCCCTAAGCAATTCACTAAAACACCATCAATTAAATAAAACTACAATTTATAGAAGCCTCAAACTGCAGATTACAAAACCCAAAGTATAATACACAAAACCTCGAAGAGGGGAAGATTGAAATACAACATTATACAAACTCTCCCGTAGAAGGCTAACTATCTAAGGGTTCTAGAAGACAGATCACCACTCCTCAGACTCCGCCTGGCGCCGCCGCACCGCCGACCAACTGCCCGGTAGGTGCTACCAAAGAGGAACTAACGCCTACACCTGCAAAACACAGCCCGTGTAGGAGTGAGCACTAAGCTCAGCAGGGAAACTACACTATGACACACAGAAGGAAGAGGGAAATGCAACAGTGTTGCCCCCAAACCAGGCTTGGGTGTGTTGCAAGGGTCCCATAACCCTTCATCGGTGTCCCTAGGCATATCCAACCATGGTCACCCCAATGGACTGGGCCTATCCTGGATACACCTAGTGTCGTAGGGTTCCAGCTGTAGTCACCCAAAACGGACTAGGCCCACACTGGTCGCCACTGTTGCGGGGTTCCAGCTATGGTCATCCAAAACGGACTGAGCCCATACTTGTCGCCTCCGCGGGTAGGAACAGACACTGCCTGGGCCGGTACTATCCCCCTCAGCCCCCAAAGGATACGAACCGACACCGATTGCACCCTCAACACCTGGCTCGAGGCCGACACGACCTCTAACAATCATCAAACAAAAGGTGTTCGAGTCATCTAGGCCTATCATCGAAATCGACTGAACACCACCATTCAAACCTGATCCAAGCTACCCAACCCCAGTCCTAGGGCTAAATCCGAGCTTCCAAGCCTCGGGATGGCAACCCACAGATCGCCCAAGCCCTAACCTTATGCAACTAATGCACAACCAAAATGCATGCAATGCGCACACGCATATAGAACAGATATAGCATGCAACACATGTGATGATAGCATAAACAGGGTCTGGGCTCGGCACTCTGCCGGCCCGGGGTGGTGAACACATATTTAAGGTCTTGTTGCAATGGTACCACCACCAACTGACAGCCAGTTCACCAACAACCTGCATCGGGAAGCAGCCCCGCAAACAACAGAATGCTCACCACACAGATAAAGCCCTCGGCGCACGCCGACATGCAAGGCTAAGGAAAGCTGTAGGGCAACCCGCCCGTTTATTCTAAACATCCCAGGAGTCATCACTCTCCTGGTTCACAGCCTTTAATATAGGGCTAACATGCTTAATACTATATACCAGTTCATAAATCTACAAAGAAGACTGCAGGCAAAGCCCCGCGGGCAAAACCATTGAAAACCCTTCCCTGCCACACGAGGGATCGATCTTTTCCAGAGAAAAGATCGATCACCATCGTGAATGGGAAGATCCAGCCCCTGTCAACCTTTCAAGGATCGATCTTTCCTCCAGGAAGATCGATCACCAAGCTAAAGGATCGATCGATCACCTTCGCAACCAAGGGCTCGCCCATGCCAGCCAAGGAGCATGATCGATCATCTCCAACTAGATGATCGATCCTTCTCGGGCTGAGCATGATAAACCCAGAGGGATCGATCCTTCCTCGCAAAGGATCGATCCTGATGGGTTCTCCGACAACCGGACGGCGAGAAATACCGTCAGAAAACTCCACCAAATCCCACAAAACACTGGGATCTGGTAGTACGAAGGACCACGAGTCCAAAACCGGTAAGCATGCTAAAAACCATCTACTATACAGCGAGATCTAAGCAAAACAAAACACAATCAACTCAAATCTCACAAAACCGGAAAAACAAGTAGGTAGGAATCCCTACCTAGCCAAGAGCTGCTTCAATCCCAGCTGCTAAGCCTTGGATCGTCCTCAATCTCTCTAAAATCCGGCCATATCTGAGCTCAAGAACGGCGGTTTTCAAAAGAATTCAAGGAAGAAGGTCTCGTCCGCTTTATAGGCAAACGAACCGACTTATGAATGATCGATCTTTTCCTCAGGAAAGATTGATCCTTCATGACGATCGCTGATGAGTCACTAAATATTCATACTTAAACCCCCGTAATTTACATTTGTTAGCCCCAGAGTGTTTGTATTTGATAGTTTGTTAAGTGATTTCAGGTTTAATGAAGATTCAAGTTAGAAAATACAGAGAAGGACTAGTATGTGGAAATTACGCTGCTCTGCTGTTAGTTTGGAAAGAATTCACCAAATTCTCGAGATAAATCCTAAATTCCTGAAATTTAGAGGACGTATAGAAGACTTCAAGATGAACGACTTTCATGTTGGACACTTTGTGAGATTCCTGATGGTGTGATTGCAGATTTGAAGAATACATAAAGATACATAAGCTGGAAGACTAGTCCGTCGACGCTCAGGAGAATATTCGCCAAATATTCCAGATAAGTCGAAATAATGTCAAATCTTCGGGACAGGACAGAAGACTTCCTAATCTACATCTTTCATGTTAAGCACATTTCCAAATTCTGGACCGGTTGAACCCAGTCGCGACCGGAAGAAACTGTCAGGATGGAACCAGGAAATCCGAGTTCACTAGAGGTCTAACTCAACCTTAAAACCCTAATTCCGGGAATTAAGATATAAAAAGGGTTTTGTGGCTGGAAAACGGGAGGCCTCCATAGAGAGAAAAAGAGGGATTCAGATTGGAGAAGAGGACGGAGATGCGGCGTGGATCCCTAACCTTCTTCATCGAATACATGGATCTCATTCAAAAGATGAGTGGCTAAACTCTATACTTAGGGATCTCATGAAGCTTTAGTGTAGCTTTTTTGTATTTTCTAGTTTGATTCTTGTTATCTTTTGAAAGACATGATCCTATGAATATGATTTTATTTTATAAAGAGTTCAGGGAACAGAGTTCCTCGATGTACATTCAGACCTACTTGATTGATGTGCTTGATGGTAGAGATTCGTAAGATTGTTTTTATGTTGCTTTTGTGTATGCCTTTGAGATAATCTATGCTAGATGAAGATAAGTTGTACTCAGATTAAGTTCGAAGATAATCTATGCTAAGTTTGGATAGATTATGCCTTAGGGAAACAATCGCATTATTTTAGGGATTCATGTAAGCTTAAGAAGCTGTGAATCCATATTGTCGAGACAAGAAAACAAGAGGATAACTAGAGAATACAGGAAGTGAAACTAAAGTTGATTGAGTAATCTCTAGGTTTTCTCTCATTGATGTACTTCAATTTCGTTAATCGCTTTCTTAATTAGTTTTAATTAATCAGTTCCTAAAACCCCAAATCAATCCTTCTTCGCTTTAGGACTAGAGTGTTGAGAGTTAATTCTGATGTTTCTTTGTTAGTCAAAGTTTTCCCTGAGGATCGACCCCGTATTTCACCATTATTCTATCTTATTAATTTTTAGTGTTGAAAGAAAGGTTTACAAAACTCTAAATTGCGTTTTGCATACGTTTTAACGACGACGTTTGTGAGTGATCAATCGCACCTTGACTTCTGGCACTAAATGATCGATCTTCTAGAAAGGAAAGATTGACCCTTTAGATGCAGAAAGCTAGACTGGGGCTAAAACACAAGCCCAAGCACGGATCTTTCGATCCCGGGTCCACCTAACCTTTCTTATCAAACACTAGCATAAACATGGTCAGTGTGTGCACAAGCGAGTGTGAAAAAAACCAATGAGGCGCAATTTACTAAATTGCCCTTGCGGTCCAAGAAACAATGCGATCCACCGGATCGCATGCTCAACGCGAAACAATCAAATGAGCCACGAGCCCAACCCAACCTGTCGACGCAGGAGTAGAGGGACAGGTCCTCACAACCTAGGCTTGGGTTGAACTGCACCTGGTAATCTCGGACTAAACCTTCTTGCTGAATCCGAGTTAGTTCGCTGATGGGTCCTCATAGGTCGTTGGTTCATAGCGCAAGTACAAGGCATGCTGGAGGGTATGCCATGTCGTGTACTCATCAGTATCTTTCGAAAGTTGGTACCATACCTGGGCCTCTCGATTGAAGTGATATGTAGCATATCAGACCTTCTCTTGTTCCTGAATAGGGTGGTAAGAGAAGAACTGCTCCTCCTTGAGAATCCAATGCGTAGGATCAGTTGAACCATCGTAGCGGGGAAAATCCATGCAAGGAATCCGACCAGCATGGGGTGGCTCAAGGTTTGGGTAATGAGGCAGTACATGGGTAGGTGGAGTGTGTGGTGGGTAGTAGTGGTGTGAGACCCAGGGTACCTGGGTCGTCGGTGTTCGCCTTATAAGTCACAACGCGTTTTAAAGCCGAGATGACAGTATATTAGTAACCCTTATAAGTCACAACGCGTTATAAAGCCGAGATGACAGTGATCTGCCAGAAAACTCCAAGGTGAAGCAGGGTTGCCTTGGAGCGGTCCAGGGATAGGTGACCCACTGGGAAGTTTACGTAGATTTCTGCGGTGAGCGAAAAGCAGACTATATTGTGCCGGGTGGGGCCCTCGGGTGGATCCTGGACGGAGCCAGGTTCTGGGCGGCCCCGGATGACGGGGGCCGTTACAAGTGGGGTTGTGGATGAGTTGGCTTGTATGGGTATAGGGTGGAGGCAGAAGATGATATGGCGATAGATTATAGGTAGGGACAGGAGGTCGTTGTGGGAGGGGTATAGTTGGCGGTGGTGGAAGAGTGGTTTGGCATGATAAGATAGGGGTCGGATGATTGGGCTGAGTAGGGGATTGGGTATGAGGAATTGGTCCTGATTCAACTAAGACATAGTTGGGAATAGGGTCGGGTTCTCCTTGGCTAGGGACGGCTTCAGGTGGAGTCTTAGGGGAAATAGGATTTGTAGTTGGAGGTTGGTTAGGCTTAGGGTTCTCTCCAGGTACTCCAATGGTTCCCTGATTATGTCCTAGCATCTGTATTGCTGTGTGGACCTGCCCCTCCACTCCTGAGTCGACCATCTGGTCGGGCCCGTGGTTCGTTGTGGACCGCAAGGGCAATTTGGTAAATTGCACCTTGTTGGTTTGTTTCACACTTGTGTGTGCACACACTGACCGTGTTTGTGTAAATGTTTGATTAGAACGGTTAGGTGGACCCAGGATCGAAGGATCCTAGCTTGGGCTTGTGTTTTAGCCCAAGTCTAGCTTTCTGGGCAAAGGGGATTGATCTTCCCTTGCTAAGGTGGTCGATCTTTTAGCACCAGAAAGTTAAGTTGGTTCGTCATGAAAGATCGATCTATTTTTGAAACCCTCCTCTTTGATTCTTTTTTAAATTCGCGTTCTTGAGCTGAGATCCAGCTGGATTTGAAGGAGATTGAGGATGATCCAAGGCTCAGAAGCTGGGATTGAAGCTGCTCTAGTCTAGGTAGGGATCCTACCTACTTGTTTTTCCGGATTTGTGAGGTTTGAGTTTGATTATGGTTTGTTTTGCTTAGATCTGATTATATATATGTTTGTTTTCAATGAAATCTTTGGTTTTGGACTCGTGGTCATTCGTACTACCAGATCCCAAGGTTTTGTGGGATTTGGACTCGTGGTATTTCTTACCGGCGGTCCGCCGGTGAACCCATCCGGATCCATCTTTCTTGAGGAAAGATCGATCATTTGTTTGACGTCATGCCCAGCCCAAGCGGGATCGATCCTTCTGTTGGAGAAGATCGATCCTTGCTTTGGTGGCATGGGTGATGATACGAGTCGATCCGACTCGACCAACTAGACCCTAACTCAGAAGAGGAATCAAACTGGTTCAACCTCTTTTCTAGTTTGACTTGCACTTCTCTAGTTCAAACTAGAGTATTTAATTAGGATTTATTATTATTCTTTTATTGAGTCCTAGTTAATATTTGATTGTTATGAATTAATTAAGAGTCCATTTGAGTTAGGAAGTTGAGTTGAGTTTGAAAGCCTTATTCTTTGCTAATTAAGCAAGGGGGTTTTTTAGTTGGATTAGGACTCTGTCAAGTTCTCTATAAAAGGACCTCAGTAGTTTGCATGATGAATGATGAATAGAGAACAGAATTATTTATAATAGTTGATAGAATATCATAGGAGTAGAATATCATAAGAGTAGAGGTAATGTAGTTTCCACCAGATAATCCACCATTGATCCACCTTCTTCCCCGTCGGTCATCTTCTCCGCAACCGGCACTGCCCCCACCGGTATTTCTCTCTCCCCACCACTTTCTCTCTCCTCCACGTCAGCACCACTGTTCATCATCTCCTTCCTCTCTCTTCCGTGCCCTAACCCTAGCATCACTGCCTGTGAGGACCTGTCCCTCTATTCCTTTAGCTCGTTGTTGACCACAAGGGCAATTTGGTAAATTGCGCCTCGTCGGTTAGTTTCTCACCCGTGTGCACACACTGAACTTGTTTGGTGTTAGTGCTTGTTTAGAATGATTTGGTGGACCCGGGATTGGAAGATCCCAGCTCGGGCGCGCAGAAGCCTGTTTTTGGCTGCTGGCGGCCCGTGAGCGATCGATCGCTCCTTGGAGCGATCGATTGGACTCGGGTCGGTGGGTTTTCCTTTGAGAGGACGGCCGCTGTCGTGGCCGTCGCTCTCCCCTGTCAGAAGGGGAGGACTTTCCCTCCCCTCCTCTCCCTTTTCCCCGGCTTTCCCGGCCTCTTCTTCCTCTTTTCTTCCTCTCCTTGTCCTTCTTCTTCTTCCTTCCTTCTCTTCTTCCCACGGAGCTCTGTTTTCTTCCCCTGTTTCCGGCAGCTCCTTCTCCTCCACCGTTCTCCCTCCTCCGGCCACCGTTTTGGGAGCTTGAAGGCTCGTTGGAACCGTGGCAGCGTGAGGAAGATCCCTGGCGTGGTTTGGAGCTTGGTTAGCGGCTGCTTAGCGGGGAATCAACCGAGGTTTAGCGTTGCCGGTAGGTGTTCTACCTACGTGAGTTAGTTTAATGGGTTTCTCTTAATCTAGCCATTAGATCTTGCTGTATTTGTGTTGTTGGATGCATGTTGCTTAGTATAATTTCTGGTTTAAGTTTCATGAACTTTGGTTGAGATTTTAGTAGGATTTATACATGTTTAATCTCGGATTTTCCAGTTTCTGCTGTTCTTAACGAACAGCCCACTTACGGCGAGTTTTCCAATCAGTACGTGCATGCTTTTGGGTTGTGATGAACATACGAGTTGTAGATACCTGAGTTATCTCTCAATCCCAACTGATTTCATAATTTTCTGATTTTCCTACGATTTTTTATGAATTTATTACTAGAGGACTGCGTTGCAGCAAGTAACTGGTAAGTTAGTTTGATTAGCGGTTTTGATTAGTGTTTTCCCGATAATCGAGCCGTTGGATGATTTTGGATTTTGGATATGTTGATCCCGGCATATGGATCTACTGGAGGCTAGGTTGGATCCCGAATCTGACGTCGGTTGGACGTCAGATCGACGGATCAACTAGCTGGTATGTAAAGAATGGTTTCTTGTTATTGGGCTTTCCGAGTTGGATCGATCAGACTTGCAAGTCCGATCGATCGGACTACTTGTAGGATCGATCCATGGGTATGTTGGATCGATCCAGGTTGCACCCAAGATGGTTTGTTCCCTGAGGGCTGTCGGATCGATCCATGGGTGTGTTTGGATCGATCCAGTGTTTCCAGGAACAGTGCCTGAGGGTAGTAGAGAATGGCATGTTAGTGATATTGCTATAACTGTTGTTTGTTACCGCTTTGTGGTTGAACCGGGAGTGTGATGACTCCCAGGATTGTATAGAATAAATGGGTTGGCTGTATGCCTTTATCACTTTGTGGTTAACCGAGTGAGTCATGAACCCTCGGGAATGTTTAGTATAAATGGGCCAAAGACTGTGCCTTTGATTGTTGCTTGTTTATACTGTTGCATGCATTGTTGATTGTGCATTAGATGCCTAGGGTTTGACTGTAGTGCTGTTAGTCTGCTGTTTGGGGTAGTGTTAGCTCTGTTGCTTGGAGTGCTGAGAGTTGGTTGTCATAACCACGGTTGTTCCGCAAAGTGTGGAGGTCCCGCTTGGAGAGGGGTGTCCTATAGGTATCGTCGTGTCCACCCTGTGTCAGGGAATGTCGGAGAATGTCCACCCTTGAACAGTGGCTGTCGGAGGACATACTTTGGACAGGTACCCTTCGGGTTATTGACGGGATTTATGGGGTCCTTGGTAGGCCTCAGTACTTGGCACGAAGTTAGTTCAGTTGCAGTTTCCCCTTCCTTGTGTGTGTCGTAGAGTAGAACCCTACTGAGCTTAGTGCTCACTCCTACCGGGGCGGCGTTTGTAGGTGCAGGTACCAGCTCTCCTGCGGTGGGCCCCAGTTGCTCGTCCTACAGTGGCGCGTTGACGTCAGGGCATGTTTGAGGGCCAGGATGGTTTCTGCTGTGCTTTTCAGGAGACTACTGATGATGTAACTTTTTGAGTTTTGTAGCATCTTTTGTATATGAGGATTGGTTTATGTAAATCTTGATGTAACTCTGTCTTATGTACAGTTTTGTAATAATAGGAGTTGTTAGATTTACTTATGTGCTCTGACTGCTTGTTGTAACTGTTTCCGCCAGTTGCTGTTTGTAGATGTAGGAACCTTCCCTCGTGTCCCGGTCCGGGTGGGTCTTCCGGGCCGTGGCGCGACACCGCCGTTCCCTCTCCGGCCACCCCCGTCGCCAACCAAGGCCACCATTCTCTTCCCCCGAGCACCACGACTCGGCCAGTGATGTGCTGTCGCAGGCACTCAAAAATAAATCCAATACTCTTCAAAATAAATGTAGTAGTGCGAGTACGAGTCGATCCCACGAAGAGTGTTTAGCCTAGTTTTGTGCTAAGTGAACAGAGATAGGGGGGTTTTAAATGTGAGGAAAACAGTAAAGAAATAATCTAAAACGAAGAAACGAGTTAAATCAAGAGAACAAACCTTGGTCTGAGTCAACATCCACCATCGGAATCCAACAACTGATCATAGATGCAAGTATCAATCAATTCATACCATGAATATTCACCGTTCGAATGAAATCCGAATCTCTCCTCAATCATAGTTAATTAGAAACAAGTGATCTAATCAACCCTAACTACTAGACAACCTAAGACAAGCGCTGTAGATTTAATCTAGTAGCAGCGTTAAGAATAGGGAGATCGATGAAGCTAAACAATACAAGCACAAGCGGTTGCATTTAATCTAGTCAAATATTCTTCCTAAGACCTAGCAATCTCTGAAACGTAGTAGATTATTAAACCCTAGTTGCTTCGCAGATTAGAGGGATCAAACAATTCCGGATTTGATATCCAACCTAGCAGTAGATCGCAATGAATAATAAACTAGTAGCGCTCCTAGCAATTAGACAAGATAATCATGAATATTTAATAACAGAAGAACATTCAATACTCATCTATAACTGAACAATAAAAATAAATTAGATCTCACAGTTTCATTGATTCCGAGGTTTCAGTCTCCTCGACCAAGGATCAAGATTTAGCCACGCAGGGCCATCGAGAACAATCCTCAAAAGATTCCAATAAACAAGATAAAACTTAGAAAAAATATAAAGGAGGAGAAAGAGTAGCCAAAATTGTCCAAGAATCCCCCCTCGAACCCTAGAAAGAGTCCTATTTATAGCCTCAAGTGTATCCAACCTCGGATTAGATCACAATCGTTGATTTTCGTCACTGGAAAAGTCCGATCGATCCTTCTCGGGGTGTCGGATCGATCGGTCTTATTAAAAATCTTCAATTTCTAGTTACACCCGAGTCCGATCGATCGAACTATGGGCGCTGGATCGATCGGATGCGTAAAAATCCACCTTCTCTGGCTATTTTTGAGTCCGATCGATCCAACTTTAGGTGTCCGATCGATCGGACCCCTTAGGATGGATGGATGGATCGATCGAACCATGTTCAGCCAAAAAATACATGTTCTGTCACGATTCTGCATAGTCCGATCGATCCTTCTCTGGGTGTCGGATCGCTCGGACGTTCCAGCGTATTACTGTTCTGCCATCCAGACTGCGCCATTGGTACTAAAATTGCTGTAACTTCCTTTAGGAAACTCGGAATCACGAACCGTAAAATTCTCCAGAATCTAGACTTCAAGAGCTTTCCAACCATATATGGGACATCATCTGGTTCGTCATGAGCAGGTACAGATTAATCTTTAAAGTTGATCCATGCACTCTTTTCAGCTTCTTTTCGACTTAAGGACTTCAATTGCATCTTAAATCAAAATATAAGAATAATGAGTGTATTTAGGAACTAAATAAGCATAGGAGACTAAATATTAAGGGATAAAAATATAACATTATGCATTCTCATCAAATTCCCCCACACTTAGCTTGTACTCGTCCTCGGGCAAAACTAAAATTTACTCTACTCAAGATATCAAGGTTGCAACGCCATCAATAAAGAACAATCAAGCTCTTCACAACTCATAACACATCATGAACAGCTTTTTTAGACAACTCAAGAATTAATCAGTAAGCATTTTCACTTGAATATGGAGCAAAATAAATAAGTAGACCTCACGGAAATAAACACTCAACTCTCATGTGTTTGAAGGGTATGTATTTCACTCAAATTCATTCCAATGAAAATGATCTACCATAAGCTTGCATATCTTCTCATTCTCCACCACTAGAATCACATGCATAACACAAATCATAAGGACTTCAAAAGTTTGTAATGGGGTCTAGGATTAAGGTGGGAAATATTTGGGAATGTAGCTCAAAAGCCAATGGAACTAATGGAGTAAAAATGCATCAATAAGACATGTACAACCAATCACTCCATTCAGCAACTTCTTCAATTTGGTTTCAACATACTCAAACCGTATAACCTTACCACATTGGCAAAGAGATTGTTCAAAGGAATACTTTTTAACTGAAATAGTGAACAATCTTTTGCAAAAACATCCTCCTTTGTAGAGATCATACATAAACATACCCCTTTTTTGGAGTATTAGAAGGATTCATAAACACATTTTGTAACATGAGAAATAATTTCCTCCTTCACTTTCTTCTTTCTTTCACTTTCTTTTTTTTTTCAAATATAGCCATACCACAAATCCAAACACCCCCACACTTGAACTTTTGCACCCATACATGTCATAATGATGATCAATGCTCCACTAGTTTTATGGCTTGGGTAACGGAAATATATTTTTTTTTCAGGTTTAAAGCTTGTAATGTGGGTTAACAATGAAGTCGATAAAGCTCAAAGGTGTTTAGCAAAAGGAAAAATTAATGACAAGGTAGGCTATTTGGCTTATGTAACTTATAACAAAGATGACCTTAATCATGTTCATGTCTGCAAGTGTCAATATGACCTCGAATAGAATCAAAGCAAGTTCTAGAGAAACAAATCCATGGAAGAATATCTCTCATGAAAGAAAATAGTGAGACTGATATGACTATGTCAGTCTAAAGGCTCAAAATCTCACCAGCTTTTGTCTACTAATTTAGTCACTACCATCTCAAGGAAAATAACTCAAGTAATTAATTCCAAGTCGCAAAATTACTCATTCAATCATGTTATGAAAATGTCAAGCTTAACTAATTCTTGCTCATGGCAAATGCAACCTAGATCTCCTCCCCCACACTTGAAACTGACATTGTCCTCAATGTAAGGTGGAATGCAAAGAAAAGCAAAAATAACTAAGATGGAAATGCGAAAATAAAAAGAGGAAGGAACGAACTCCCCTTGGGTTGCCTCCCAAGCAGCGCCTTTATTTATTGTCATTGGTTCAAATTCATGTTTTCTTCTTCGAATACTGTGGGAGTTGCCAAACTTTGAATTTCCATAACCACCATGGCTGGGCGAATTCTTCAGGTATGATAGGGAATGCTCGATCACCTAAAAACAAAAGCAAAGCAAAGCAAAAACAAAAGCAAACATGCAAGCACACAACCTAAAAATAATTCAAGCACTCTCAAGCACACAAGAAAGTAAATAAAACAAACTAAACTACTATATACAATAGAAAAAGTTTTAATCGTGCCCTTGGTGGCCGTTCTCTAGCACGATGGTATGCAAAATCAATGGATGCCATAATATGAATATTTAACCTCAATAGTGCTAGCAAGGTTAATTTAACATATGAACTCAAGTGGCATATTTCAAAAATGAAAACTAATCATGGTGATTAGGAAGAAATGAGTCAACATTATGCTCAAATATACTCGACTCATCCATTGAACTATTCATAATGTCGTCGTTCGCATTGTCAAGGATGTCAAGATCACATGATCGAAAATAAATCCGTCGAGATATGAAAATATCTACTATGGTCATCTCCTTTTTAACCACTGATGAAGATGAGATAGTCACAGGAAATATACCTCGCGGCGTAACAGGAATGCTTTCAACTTCAGTCGGAGGAGGTTCTTCGAATAAGTGCTCTTTGTGTTCTCGGCGGTCGATTGGCCTAGACTGGAATGCTTCTTCATCTGCATTTTGTAGAAATTCCCTTGAAGCATCTCCAACCGTTTGAGAGGGTAATCTTTCCGAATTTTGCGCCTCTATTTTGCTGATTGCAGTCGCCATCTGGCCTACCTGATGTTTCAATCTTTGAATACTAGCCTTCGTCTCCTGTTGAAATTGTTTTGTATCCTATTGAAATTGCAAAGCATTAGTAGCAATAGATTGAACTATATCTTCCAAAGATGGCTCTTGATGCATTTGTGACTGAGCAATGAAGAGGTTCTCAGTGTTGTCACGTTCCCTAGGAAATCTTTCCTCCCAAGAAATACGCGTTTCTCTTAAGGAATTAATATTTTCTTCCATTTCCTTCAGAATCTCTTGCATTTGTGCTTGAAACTACCAACTAGGGTAGGTATGATCTCCAAAATCCGAATTATAAGAATATGAATATGAATCATAGGCCGGGTTTGAGAAACCATGAAACTGCCAACTAGGGTAGGTATGATCTCCAAAACCCAAATTATAAGAATATGAATATAAATCATAGGCCGGGCTTGAGAAACCATATGTGTCATTATTGTAAACGGGTTCATAACCAAAAGGCAAATCATCATTCCATATGTCACTCGGTGGCATATTATAATTGGCCATACATTCAAACCAAAGAAACTTTTTTTTTTTTTGATGAAAATAAAGATCACTATAAGCACAAAAATCAACTAGAATCACTCCCCGGCAACGGCGCCAAAATTTGATGTGCTGTCGCAGGCACTCAAAAATAAATCCAGTACTCTTCAAAATAAATGTAGTAGTGCGAGTACGAGTCGATCCCACGAAGAGTGTTTAGCCTAGTTTTGTGCTAGGTGAACAGAGATAGGGGGGTTTTAAATGTGAGGAAAACAGTAAAGAAATAATCTAAAACGAAGAAACGAGTTAAATC
This sequence comes from Narthecium ossifragum, assembly GCA_963920575.1. Classification (NCBI taxonomy): domain Eukaryota; kingdom Viridiplantae; phylum Streptophyta; class Magnoliopsida; order Dioscoreales; family Nartheciaceae; genus Narthecium; species Narthecium ossifragum. The sequence continues at coordinate 13,273,542 of OY986973.1, forward strand.
AAGAGAACAAACCTTTGTCTGAGTCAACATCCACCATCGGAATCCAACAACTGATCATAGATGCAAGTATCAATCAATTCATACCATGAATATTCACCGTTCGAATGAAATCCGAATCTCTCCTTAATCATAGTTAATTAGAAACAAGCGATCTAATCAATCCTAACTACTAGACAACCTAAGACAAGCGCTGTAGATTTAATCTAGTAGCAGCGTTAAGAATAGGGAGATCGATGAAGCTAAATAATACAAGCACAAGCGGTTGCATTTAATCTAGTCAAATATTCTTCCTAAGACCTAATAATCTCTGAAACGCAGTAGATTATTAAACCCTAGTTGCTTCACAGATTAGAGGGATCAAACAATTCCGGATTTGATATCCAACCTAGCAGTAGATCACAATGAATAATAAACTAGTAGCGCTCCTAGCAATTAGACAAGACAATCATGAATATTTAATAACAGAAGAATATTCAATACTCATCTATAAACTGAACAATAAAAATAAATTAGATCTCACAGTTTCATTGATTCCGAGGTTTCAGTCTCCTCGACCAAGGATCAAGATTTAGCCACGCAGGGCCATCGAGAACAATCCTCAAAAGATTCCAATAAACAAGATAAAACCTAGAAAAAATATAAAGGAGGAGAAAGAGCAACCAAAAGTGTCCAAGAATCCCCCCTCAAACCCTAGAAAGAGTCCTATTTATAGCCTCAAGTGTATCCAACCTCGGATTAGATCACAATCGTTGATTTTCTTCACTGGGAAAGTCCGATCGATCCTTCTCGGGGTGTCGGATCGATCGGTCTCATTAAAAATCTTCAATTTCTAGTTACACCCGAGTCTGATCGATCGAACTATGGGCGCTGGATCGATCGGATGCGTAAAAATCCACCTTCTCTGGCAATTTTTGAGTCCGATCGATCCAACTTTAGGTGTCCGATCGATCGGACTCCTTAGGATGGATGGATGGATGGATCGATTGAACCATGTTCAGCCAAAAAATACATGTTCTGTCACGATTCTGCATAGTCCGATCGATCCTTCTCTGGGTGTCAGATTGCTCGGACGTTCCAGCGTATTACTCATCTGCCATCCAGACTGCGCCATCAATACTAAAATTGCCGTAACTTCCTCTAGGAAACTCGGAATCACGAACCGTAAAATTCTCCAGAATCTAGACTTCAAGAGCTTTCCAACCATTTATGGCACATCATCTGGTTCTTCATGAGCAGGTACAGATTAATCTTTAAAGTTGATCCATGCACTCTTTTCAGCTTCTTTTCGACTTAAGAACTTCAATTGCATCCTAAATCAAAATATAAGAATAATGAGTGTATTTAGGAACTAAATAAGCATAGGAGACTAAGTATTAAGGGATAAAAATATAACATTATGCATTCTCATCAGCCAGCACCTCCACTTCCTCCTTCGTCCTCTCTGGCGTCTTCCCCGGCAACCCAACCTCCCGAGCTCCGCCGGCCCTTTCGCATCCGTCCCCGATATCACCCCCAAAACCACCCTAAAACCCCCGCCGACCTTCGTAGACCTGATCCCAACCCCTCTAAGCCACGCCCGAGCCTCGCCATCGTCCCCGACGCAGGCCTCCTCTAACCCACCGCCGACGGTACTCCAAATCCACGTCCCTACTACTCCCTACGGCCAATCAGAGCCGTTGAATCTCTTCGAAACCACCGATGACTTCTCCTGTAAAGGTCCCAACCGCCACTGTCACCCTTACGTCGGCGAACCCCAGCCTTGGATCAACTTCGGTTCAGCCCAGCCCAGTTGGCACAACCAACTCTAACCTGATTCAGCTCAGCCACTTAATCCGAGTCAAGTGCAATCCAGCCCAATCCAGCCAGTTAGCCCAATCCAACCCGGTCAGCCTGATCCAGATCAACTCAGACTTGACCCAGTCAAGTCCTATCCAATCAGGCTCAGCCAGATCTAAACTAGATAAGCCAGATTCAGCCAATTGGACTCAAATCAAGTCCGATCATCCCAATTCTGATTGATTGGAGCAGTAGAGACCCGATACGAGAGGATTACGAGTAGACCGCTCGTATTTGTTAGCCCTAATGACGTTTTGATTATGTTTTGATGATGCCAATAAGTTTTTAAATGTTAAAATATATATGTGATAAAATATATGTTGATAACAAGCTTTAACTTTCATATTTGAGCTTTTATTGGATTGATGGATGATGCATGGATGCATCCGTGGAGTTCACGGATGATGCGCGCATACATCAGTGGAGTTGACGGATGATGCGCGAATGCATCCGTGGGAAGCCCGGTAGATCCGTGGATCGACCGTGGCGCTTTTATGAAGAAAAGTGAGAACCGACGGTCGATCGGAGCATCGACCGTGAGAAGCATTTTTCTTGACAGAGCCTGATGGACGATGTCACGGTCGATGTGACGGTCGACCGTGACGCTTGACGGTTGATAGGTGGATCTACCGTGGCTAAAGAAAAGCCTGGCGGACGATGTCACGGACGATGCGATGGTCGACCGTGAGCCCAGAAACTAGCCGTTAAAGAACCGTTGCAGAAACAGAAAAAAACCGTTGGAAGCTATTTTTGAGGCCCTAAAGCTCAAGTATATATGAGAAGATACAGCAAACTTGGGGTAAGACTAAGGGAGATATTAGTTTACATTGTAACAAGTTTTAGTCTTCTTTTGAGAGCTTTAACCTTTGTAAAACTACTTCATGTGTGAAGTAGACTTTGAGAGAAATATCCAAGAGAGAGCTTAGAGTGATTTGTAAGGTTCTCAAGCACTCGTAAGCTTGAGGGGGAGCTCCAACAGTTGTTGAAGGATTTGTAAGGTTGCCAAGCACCCGGAAGCTTGGTGGGAAAACTTGTAAGGGGATTTACAAGTGGTGGAACCTCAAGGAGGACCTTGAGTGAAGTGGACGTAGGCAAGGTTTGCTTAACCACTATAAATATGGTGCAAGTCTCCTAACTCTTCCTTCATTAATTACTTTATTCATTGCTTTCATAACTAAACAAGCATACTAGTCTTCTAGCTTTATATCTAGGTTTTCATCTATTTTATTTCTGCGAAAGAGTACAATTCACCCCCCCTTGGACCTACAATTGGTATCAGAGCGTCGTCTCTATATTCGAGATTTATCGACCCTAGAGGATCCTAGGTATAGACGGAAAACCTACAAGGACAATCTACAAATAGGGCTCCCTACTTTGATGGAGAAAACTATAATTATTGGAAGACTAGGATGGAAATTTTTACCCAATCCTTAGACTATAAAGCTTGGCTTACCATTGAGGATGGACCATTCATTCCTAGCAAAATGCATAAAGGAAGGAATGTATCCAAGCTTAAGAGTGAGTACACTCCATCCGACGTAAGGAAATTGGAAATCAATGATAAAGCCAAATGCTTTCTTATTTATGCATTGAGTCCCAATGAATTTAGTAGAATTTCAAGTTGTAAATCAGCTAAGGAAATAAGGGAGAAGCTTGAAATTACATATGAGGGAACCAACCGAATTAAGGAAACTAGGATAAGTATGCTTGTTGATGACTATGAATTGTTTAGCATGAAGGAAAATGAGTCTATTGGTGAAATGTTTACACGGTTTAATGATATTTTAAATATGCTTCAATCTCTTGGCAAATCTTATGCTAATGATGAAATTGTGAGAAAGATACTTAGGTGTCTACCTAAAGCATGGGATCCCAAGGTGATGACGATTGAAGAAGCCAAAGACCTTTCCAAGTTATCACTTGATGAGCTCATGGGTTCACTCATGACCTATGAGATGAACTTGAAGAAGAGCAACAATAAAGGAGAGAAGAAAGACAAATCGGTTGCATTCAAGTCATCATACCAAGATTCATCAAGTTCAAGTGATGCAGAATCGGATTCAAGTGATGAGGAATTGGCATTAATTACAAGAAAAATCAAAAGGATGCTCAATCGCCAAGGAGTAAAGAAGAATTTCAAGAAGAAAACCTCCGAAGATGAAAAATCAAACTCTACCTCATATAATTCAAATAAAATTATATGCTATGAGTGTAGAAAGCCCGGACAATACAAGCCCGATTGCCCTCAACTCAAGAAGCCAACAAAGAAGAGTTTTAAGAAAAAGAAAGGCATGGTGGCAACTTGGAGTGAAAGCGATAAGGACTCTTCCTCCGATGAAAAAGAGCAAGAAAAGGCAAATATTTGTCTAATGGCCATCGGGGACGAGGAAGAAGATCATGAGGTAAATGATGAGCTAGCTTTTGATGAACTTTTTGAAGCTTATCATTTCTTTGCTAAAGATTTCAAGTTCCTTAAAAAGAAATATTATGCTTCATGTAAGGACTTGAAGAAGCTAGAACATGAAAAACTAGATGCCGTGCATAAGATTGACTTATTGGAAAATGAAAACAAATGCATGATGAGTAAGACATCTAGTGGTGATCATGCCTTACTTAGAAAAGAACTTGAAAATTGCAAGTGTGAGCATGATATTTTACAAAATAACTCAAGTAACTTACAAAAGGAAATCATTATTTTGAGAGAATAAAAAAAGGGATTCACCCTTGAAATCACGATGTCACGGTCGATGTGATGGTCGACCGTGACGCTTGACGGTCGATAGGTGGATCGACCGTGGCTCAAGAAAAGCCTGGCGGACGATGTCACGGACGATGCGACGGTCGATCGTGAGCCTAGAAACAAGCCGTTAAAGAGCCGTTGCAGAAACAGAAAATAGCCATTGGAAGCTCTTTTTTTAGGCCCTAAAGCTCAAGTGTATATGAGAAGATGCAGCAAACTTGGGGTAAGACTAAGGGAGATATTAGTTTACATTGTAACAAGTTTTAGTCTTCTTTTGAGAGCTTTAACCTTTGTAAAACTACTTCAAGTGTGAAGTAGTCTTTGAGGGAAATATCAAAGAGAGAGCTTGGAGTGATTTGTAAGGTTCTCAAGCACCCGTAAACTTGAGGGGGAGCTCCAACAGTTGTTGGAGGATTTGTAAGATTGCCAAGCACCCGTAAGCTTGGTGGGAAAATTTGTAAGGGGATTTACAAGTAGTGGAACCTCAAGGAGGACCTTGAGTGAAGTGGACGTAGACAAGGTTTGCCAAACCACTATAAATATGGTGCAAGTCTCCTAACTCTTCCTTCATTCATTGCTTTATTCATTACTTTCATAACTAAACAAGCATACTAGTCTTCTAACTTTATATTTAGGTTTTCATCTATTGTATTTCCGCAAAAGAGTCCAATTCACGCCCCACCCTTGGACCTTCAGTATCAACATGGTATCAGAGCTCCGTTCAATCGACTGTGCGGTTCAGAACCTTCTGGAAACTTCACCATCATGTACGGAGTATCTCAGGAGTGGTGGGAACAACAAATTAAGATTCTACAGGCCGAGGTAAATCTTTGTTTAACCGTGATGGAACGCGGTAACAGAAAGTGGGAGCATATTACCAGTAGATGGTCAACTGTGACTCAAACAAGTCCCACAAGGATTCAGATTTCGAGTCAGACCCCTACTCTAGCTGCAACCCACATTACGGCACATGACCCCGAGCCAACTCGGATTAGGACTCCGACTGCAACTTCGGCTGCAACTCCTACTACAACTCTGAGAGCAACTCCAATTGCAACTCCAAGTTCAACTCCTCCAGACTCGGGTGAACACTTGCTACTACCTTCCCATGATTTTTCTGGAATTTTACCTATTTTTCCAGATTTTTCGCGGGATATTCTCTCTCCTCTCGGTTTGGCTCGTGCCGCGCCTCCTTGGAATCGGGTAGTCCCTGGCTCAGCTGTGGCTCGCCATTGGCTCACAACCCACACCTGCACCCCAATCACCCTGAGCCGACTCATCAACGTCCCGCCTCAAAACCAGAGCTCGTCGGCTCATCCCGAGCCACCACCCCAACGCCGCCGTCCGACGTCTTCCTCCCCATCTACCCATCGAGGAAGCACTTGCGTCCCTCACCGACGCCGCCATGGCCAAACGCGACCACAAAGGAAGCCTATATCGCCGAGATCCAATTCCGGCGGACTCCCCTGTTTCGGCCTCCTCCGCTCCGCCACTTCTCGGGAATGATCTCAAGATCAAAACTCTGGAGAAAGGTCCCAAGACCTTCACGAACCATTTCCACCCATCCCAGGCTACCGATGAGCACTCCTTCACCTACGATCTCCGGCGACGACATCCACCACGCCACCACCATCAGATTCGACGTGTTCAAGGCCCAATCCGTCGATCAGACCGTGCGGATGGAACTCCCACGTCCCTGTGAAGCTTCCCGTGCCATTGCCACACTCTGGTGACCTTGTTTCGCCGTTGATCCAGCTCTGGCAGCTTCTCAGCCATCCGATCAAGACTGCAACTTGATCCAGCAGTTTGATCAGGGTGATCTTCGATCCAGTGCTTCCGATCTTCGATCTGAACCTGATCAAAGAGTCCCAAGCAATCACGACCATCCTCAGCCGTTGATCAAGCATCCGAAGGTTGATATGAGTCATCAAAGGAGCTACCCTCCTTATTTAGATGCCATATTCAATCTGATTAGATCTGATTATGATGGTAATACCGGTTTGGCTCAACTGACTCAAGTCCAGATTGACACCGGTAGAACCAACCATGTCAGACAGGTTTGGACCAAAGTACGACTCAGCACAGCTGAAGATTCAACTTGGTTCAACCAACTTCAAGCCCAGACTAGTGCAGCAGAAAGCGTGTGTGAGGACCCGTCCCTCCCCTCCTGTGGCTCTCTGTGGGCCGCAAGGGCAATTTGGTAAATTGCACCTTGTCGGCTAGTTCCACACTCGCGCTTGTACACACACTGACCATGTTTGTGGTAATGTTTGCTTAGAATGGTTAGTGGGACCCGGGATCGAAAGATCCGGGCTTGGGCTTGAGTTTTGGGCCCAAGTCTAACTTTCTGGACAAGTGAGATCGATCTTCTCTAGCTAAGAGATCGATCTCCCTTGCCAAGAAGTCAACCCGTTCTGACAAAGAAGATCGATCTCTCCTCAAGGGAGATCGATCTCTCTGATGTCGGTTCGTTTGCCTATAAAGCAAACGAGATCGTTTTCTTTGATTTTTTTTGGATTTCCGAGATTTGAGCCGTGTTCTTGCTGGATCTGAGCTCGTTTGAGGAATATCTAAGGCCTAGCTGCTTGGATTAAGCCGCTATTACTCCGGTAGGGATTCCTACCTACTTTTAATTCGGGGTTTTGAGTTTTTTCCGGTTTGATTGTGTTGTTTTGCTTAGATCCATCTATATACATGGTTATTCTTCGTGTTTTCACCGATTTTGGACTCGTGGGATCTTGATCTATCAGATCCCAGAGTTTGGTTAAGTTTGGGTGTGCTTTCCGGCGGTATTCCTCGCCGGAAGTACGCCGAAGAACCCATTAGGATCGATCTTCTTGAGAGGAAGATCGATCTCTTCTGGTGCGTCGCGCCCAGCCCGAGCGAGATCGATCTCCTTGTGAAGGAAGATCGATCTCTTGGTGGTTGGTGGCGGTGAGTCCCTGGTCACGAGGAAGATCGATCCCTCTGGAGGAGGAGATCGATCTCCTTCGGCTGACAGGGCGAGTTCCCTAAGTGTTAAGAGATCGATCTCCTTGAGAAGGGAGATCGATCCCTTAGTGACTGAAGGGTGTTTTAAGTAAATTTTTGCCCGCGGGGCTTTGTATGATGGTTTTCTTTACTGCCTTCATACTTGGTACATATGACTAAGCATGTTAGCCCTATAATAGGGCAGTGGTGAACCAGGGGAGTGATGACTCCTGGGATTGTGTAGAATAAACGGGCGGGTAGCCCTACAGCTTTCCATAGCCTTGCATGCCGGCGTGCGCCGAGGTCTTTATCTGCTATGTCTGTGAGCTGTTGTTTGCGGGGTTGTCTCCCGGTGCAGGTGTTGTGGTGGACTGCTGGCAGTTGGTGGGGGTACCACTGCAGCAGCCCCTAGACCTTAAATACTTGTACACCACTTCGGGCCGGCAGGGTGCCGTGCCCAGACCTTGTATTAATATCATCACATCTTGTTGCATGCTTATATGTTTAAATTCTGTGCCTGTTCATAGCATGCATTGTGTTGTGCACTAGTTGCATCTGTTAGGGCGTTGCCGATCCGGGGTTTTCTGGTAACCCGGATCTATCTCTTAGGACCGTTGCGGGTAGCTTGGTCCAGGACTCGATTTGTAGTATTCAGTCTTTTCGATGATAGGGTTAGTTGGACATGAATACTGTTGTGCTTGATGTTTAGAGGTCGTGTCGGCCTTGAGCCAAGTCGTAGTGTAGCCGGTACCCAATCCTTCAAGAACTCTTGGGTGGCAGGTGTGACTACCCAGCGGTGCTACCCGCCGACAGTGCCCAGGATCCTGTCGTGAGTTGGCAGTGCCGTTTCCTGTCTGACTGAGTATGACCCAGTGTGTGACCAGTTCGCTGGAAGACCACGACTGGGGCACTCAGGGGTATCCGGTGGGGTTATGGGACCCCTGTGATACACCTAGGCTTTGCTTGGGGGCGACACTGTTGTGTTCCCTTCCCTTGTGAGTGTCGTAGTGTAGTGTCCCTGCTGAGCTTAGTGCTCACTCCTACCCGGGCTGCGTTTTGCAGGTGCTGGCGCTAACTCTTCTTCGGTCGCCCCTACCGGGCAGGTGTTCGGTGACGTGGCGGCGTCTGGCGGAGCTTGAGGAGATGTGATCTGTCCGTGTATACCTTGGTTAGATAGTCTCCTACGGGAGCGATTTTGTATAACATTCCCTGTTTGAAGATTTGTACTATATTCCAGCTTTGTGTGTTGAGCTTTATAATTGTTGTATAAAACAGGATGATTATGCTTGCTAGGGTAACCACTACGGAAAATTTTTCAGCTTAGAGGGAAACCTCAGGAAAATTTTTCCGCAGTAGGTTAGGTTCCGGTTCGCGTCGCCCGGCCCGGTTGGGCCTACGCGGGTCGGGGCGCGACAGCGTGGTCCAGCCATCTTCATTTCAGATTGCTCCAAAGCCAGCTTGACCCAGATTCAAGCCAAGTCCCTGCACAGCTGATCAGACCATGGAGATCAGATCCTATCCTATGGTCATGGGCAACACTACTGATGGGACATGATGAGGATGATCTAGGAGAGCCATTGAAGATCTTATTCTTGGAGTTACCTGAGGCGTCAGATCGACCCCCAGATGCTCCTTCATCATTGCCCTTGCTACCCCTGGACCCGTCATGGGATCGACATGGTTTCTCTCCACCGAGTCCAGAGCTACAACAGCAAGTTAATTCGGTCCAGCCACATAGAGCCATCCTACCTGACTTGACTCTGGCCTTATTAAGGACAAGGCCAATTCTGAAGGAAGGGAGGATGGTACGAGCCGATCTGACTCGACCAACTGGACCCGAACCCAGAAGACGAACCAAACTTGTGAGGATCCGTCCCTCTACTCCTGTGGCTCGTCGTGGACCGCAAGGGCAATTTGGTAAATTGCGCCTTGTCGGCTTGTTTCACACTCGCGTGTGCACACACTGACCATGTTTGTGGTAATGTTTGGCTAGAATGGTTAGTGGGACCCGGGATTGAAAGATCCGGGCTTGGGCTTAAGTTTTAGCCCAATTCCAGCTTCCTGCGAGAGACGGATCGATCCTCCCTTGCTAGAGGGATCGATCGGTCAATGCCAGCAACGCAGATCGTTGAGAAGGATCGATCGGTCTCTTGGGACGAATCAATCGTTCTCTTCGACGGATCGATCGGTCTTTTGGGACGGATCGATCATTCTCTTGGACGGATCGATCGGTCTCCTTGGACGGATCGATCCTGCTTAGTCGGTTCGTTTGCCTATAAAACAAACGCAACCTTCTTCCTTGAATCTCTTTGAAAATCCGAGTTCTTGGGCTGAGAATTTCTGGATTTCGAAGAGGTTGTGGACGATCCAAGGCCTAGCAGCTGGGATTGAAGCTGCTATTGCTTAGGTAGGGATCCTCCCTATATTTCTTCGGGTTTTTGGAAGTTTTTCCGGCTGTTGGTGTTCTTATGCTTAGATCTTGTTGTATACTTGTTAGATTGTAGTATTTCCGCCGGTTTTGGACTCGTGATGCTTCATACTACTAGATCCCAAGGTTTTGTGGGATTTGGTGGAGTTTTTCGACGATATTTCTCGCCGTTGATTTACCGGAGAACCCAACGCGATCGATCCGTCTGTGAGGTGGATCGATCCCCCCTTGTTGGTCATGCTAACCCGAGCAGGATCGATCGGTCTCGGGTGAGGACGATCGATCCCGGTGCTTTGGGTAGCAAGGATCTCTCTCGTCGTGAGTAGGATCGATCTTCCCTTGGGGGGAGGGATCGATCCTCCTCGGCACGACAGTGAGGATGTTCCCTATCGCGAGTCGGATCGATCGTCCTGGGAGGACGGATCGATCGGACTCGGCACGATATGGAGAGTTTGCTCTCTGCCATTAGAGGGATCGATCCTTCCCTTGGGAAGGGATCGATCCATCTACGGCAGAGAGAGAGAATTTGTCTTGTTTTGCTCGGGGGGCTTTGCATGTATAGTTTTCACTACAGCTTTGCATGTATAATTTGGTATCAGAGCATAGGCTGTAGATCCCAGAGTGTTAGGATCAGGTTCAGTTGAGATTGAGCGTGGAATGAGTTAGTTCTATGTCTAGAACATCCGTGCATGCTCCTTTTGATGTGTTATGTCTTCCGCTTTATTGTTGTGTTGTTTTGTTTTGCCGTTCTGACGAGTGAATGCTCGTTTGTCGTTGGTGATTGCGTAGATGTCGGGAGCTCGAGGCCGACCTTCGGTTGTTGGTCGGGGTGGGGCACGATTTGGTCGACCCGCCCGACTAGACAGGGTAACACCTGTCAGGGAGGTCAGAGCTAGATGGACTGAGCCATCACCAGCGATGGTTTCGGTCGCACGGGAGGAGGCCCTTCTCCCCGAGGAGGGGGTTCTCGCTCCGGTCGACGCGCGGACCGTTGCGGCGGTCTTGTTGGACTTTCTGCAGCTGGACCCGTCTAGGTTCAGTGGTGGGTCAGCAGGTCCAGTGGCCAGGGCACGTCAGTTTGACCAGGGGCTTCTGTCGCGCCCCGACCCACGAAAGCCCAACCGGGCCGGGCGACGCGAACCGGAACCTACCAAACGCGGAAAAAGACGGCGAGGGTTCCCTCTAACCTATTGGTCTCCCTAGCAATTCATCAAAAACCCCCAATTTAAAACAACAATATATTAACAGAACCTCGAACCTCAGATTCAAAACCCAAAGTGTTTAATATACATATCCTCGGAGAGGGGAAGATCCAAATACAACATTACTCCCGTAGGAGACTAACTAACTAAAGGTAAAAGCAGTAAAGATCGCCACCTCTCAAAGTCCACCAGGCGCCGCCGCACCGCCGACCAACTGCCCGGTAGGGGCCACAGAGGAAGAACTGACGCCTGCACCTGTAAAACGCAGCCCGGGTAGGTGTGAGCACTAAGCTCAGTAGGGTTCTACACTACGACACATAGAAGGAAGAGGGAAACGCAACAGTGTCGCCCTCAAGCAGAACCTGGGTGTATACAGCGGTCCCATAACCCCACCGCGTGTCCCTGGATCATGGTCTTCCAGCCGGGCTGGTCACATGTCAGGTCACACTCAGTAGCAGGAAACAACACTGCTGATTCTCAACAGGACACAGAACACTGTTTGGTGGGAAGAGACACCACTGAGTAGGCAACTCCTCTACTCAAGAGTTTTAAGAACACCGGACACCGACTACGCCTCAGATCCGACTCGAGGCCGACATGACCTCTACAATCATCAAGCAATAAGTGCACCAGTCATCTAGGCCTATTATCAAGTTTGACTGGACACTACAATTCAAACCGGGTCTAAACCACCCAACCCCGGTCCTAGGGCTAAGTCTGAGCTTCCAGCCTCGGGACGGCGACCCACAGATCACCCACGCCCTAACCAATGCAACTAATGCACAAATCAACAATGCATGCTATGACATACACAAACAGGAGATAGCCATGCAACAGTATGATAAGGCATCATAAAAGTCAACTGGATCGCTGCAGCGGTACTACCGACCGTTGCCAGCCGATCCGCAGCGGGTCCCAGCATTATGACGGTACCGCGAGCGTCAACCGCGGACTCCTGCAACGGGAAGCAACCCCGAAAATGATGATGAACAGTAAACAATATAATATTATATTCCGAAATATAATATTATATTCAAAACACTCAAAGCCTCTACTTAGAGGCTAATTGATCCCGTCGATCCGACGTCTAAACGACGTCGGATTCAAGATCCAACATAGCCATCAGTAGATCTACATACCAGGATCAACATATCCAAAATCCATAATCATCCAACGGTTGGATTAACGGGAAAACACTAATCAAAACCGTTAATCAAACTAACTTACCAATTAATTGCTGCAACGCAGCCCCCCAGTGCGAAAATCATAACAATTCGTAGGAAAATCGGAAAATTATGAAATTAGTTGGGTATTCAAAGATCTACAACTCTTATGTATATCACAACCCAAGATCAACGAGATCCAACGGCTAGATCTAGAGAAACCCATTAAAGAACATTAGTAGGTAGAACACCTACCGAAGAACGCTTTCCTCGGCTGATCCCTCGCAACCAGTCACCAACAAGCCTCCAAACCACACCAGGAGCCTTCCTCTCATTGCCACGGATCCAACGAGCCTTAGAACACCCAAAATGATGGCCGGAGGAGGGAGAAAGGAAGAGAGTAAGATGGCTGCCGGAAAAACAGGGGAAGAGAACTGTCGGGAGAGAAGAAAAGTGGAAGGAAGAAGAAGGAAGAAGGGGAAGGAGAAAAGAAGGAAAGGGGGAGGGGGTGCTGGAAAAGAGGGGGGAAAGGTGAAGGAGGGGAGGGAAAGTCCTCCCCTTCTGACAGGAGAGAACGACGGCCAACGGCGGCCGTCCTTGCGAAGCAGAAAAGCCACCGACATCGAGTCCGATCGATCGCTCCAAGGAGCGATCGATCGCTCATGAAGGAAAAACCAGTCCGGATCGATCCCACACCAAGTCGGATCGATCCGAGACTCCGATCAATCGCTCCTAGGAGCGATGGATCGCTCAAGGGTCGTAAGCTGCCCAAAAGCAAGCTTTCGCGCGCCCGAGCGGGATCTTCAGATCCCGGGTCCACCTAACCATTCTAATCAAGCACTAAAACGTTCCCATGCCTGGCACAGTGATACGAGGTCGAATTGAGCCATCCCAAGACGGGACCCACGTCCTTGCTTGGGTGGGCCCATGCCAAGGAGCTGGCTGCACCCAGATCCCTTTGGGCGTCCTAAGCCCAACCAGCCAAAAGAATTCTTATTCCCTAGCTGGTTTGGTTACATAGTTGATTTCTTAGTTAGTAGTTATCTTGATTGAGTCAGTTTCCTAGATTGAGTTCAGCTTATGATTTGCTTAAATCAGTTCATATTATGAGTCCTTGTTATTAGGAAGTTGAGATATGATTGAGTCTTATTAGGAAAGTATGGTTACTTGCTGATTAAAGCAAGGTAGTATTCAGATTGTAGTAGGACTCTCTAGAGGCCTCTATAAAAGGACCTCCATAGCTTGTAATTATGGATGGACGAATTTATGAGAGTTATTATTTAGTAGAGATAAATCCTAGGAGTAGAAGTAATATAGGAGTAGCTGTAATCTAGTTTCCTTATAACCCACCAGCCACCTTCATCTCTCTACAGCCGGTCCTTCTCCATCACCGGTCTCCTTCTCCGCTGCCATCCACTCCTCCGCCACCATCATCACCACTACCATCCATCACCCACGTTCTCCAAGGCTTGGATCTCCAAAAGAAGCCAGCTAACCATTGAGGAAGCTGCAAGGTAATCCTCTTCCTCATCCGTCTCTCTCCTTCGATTTTCAGCCTTCCTTGTCGAATACCTAGGGTGCTTCTCCTGAAACCCTAACGGCATGTTTGGTTGGGCAAAAAACTTGGGAATGGAATGGTCAATTCCCAAGTCAAATCCCATTCCCATGTTTGGTTGGGACTTAATGTCAGGAATGGAATGCTTCATTCCTGACAACTTGGGAATAGACCATTCCCATCTCATACCCCGGACTGGTTCATTCCGTTCCGGACGATTGAGGGAATAGAAAATAAAATTACTAAACTACCCTGCGATCGGATCTCTTCCCCGTGCTCTTCTCTCTTCCCTCTCCTTCTTCTCCTCTCTTCCCCGCCCTCTTCTCTTCTCTCTTCCCCGTCTCTCTTCCCCGTCCCTCTTCCCCGTCTCCCTTCTCTCTTCTCTTCTTCTTCTCTCTTCCGCGTCCATCTTCCCTCTTCTCCTCCCCTGTTTTTCTTCTCCGGGTTTAGCACTGCTGTGCACCATGCTTTTGTACCGGCCGTTGCTCTTCAGCCTCCGGCTGACCGACGCCGAGAGGGACGGCGCATCCCCGCCGCGGCCGGGGCTAGTGACGGGCTTCGACGAGGACGATGGTACCCGCATCTCTTCTTCTTCTCCCTCCCTCCCTCTTCTCCTCCCCAGTTCTCTCCTCCGGCCGCCTCGAACGTGCACCCCTTCTTCCGCCCCCCCTCGAACGTGCACCCCTCACAGTTGATGCATCAAACTTCTTCCCCTCTCTCTGGTCACCTTCACCTCCTTCCCCTCACCTCTTCCCCGAGCTCCTCATCTTCTCCGAGATCCTTCCCCTCATCTTTCCTTGAGCTCTGGTCACCTTCACCTCCTTCCCCTCACCTCTTCCCCGAGCTCCTCTCTTCCGCTGCTCTCTCTCACCCGATCACCGACCTTCTTCCCCTCTCTCCTTCCCCAAGCTCCACGGCGATCCTTCCCCAAGCTTCGCAGCGATCCTTCCCCTCACCTCTCCCCCGAGCTCCTCTCTTCCGCTGTGAGCTCCCTCTCACCCGATCACCGACCTCCTTCTCCCCTCTCCTTCCCCAAGCTGCGCGGCGAGCTCTGGTCACCTGTTCGCCTCCTTCCCTTCTCTCCTTCGATCGATGTTTTCTCTCTGGTCACCACCACCCGTTCGCCTCCATTCGCCGCCGCAACACCTCTTTCCCGAGCTCCCTCTCTTTCGCTGCTCTCTCTTCCGATGCTCATCCTCGCCGCGCCCGGAGGGTTGGACTTGTCGGGGTTGTTCGAGATGGGTGGGAGGAGGAGAGGTGGGAGGTTGTTCACTTCGAGGAAGACGACGGCGGAGGTGGTGGAGAGGCTGGAGAGGGTGGGGAAAGGGTTGGGCTTTGGGGTGGAGAGGTGGGGGAAAGGTGGGTGGAGGCTGAGGATGGACGGGCGGAAAGAGGGGCGGAAGGGGAGGCTTGTGGTGGCGGCGAAGGTGTTTGAGGCGGCGCCGGGGATGGCGATTGTGGAGCTCTCGAAGGCCTCTGGCGACACCATCGAGTATAACAAGTTCTGCAGGGAGGACGTCCGGCCCAGCCTCAAGGACATAGTTGGTTGTGGCAAAGTGATGAAAACATCGACGCTGCCGGCGCGCCGAGGACTCCATCGGCGGCGCTCAGAGTAATGGTACCTGGCGTTGAAGTAATTATTAGTGGATGTTGTACATTTGTTGGTAATTAGTGATTGTGAGTTTGTTGATTTCACTAATTAATGGGGTAGACCGAGCTTACTGTAAATAACAGAGTTTTTATCCGAATAGAGATGGATTTCTTATCTTAGTAATTTTGTTTTAAATATTTTTAAATAGTAATTAGAGCTGCTATCATATAGATTTAGCTGCTGCCTTTCCTTCGTTATTTCTTTATTAATACGTGACCCATTTAAAAATATATGTATTGTATAATTTGTCCAGCTTAGTTCACCTGCATTTACAATTTTCTCTCATCGTAAAAACAACAAATAAAAGAAAAGAAAAGGAGGGTATTTTAGTCATTTGTACTTCATTCCTATTCCATTCCCAGGCTTTTGTTTGTATACCAAACACGGTAATGGTTCATTCCTATTCCCAATCCTGATATCACAAAATCACCTTGGTAATAGCCCATTCCCAATCCCATTCCCATTCCATTCCCATTCCTAATCCCATTCCCATTCCCACTCACATTCCTTGTGCGAACCAAACATGCTGTAAAGGTATATCTCGACCTAGCCATAGCTTTGGCTAAGGAAGAGCCGAGACTAGGCAAGAGACCAGATACGAAAGCCCTAGAGAAGGTGCATCGTATCAACTTGGTATCAGAGCTCCGTTCCGTCGGCTGTGCCGCCCAAAGCCTTCCAAAAGTTGCGTTGATGGCAGGAAGAGTACCTGGCCAAAACCCTAGTTATACCGCGGATTGCTCAAACCCTACACGGATCACTGTTCATCCGACCAGACCTACTCCTATACCTGGTCGAATCCCTCTTCCACATCATCATCCCTTACCCCCATCATTATCTCTACAGAACCCTAACCCTACCCAACCTCCACCCTATGCAGCCTACAACCCAATTCTTTCACAAGCCTACTATTACCCACCTCACATCCAACCTGCCTATGTACCGACCCATTATCCAAACCGTGAGCCCCTATACCCGGCCCATGCTCAGCCTCCATACTAGCAGCCTATGCCATCTCCTTACAACCAACCCAACCCTACAAACACCAATGGGTCTTTGAGTACAACTTGGACTCAAAATCCTACTGGAACTAGGATTACAAATCCTACTCCAACTAGGGATCCGTCTCAAACTCAGAGTACGACTGGGACCCAAAATCCTATTGGAACTAGGATTACAAATCCTACTCCAACTAGGAATCCTTGTCAAACTTGGAGTACGGCTTATCCTACAGTTGAACAATGGAAGGAAGCCGTCCAAAGTTGGAGCCCTCTAGCTTACCCTTCTGCAGAACAGTGGGAAGCAATGATCAAATGATATTCTCCTACAAATCTGTCAAGCCCTACCAGAGTTCAGATTTCCAGAGAAAATCCCATTCTAGCTACAACTTGGGTTGCAGAACCTAAACCTAGCTCTACCTGGATTAGGACTCCTCATACTCCACCTACCCACGAGCTGCCCCATGACCCAACCCATGAACAACACTCGCTGCCCCCTTTTCCAACCACACCACATCCCAGCCCAGTCAACATCCTATCATCATCTTCTTCATTCCCTTCATCCAAACCCTACCTTCCCACCACCAGCAAGTCTCCCTATTCCTATTCGACAGCTCCCGTTACCAACCAAGGCCACCCTCTTTCTCCCTACAAACCCACGTCCCTTCCTTTACCATCCCCATTGTCGATTGTCATCTCCGGCGATCTACCCACCATCCATGAAGCTGCAGCCACCGACCTCACATTAGTTGAAGCCCTCCCCACACCATGTAACCTCCCCCAAGGTCCTCCTCACAGCCACTCAACCTCTCCTCCCATATCTGTCTCATGTACCAACCTGCCGGCTCCCAACTCCATCTTCCCCGACCCCGGCGGCAAACCTCAAGCAAGTCACGGTATCCCTCTGCCCCATACTACCGTAAACTCCTCTCACAGCCTACTGAAGGACTTCCTTGGGCAACAAAGGCTCCCCTAAACCTCCTGACCCCTTCCCCAACATTACCAAGCCTGCCTCCAAACCCCAACCACCAGAACTGACACCCATCCAGATTCACTCCATTGGATGGAACCCCCATTCTCTCACTACCTCTTCTCCATGGGATTGGAATTCCGACAAGTATCCCTCACCGGCGATTGAGTTCCGGCCACTTTCAGCTGCCAGATCTCTTCCCATTCCCAAGTTTCGTCAAGCACATGACAGATCTCAACCAGATCAGATCAAATCAAATCACCACCATTTGAACCTGATCAGACTCCGACTCTATCTTCCACACTTGATCGAGTCAGACTCCATCCTACAAGACTTCGACAGATTCAATCGAGGCTCTAATAGATTTGGCTCCACCAACCAAATCTAATCAAGCCCAGTTCCAGACCAGATCAAGCTAAGTCAGACTCAATTGGATTCAGCTAGAATCAATCCAGTTAGGAGTGATCTTAGCCAGGCAAGTCCAGGAAAGCTTAGCCAATCAGACTTGGGAAGGCCAAATTCCAAACTTTAGCAAGATCAGACCAGATTCCGGATGACCTCTACACATCATCGACATCTGATCAAGCATCCCATGATCGATCTCAATAATCCAAGGAGTTTCTCTCCTCATTCGGATGCCATCTTCCAGCTGACCAGATCCATGAGCATCGCCCAGCAACCATCAACCACTCAAAGTTTCAGAACGACTTTGTCGACTCTGACCGTGAGGACTGATGTTGAAGCTAGAGCCGTGATGATCCCTTTGGAGCAAAGCAGAGAGATCCTCAAGCTCAACTGTTCTCCACCGTATCTAGCTGCCATATTGGGTCTACTTCCACATTGGGAGGACTCAATTCGAGTTGATCTAATCTTCGACCCCGGACGACAGACGATGCCTATGCACAACCACATGCACAAACACAGATCTACAACCGCCCGCTACTTCTTGGAGTTCCAGAGGCCGCCAGATCCACCAAAGTTTCAGCCTCCTCCTTCCAGACCGGCAGCATGGCCCCCTAACTCGCCGCTTCGGATACCATTAGATCCACCATGGGACCGACCAGGTTTCTCACCACCGAGTCCAACGTTGCAGTTGCGGTCCAGCCAGGTCATTCCGGGTCGACAAGAGCAGAGTTCTCTTCCCTCAGAAAATTCAGGCCTTGAGGACAAGGCACTCTTCGAAGGGGGAGGGGATGATACGAGGTCGAACTGAGCCATCCCAAGAAGGGACCCACGTCCTTGCTTGGGTGGGCCCATGCCAAGGAGCTGGCTGCACCCAGATCCCTTTGGGCGTCCTAAGCCCAACCAGCCAAAAGAATTCTTATTCCCTAGCTGGTTTGGTTACATAGTTGATTTCTTACTTAGTAGTTATCTTGATTGAGTTAGTTTCCTAGATTGAGTTCAGTTTATGATTTGCTTAAATCAGTTCCTATTATGAGTCCTTGTTATTAGGAAGTTGAGATATGATTGAGTCTTATTAGGAAAGTATGGTTAGTTGCTGATTAAAGCAAGGTAGTATTCAGATTGTAGTAGGACTCTCTAGAGGCCTCTATAAAAGGACCTCCATAGCTTGTAATTATGGATGGACGAATTTATGAGAGTTATTATTTAGTAGAGATAAATCCTAGGACTACAGAGGTAATATAGGAGTAGCTGTAATCTAGTTTCCTCATAACCCACCAGCCACCTTCATCTCTCTACAGCCGGTCCTTCTCCATCACCGGTATCCTTCTCCGCTGCCATCCACTCCTCCGCCACCATCATCACCACTACCATCCATCACCCACGTTCTCCAAGGCTTGGATCTCCAAGAGAAGCCAGCTAACCATTGAGGAAGCTGCAAGGTAATCCTCTTCCTCATCCATCTCTCTCCTCCGGTTTTCAGCCTTCCTTGTCGAATACCTAGGGTGCTTCTCCTAAAACCCTAAAGGTATATCTCGACCTAGCCATAGCTTTGGCTAAGGAAGAGCCGAGACTAGGCAAGAGACCAGATACGAAAGCCCTAGAGAAGGTGCATCGTATCACACAGGGTCTCATGACCCTTTTGTGCAAATGTGACGATTTCTCGCCACAATGCATTGGTCTTGTGGATGGGAAAATATTTGTTTAAAAAGATTTGGGTCATTTGATCCCATGACCTAATCGTTCCTGGCCGCAAAGAATAGAGCCAACTCTTAGCTCTGTCTTTTAGAGAAAAAAGGGAAAAAACGCAGTCTAACAATATCTAGGGCAGCAGGTGCATGATGAAAAGTGGCCACAACCTCTTCAAATTCCCTAATATGAACATATGGCAGTTCATTTTCTAAGCCATGGAAAGTAGGGAGCAGTTGGATCATACCAGGCTTAAAATCTTTATGTGGTGCATTAGAGGGGATCACAATACACGAAGGTGTGGGCGATCGGGTAGGATAGAGGTAGTCGTTAAGACTCCTCGTAGGCTGGTCCGAATGCTCACTCATAGCTAATGATTTGTGTGATGCAGCAGAATCAGTGTCAGATGGAGTAAAGCGAGGACTAGGGTCAAAAGGTATATCAATGAGATTGTCAAAAATAACTTCTTGGTCAGGAACAAAGTCCGGTCGAGTCACAAGTCTACCAGTCTCGTCTCTATACCAAGGCATGCAACAGTAAAGATCTCTTTTTGGTCTAAAATGTAATTAAGAATAGAATAAAAATAGAGGCAAAAATACAGAATCAAATTAAACACAAAAAGAGATAACAAGAGCAAAAAAGAAAGGAACAGAGTTATCTAATCTTGATGTTATTGTAGAAAGCAAACCTTGCTTTCTTATATTTTTCTTGGCTAAAACCTCCCCGGCAACGGCGCCAAAATTTGGTTACGCCCTTAACTTGCACACAACAACGGCGGTCGTGGCAGTGCAGTAAAAACGGTCGGTCCACAGGGAGGCAGAAATGCAAGAGGAGAGCACAAGCATGCAAGGTAGCTAACTAGGGGTTATCAAGATTAGAATAACTGAACAAAACATATAACAAGATATAGTTGGTTTGTTGAATAAATTCAGAGGGGGAACCAAGGGATAAGAGGAGGCAAGGCCTCGGGAATCACCTTCCTAACATGGCAGCTATCCTCGCCTAATGTCCTTGTAACACAATCGAGGGATTCACATCCCAATCCCTCGACCGGAAGATATGGAATTACAAGTCAATCATGCTAAATGTGATGATCCAAATGGCCTAATCCTCAACTATTAAGAGCTAAATCATGTTCACTAGGGTCTAAGACAGTGATGTATCAACTGTCACTAGTGGACACACCGTAGCAGAGGGCTCCTAGGAACAAGTGACCTAAGCATACCCCTACTCTAAGGTTATGAATTATCTAATGTCACTTTAGACAAATCATAGCAAAGAGATAGAAATGATACAATAGATCAACATCCAAGCATGTATGAATAACAACACCCACATAGGAAGAACATGGCTAAACCTATATGTATATTGACCATTCAAAACATACATTGAATGCATTTATAGATACAACAAGGATGAAGACAAAAGAGCTCATCTATTCATTCAAAACCATTCAATACAAGGGTAAAAGATAAGGATTACAACCCATGCTAGAGGAGGATCATCCTCTAGCCTAACCAAGGACTACTCCATGGATGAAGACATGGCCATCTCCTCCACGTGCTCTTCTTCTCCTCTTTTCTGTTTCTTCTCTGCTATATCCTCTCCCCTCTGTTCTCTGCTATCTCCTCTGCCCTCTTCCGTCCCTCTTTTCTCTGCTATCTCCTCTGCCCCCTTCCGTCCCTCTTTTCTCTGCTATCTACTGATATCTCTCCATGGGTCCCCCCTCTTTCTCTGCTGTCCTAGTATATCTGAATGGGTTTTTCTCCTAAAAACCACTGTCGGTTGTGTTTCTAAGCCCAGCTTTTTATCCACTCAAGGGTAAATGGGTAAGTTGGAGTGGTCAAAAAGATTTCATCCACCGACTAGGAATGTGTGGACTAAAGCCAGCACAAACAACAGCTGGCTTAAGAACCTTCTCCTTGAAAACCATGCAGGGATGGAGAATGCTTTTTATCCATTCATTGCAAGTGCTCTCATCAAGGGGTAGCCAACTAAATGCTGCAATCAATGAGGCTTTTTCATCAGCAGACAATGCAGTAGCAAGCAGGAAAAAGCAGCAGCCAATGAGCAGCAGTGAGGGGAGTTCCATCGGCAGAAAGTGCAGCAGAAAACAGAAAATGCGAAAGCCATTCAGCAGCCAGCAACAGCCAATACATTCTGAAATTTGCAGAGCATTCCAGCCAATATGAGGTACTCTAAGACCATTACATGAATCAAACCTTCTCACCACACCAGGTATAAGGCCAAGATCTTTAACTGCAAGGAATAACTAAAAACTGTCAACATAGATTTGGAAGGAATAGTACAGCTTCAGCTTCTATGATTGTTCTGTCTTTATACAGACAGAACTCCCAAAATTCAAAACATGAAAACTGTAGAGCTCTTTCTTGTCTTTCAACAGCATCCTGGATCATCCCAATCGGAGCTTGGATGAGAAAGTTATGCTCAATTTACTAACAGCAGTCTAGAGACTCTTTAATCTGGAAATCCATAAAGACTCCGAAAACATGTGAAACACACCATTTTAAACCCATTTTAACTGTTAAGGGTATAAAACACCGATGATAACAAATCATACATATAAAACAAGATTTAATAACATTTAATGCATAAATCGGGTATCGAAAGCTAATAATTGGATGCAATATTTGCATCCAATCACACCCCCCAACTTAAATGGTTGCTAGTCCCTAGCAATTAAGAATGTGAGAGAGGAGTGAACTGAATAGAGAACTACGAATAGCACATACAAAGCATACGTGATAGCCGCCAAATCTCCAACAACCGATTGAACACCATCTTTATCACTTATGATTTAAACGAAATTAAGCTATCGATACGATTAACAAGCTTCCAGCATTTACACACACTTTATAACAAGTAAGAATAACTCGAAGAGTTCGTGTAGTGTAAGTGACCCACATGTAGTTGGTGTTTATTAGGCTTCAAGCATTTCTTTATATGAGATCCATTATTTTCTTCTCTTTTGCGCAACCTAACCTGGTTGCTCCTTTGTTTTTCTATACATGTCTTTTTGTACAACTTATGACTGTGCAATGTCAAATTCCATTAAGCAAACAACTAAACCCATATAACGACATTCATGCCAATGGCTCCCAAGTCAGATGACTTTAGGGCATTAGGTGTAAAACACCCCTCGGGCTAAAATGATCGAGTCTAGTGGCTTCGAAAAATGACTAGTCACAAGAGTATGCAAAAACTTTCTTTATTTTTGCGCAACCTATTGATTGCTTCTTTTTTTTTTTTTTTTTTTAAGGATCTCATCAAGGCTTATGCAATGAAAGCGAAAATTTGTCACTTCCTACATGTGGGTGTGCACAAGTGTGAAGATGACTAATCGAGTCAACTTAAATGAAGCAAATGTGCAAATTTACGAGAATCATGCTAAAAGATCCAAGCTTGCTAACTTTTAACATAAGTGAAGATTCATTTGGCAATATATAACCAGATTTTGCGGTCATCAAGCTAGCTAAAGTGCAAAGTCACTCAGTCTCTCCTTCATACACATGCATAATAAGGTGTAGGGAAGGTCTAGCAAGGTGAAAGATTTTCAATCATCGTAAGCATTAGAAAAACAACCCCCCAACTGGGATAAAACTATGAATTAACATGTTAGCTTATATATGTCCATACCCCCCAACTTAAATTGTGCATTGACCTCAATGTGCAAAATGGGAAAGAGGCATTATAAGCTTAAAACAAAGAAGTAGGAGAGAAGTCACCTTGATTGTTGAGTAAGTAGCCTTTGGCATAGGAGATGATCGATTGAGCATAAAGTCAGTACAGATAAAGTAGTAAATAACGAAAACAGTAAATAGTTATTTACAAAGTTATGAAGTACCCTAAAGAGATGGTCAGGGTGCATATTTGGGGTCGGCAAGAGGAACAAAGTCCTCCACCGAGTCGAACCGTTCGGCAAAGGGTTTCAACCTTTGACCATTTACTTTAAAAACACGACCATCCTTTGGGTCTTCGACTTCAACGGCCCCATTTTCAAAGAGTCGTTTAATCACATAAGGGCCGATCCATCGAGATCTCAATTTACTAGGGTGCAAATGCAGTCTAGAATCATAAAGATATGCTTTCTTACCTTCCTCCAGTACCTTTCGTACGATCATCTTATCGTGGAGGGCTTTCATCCTTACCTTAGCAATGCGGGAGCTCTCGTATGCATCGTGTCGAAGCTCTTCTAATTCATCCAACTCAAGTTTTCGTGCTTCACCTGCTTGGTCTAGTTTGAAGTTCAAGGTCTTGATCGCCCAAAATGCACGATGTTCTAGCTCGACAGGTAGGTGGCACGGCTTTCCAAAGACAGGCCGGTATGGGGACATCCCAAGGACGGTTTTGTAGGCGGTCCGATATGCCCATAGAGCATCAGACAACCTTAAAGACCAATCCTTCCTATTTGGGTTTACCGTCTTCTCCAAAATGTGCTTGATCTCACGATTTGCAAGCTCAGCTTGACCATATTTGTTTGTGGGTGGTAGGCGGTAGAGATTTTGTGTTTCACACCATACCTGCGCATCAAAGCCTCGAAAGAGCGATTACAAAAATGGGAACCTTGGTCACTAATAATGACACGAGGCGTACCAAAGCGAGATAAAACATGCTCTCTTAAGAATTTCAAAACAGTGGCATGGTCGTTATTTCTACAAGGAATTGCTTCCACCCATTTTGACACAAAGTCAACGGCAAGCAAGATATATAAGTAGCCAAAGGAAGGAGGGAATGGTCCCATGAAATCTATGCCCCAACAATCAAAAATCTCGATTACATGAATAGGGTGCATAGGCATCATGTTACGTTTAGATATGGCCCCTAACTTTAAACACCTATCACATGACCTACAAAAAACATTTACGTCATGGAACAAAGTAGGCCAATAGAATCCGCATTGCAAAATCTTTGCTGCCATTTTCTTTATACTAAAATGTCCGCCACAAGCATAAGAATGGCAAAACTACAAGATGCTAGTAAATTCATGATCAGGCACGCAACGTCTAATTATTTGGTCGGGGCAATATTTATATAAGCAAGGGTCATCCCAATGGAAATTTTTTACCCCGACCAAGAATTTGCGCCTGTCTTGTGTGCTCCATTCCAAGGGGATCTCACCAGTAGCCAAATAGTTGACGATGTGTGCATACCAAGGTACTCGCGAGATGGAGAACAAGTGTTCGTCAGGGAACTCATCACGAATGGGTGGTTCATCCTCGGTCACCTCCACCATGAGTCGCGAGAGATGATCTGCCACCACATTTTCCACGCCTTTCTTGTCCTTAATGGATATATTAAATTCTTGCAAAATAAGAATCCATCGAATAAGGCGCGCTTTAGCATCCTTCTTCGAGAGAAGGTACTTGAGCGCGGCATGATCAGTAAAGACAATAATAGGTGAACCAATCAAGTAGGCGCGAAATTTGTCCAATGCAAACACTATTGCTAGCAGTTCTTTCTCAGTAGTAGAGTAATTCATTTGTGCACTATTTAATGTCCTACTAGCATAGTGAATGACAAAGGGCCTTCCATTACGTCGTTGGCCCAAAACCGCGCCAATAGCATAATCACTAGCATCACACATTATCTCAAAGGGAAGGCTGCAATTGGGTAACACAATGGGTGCTGTCGTTAGCTTGCAAATCAAAGCTCCGAAAGCTAATTGACAAGCCTCAGTCCACTCGAAAGGAGTATCCTTCTGTAAAAGAGTACAAATAGGGCGAGTTATCGAAGAGAAATTTTCAATAAATCGGCGATAAAAACCAGCGTGCCCAAGAAAGGATCTCACGTCCTTGATCGTCTTAGGTGAGGTAGCTTTGAGATGAGATCGACTTTTGAACGATCTACCTCAATGCCTTGTGAGGAGACTATGTGGCCTAATACGATACCCGAAGGTACCATAAAGTGACACTTTTCCCAATTGAGCACCAAGCTCTTTTCCTCACACCGAACCAAGACTCTTTCTAAATTATTCAGACAACATTCAAAAGAGTCGCCAAAAACGTTCAGGTCATCCATGTAAACTTCCATACAGTCCTCAATCATATCGCTAAACATGCTCATCATACACCTTTGAAAAGTAGCAGGTGCATTACATAACCCAAAAGGCATACGACGAAAAGCATAAGTGCCAAAAGGACAAGTAAAAGTGGTCTTTTCCTGGTCTTCTAAAGCAATTTCTATTTGATAATACCCAGAAAAACCATCGAGAAAGCAATAAAAAGGATGTCCGGCAACTCTTTCTAAAATCTGATCGAGAAATGGAAGCGGAAAATGGTCCTTTCGGGTGGCGGCATTTAACTTTCTATAGTCTATGCACATGCGCCACCCGGTCACCAACTTGGTTGGGATAAGGTCTCCACTCTCATTGGTCACAACGGTGACTCCGGACTTCTTAGGAACTACCTGGGTTGGGCTAACCCACTTTGAATCGGCAATGGGAAAAATAATTCCCGCATTAAGCAGTTTAAGCACTTCAGTTTTGACTACCTCCTTCATCGTCGGATTTAACCGGCGTTGAGGGTCTCTACGAGGTACTACCCCCTCTTCAAGATTTATCTTGTGAGAACACATAAAGGGACTAATACCTTTTAAGTCTGCTATACTCCAACCAAATGCCCGACGATGTGCGTTTAAAACTTGTACAAGTTGCTCACCTTGGGTGGAGGTCAAAACTGAAGAGATAATGACCGGGTACGTGTTACCTGGTCCTAGGAAGACATGCTTCAGTCCTTGGGGCAGTTGCTTAAGCTCAACCTCGGGGGGTACTATGCTCGATGGAACCATTGTGTTGTCAGATGTAGATAGATCCTCAAACCTTGGTTGATACTTGACCTTATGGCAGTCTGCAATACCCACGTTGTAATCGTTAGTAGGATCAAGATTATCAAAATAAGAATTAGAAGAATTTAGAGCATAAGAAAACTCCTCTTCCGTGAGTGAATCAATTCTGAATGTGTGCTCGCATTCATCATCGTCGTTTAGGTTCATGCCAACGTTAAATATGTTGACTTCGAGTGTCATCGCTCCAAATGTTAACTTCATCAGACCGTTCCTGCAATTAATTAAGGCATTTGCAGTAGCAAGGAATGGTCTACCTAAAATAATAGGAATTGTAGAGGTCGAAGTTACTAAAGCATGAGTGTCAAGAACTAGAAAGTCGACAGGATAACAAAATGTATCAATTTGAATGAGCACATCCTCTACTACCCCCCTTGGCACTTTTGTGGATCTATCTGCCAATTGTAGTACAACTGAAGTAGGCTTGATTTGACCCAAGCCAAGCTGTACATATACTGAATATGGCATTAAATTCACGCTAGCACCTAAATCTAGTAAGGCATGCCCAACCTTACGTCCACCTATCATGCAAGATATAGTAGGGCATCCTGGGTCTTTATACTTGGGGGGGATGTTTTGCGTAAGCAAGGCACTAACTTGCTCAGTCAAGAATGCAGTTTTCTTAACATGGTGCCTTTTCTTAACTCTAAACAAGTCCATAAAAATTTTCTTAAATGTAGGCAATTGTTGAATAGTTTCTACAAGTGGGAGATTTACTTTGACCTGTTTGAGAGCCTGTATGATCTCATTGGTATGATCAATGATTGGTGATGTTGAATTTAATGCCTCAGGAAAAGGCACTTTTGGTTTGAAGGCTACTTCTGGGCGGTCGACCACCGCTTCAGCCGGTTCTTCCTTTTCTCCTTCGTCTTCCTTGCCTATTGATGTTGAGGGTAGTTGCATATTTTCCAATACCTTTCTGCTTCTAGTACTGATGGCATTGACTTCCTTTAAGTCTTTCTTACCTGAATTGGAAGTTTTCCCTTGCATTGGTTGAAACGGTTGGGCTGGAAATTTCCCTCGTTCGATTGATAAGTCACTCAACGCGCTGGAGACTTTTGATAGTTGACCCTTCACCTCCTTCATTTCCTCAAATACCTGCACAAATGTAGACTCAAATTTTTGATTAGCCTTTGCTTGAGTTTCTATAAATAGTTGCAACAAATCATGTAATGAAGCTTTAGGAGCATAAGGAGTATTATAAGAGGGGTTAAAAAATTGTCGAGGAGGCTGTTGTTGCTGCGCCTCGTTACGCTGTTGTGGTGCGTTGGGTTTCCAAGCAAGGTTGGGATGGTCTCGCCATCCGGGGTTGTATGTGTTGGAGTAGGGGTTGTATGGTTTGTTGAAGGCGCCAAGTGCTCCACACTGCTCTTCTTGTGACCCTCGTTGCTCTCCATAACTCTGACATTCACCCACATAGTGGTCCACCGCTCCACATACAGCGCATGATCTTTGGGGCTCGACACTTGTGGTGGCTTGTGTCGCCATCACATCCCTCGTTTTCAATAATTTCATCATGCTATCTAATCTCGCCCTTATATCATCGTCTTCCTTTAAATGGTAAACTCCCCTGGTCCTTGTGGTGCTATCGGTAGGTGATGGCCCTGCCCAGTTTATAGCCTTTTCCACAAGTCCATCTAGGAATTCCAGAGCCTCGTTGGGATTCTTCTGCATGAAATTTCCTCCACACATAGACTTGATGAATAGACGATCAGTAGGATTAATGCCATTATAAAAATGGCCAAGTAAATGCCAATTTTCAAGTCCATGATGAGGGCAAGCAGTTAGTATTTCTTTAAAACGTTCCCAGGCCTGGCACAGGGTCTCATGACCCATTTGTGCAAATGTGATGATTTCTCGCCGCAATGCATTGGGCTTGTGGATGGGAAAATATTTGTTTAAAAAGATTTGGGTCATTTGATCCCATGACCTAATCGTTCCTGGCCGCAAAGAATAGAGCCAACTCTTAGCTCTGTCTTTTAGAGAAAAAGGGAAAAAACGCAGTCTAACAATATCTAGGGCAGCAGGTGCATGATGAAAAGTGGCCACAACCTCTTCAAATTCCCTAATATGAACATATGGCAGTTCATTTTCTAAGCCGTGGAAAGTAGGGAGCAGTTGGATCATACCAGGCTTAAAATCTTGATGTGGTGCATTAAAGGGGATCACAATACACGAAGGTGTGGGCGATCGGGTAGGATAGAGGTAGTCGTTAAGACTCCTCGTAGGCTGGTCCGAATGCTCACTCATAGCTAATGATTTGTGTGATGTAGCAGAATCAGTGTCAGATGGAGTAAAGCGAGGACTAGGGTCAAAAGGTATATCAATGAGATTGTCAAAAATAACTTCTTGGTCAGGAACAAAGTCCGGTCGAGTCACAAGTCTACCAGTCTCGTCTCTATACCAAGGCATGCAACAGTAAAGATCTCTTTTTGGTCTAAAATGTAATTAAGAATAGAATAAAAATAGAGGCAAAAATACAGAAATCAAATTAAACACAAAAAGAGATAACAAGAGAAAAAAAGAAAGGAACAGAGTTATCTAATCTTGATATTATTGTAGAAAGCAAACCTTGCTTTCTTATATTTTTCTTGGCTAAAACCTCCCCGGCAACGGCGCCAAAATTTGGTTACGCCCTTAACGTGCACACAACAACGGCGGTCGTGGCAGTGGAGTAAAAACGGTCGGTCCACAGGGAGGCAGAAATGCAAGAGGAGAGCACAAGCATGCAAGGTAGCTAACTAGGGGCTATCAAGATTAGAATAACTGAACAAAACATATAACAAGATATAGTTGGTTTGTTGAATAAATTCAGAGGGGGAACCAAGGGATAAGAGGAGGCAAGGCCTCGGGAATCACCTTCCTAACATGACAGCTATCCTCGCCTAATGTCCTTGTAACACAATCGAGGGATTCACATCCCAATCCCTCGACCGGAAGATATGGAACTACAAGTCAATCATGCTAAATGTGATGATCCAAATGGCCTAATCCTCAACTATTAAGAGCTAAATCATGTTCACTAGGGTCTAAGACAGTGATGTATCAACTGTCAATAGTGGACACACCGTAGCAGAGGGCTCCTAGGAACAAGTGACCTAAGCATACCCCTACTCTAAGGTTATGAATTATCTAATGTCACTTTAGACAAATCATAGGAAAGAGATAGAAATGATACAGTAGATCAACATCCAAGCATGTATGAATAACAACACCCACATAGGAAGAACATGGCTAAACCTATATGTATATTGACCATTCAAAACATACATTCAATGCATTTATAGATACAACAAGGATGAAGACAAAAGAGCTCATCTATTCATTCAAAACCATTCAATACAAGGGTAAAAGATAAGGATTACAACCCATGCTAGAGGAGGATCATCCTCTAGCCTAACCAAGGACTACTCCATGGATGAAGACATGGCCATCTCCTCCACGTGCTCTTCTTCTCCTCTTTTCTGTTTCTTCTCTGCTATATCCTCTCCCCTCTGTTCTCTGCTATCTCCTCTGCCCTCTTCCGTCCCTCTTTTCTCTGCTATCTCCTCTGCCCTCTTCCGTCCCTCTTTTCTCTGCTATCTACTGATATCTCTCCATGGGCCCCTCTTTCTCTGCTGTCCTAGTATATCTGAATGGGTTTTTCTCCTAAAAACCACTGTCGGTTGTGTTTCTAAGCCCAGCTTTTTATCCACTCAAGGGTAAATGGGTAAGTTGGAGTGGTCAAAAAGATTCCATCCACCGACTAGGAATGTGTGGACTAAAGCCAGCACAAACAACAGCTGGCTTAAGAACCTTCTCCTTGAAAACCATGCAGGGATGGAGAATGCTTTTTATCCATTCATTGCAAGTGCTCTCATCAAGGGGTAGCCAACTAAATGCAGCTATCAATGAGGCTTTTTCATCAGCAGACAATGCAGTAGCAAGCAGGAAAAAGCAGCAGCCAATGAGCAGCAGCGAGGGGAGTTCCATCGGTAGAAAGTGCAGCAGAAAACAGAAAATGCAGAAGCCATTCAGCAGCCAGCAACAGCCAATATATTCTAAAATTTGCAGAGCATTCCAGCCAATATTAGGTACTCTAAGACCATTACATGAATCAAACCTTCTCACCACACTAGGTATAAGGCCAAGATCTTTAACTGCAAGGAATAACTAAAAACTGTCAACATAGATTTGGAAGCAATAGTACAGCTGCAGCTTCTATGATTTTTCTGTCCTTATACAGACAGAATCTCCCAAAATTCAAAACATGGCTCTTTCTTGTCTTTCCACAGCATCCTGGATCATCCCAATCGATGCTTGGATGAGAAAGTTATGCTCAATTTACTAACAGCTGTCTAGAGACTCTTTAATCTGGAAATCCATAAAGACTCCGAAAACATGTGAAACACACCATTTTAAACCCATTTCAACTGTTAAGGGTATAAAACACCGATGATAACAAATCATACATATTAAACAAGATTTAACAACATTTAATGCATAAATCGGGTATTGAAAGCTAATAATTGGATGCAATATTTGCATCCAATCAGCATACCGGGCCGTCATCGACTGTGGTCGCCGGAGGATGGTCGCTTGGACACCCAACGGGGCACGGTTTGTGTTGTTGGGGGATCGGTTCTTGATCGCTCGCAAATGTATCGTTAAATCAGATGCAAAACGCAATTTAGAATTTATAATCCTTCAATCAATACTACTCTACAAACGTAGAACAGTGGTGAGATCCGGAGTCGAACCACAGGGAAAGATTGTTTAACAAAAGAAGAAATCAAATTAAATCTCTAAACTCAAGTCCTAAGGTGAAGAAAAGGAGTTTCAATGGTTTTGTTATCTAAGGAATTAAACTACTGAAAAAGCAATGAAAAGGTTGGGATAAATCAATGAGAGAAAACCTAGGGATTACTCAATCTACTCTAATTTCACCTCTTGCATTCTCTAGTATCCTCTTGTTCTCTAATCTAGACATATGGAATCACGGCTTCTTAAGCTCGCATGAATCCCTAAAAGAACGCTCATGTTATCCTACGGCATAGTCTATCTTCGCTTAGTATAGACTGTCTTCGGACTTAACCTGAGTACAATCTATCTTCGCTTAGTATAAACTATCTCAAAGGCATGCACAAAAGCGACATTAAAATCATCCTATAGATCTCTACTATCAAGCACCGCAATCAAGTAGGATTAAAAATACGTCAAGGAACTCGGTTCCCTCAACTCTTTTATCATTAAAACCAAATCTATAAGATCATGTCTAGTATAAAATACAAGATTCAACTAGAAAAATACAAGAAGGCTACATTAGAGCTTCATGAAATCCCTAAGTGAGAGATTAGCCACTCATCTTTGGGATGAAGGCCATGTATTCGATGAAGAACGCTTGAGATCCACACCGCATCTCCGTCTCCTTCAGCAACCCTAATCCTCTCTTTTTCTCTCTATGGGGGCTTCTGGTTTTTGGCTAAGAAAACCCTTTTTATATGCTAATTCCCGGAATTAGGGTTTTGGGTTGAGTTGGACCTCTAGTGCAACTCGGATTTCCTAGTTTAATCCTGACAGCTTCTTCCGGTCGTAACTGGGTTCAACTAGTCCATAATCTGAGAATGAGGCCAACACTAAAGATGTAGATTTGGAAGTCTTCTGTCAGATCCCAAAGATTTGATAATATTTGGACTTATCTGGAATATTTGGTGAATATTCTCTCGCACGTTGACTGATCAGTCTTCCAGCAGCTAAATATCTTCATCTTCTTCAAAACTGCTATCAATCCATCAGGAAGCTCTGAACGTGTCCAACATGAAAGTTGTACATGATATCTTCTAAATGTCACCCAAATTTCAGAATATTTGGACATAAGAATAATTTCTGATGAGTATTATGCTAACAGTCGACAGAGCAGTGTATTTCAGCATATTAACCCTTTTTTGTAATTTCTAGCTTGAATCTTCATTAAACCTGAAATCAACTAACAAACTATCAAATACAAACACTCTAAGCCTAATAAAGGTAAATTAAGGCGTTTAATTATGAATATTTAGTGACTCATCAGTTCTCCGCCGATTCCTTTGCTTGTGGTGTTGGGAGGCGTGGCAGCGAGCTCTCAGCCTTGTTGGCCAGCCTGTCCCTGTCAGGTTCTGAGGGCAGGATCATGTGCGACTACACCGACGTGTTTTCCAAGGTGTTGCCAGGGCTTCCACCACCCAGAGAGGTCGATTTCGAGATCGACCTAGTACCAGGTACCGCACCGATCTCTCTCCCAGCTTTCAGGATGGCACCAGCAGAGTAGAGTGAGTTGAGGACCCAGCTAGACGAGCTGACCAGCAGAGGCTTCATCCGTCCTAGCATGTCTCCCTGGGGGGCGCCAGTGTTGTACGCAAAGAAGAAGGATGGTACCCTTCGACTTTGCATAGACTACACGCGGCTCAACAGGGTGACGGTGAAGAACAGGTATCCGATGCCGCGGATCGACGACCTATTTGACCAGTTGCGAGGATCTTCAGTGTTCCTGAAGATCAACCTCCGCACCGGCTACCACCAGTTGAGGGTTCGGGATTGCGACATCCTGAAGACGGCATTCCGGACTCGGTACGGTCTGTACGAGTTCGTGGTGATGCAGTTTGGGTTGACAAACGCACTAGCAACGTTCATTGATCTTTATGCAGAGGATCTTACGGCCTTTCCTAGACGAGTTCGTGGTGGTGTTCGTCGACGACATTCTCATCTACTCCCGGTCAGAGGCGGAGCACGAGCGACACTTGGCGACAGTGTTGCAGCTACTTATGGAGCATCGGCTTTATGCCAAGGCTTCCAAGTGCGATTTCTGGCTTGCACATGTGGGGTTCCTTGGACACGTGGTGTCGGCAGCAGGGATCTTAGTCGACCCCGCCAAGGTCGAGGCAGTGGTACAGTGGCAGAGACCGAGGACAGTGTTCGAGGTTCGCAGTTTCCTGGCTTGGCGGGGTACTACAGGCGGTTCATACGGGACTTCTCTAGAGTCGCCGGGCCGTTGACCAGACTGACACAGAAGGCCGTCCCGTTCTTGTGGGATGATGCTTGTGAGCGAGCCTTCGTGGAGCTGAGGACCAGGTTGACCAGTGCACCGGTCCTGATCGTCCCTGAGCGAGGCGTTGGTTACAGTGTCTACTGTGACGCCAGTGGTGAGGGTTTGGGGTGTGTCCTCATGCAAAAGGGCCACGCAGTTTCCTATGGTTCTCGCCAGCTGAAGAACCATGAGAGGAACTACCCGACCCATGACTTGGAGCTAGCAGCAGTGGTCTTCGCCCTGAAGACCTAGCGTCACTACCTCTATGGCGAGAAGTTTTCTATCTTCTCGGACCATAAGAGTTTGAGGCACATTTTCACTCAACGTGATCTCAACCTGAGGCAGCGACGCTGGATGGAGCTATTGGAGGACTACGACTTTGAGTTGCATTACCATCTTGGTAAGGCAAACGTCGTAGCAGACGCGCTGAGCAGACAGGTGAGAGACACCAGAGCAACAGTTGCAGGGTTGTCAGCGCGGCAGTGGCAGGCTCTAGAGACGGCGGGCCAGTTGAGGCTCGAGTTTGAGGATCGGGGATCCAGCAGCTTCCTCTACGCAGTGCAGAGCATGGCAGCAGTCTTAGCCAGAGTGTTAGAGGCACAGCATAGTGACCCAGAGCTCGAGGAGTTACGCACAGCAGCGGGCACAGATGGCACAGACGGAGACTGGACAGTATCGTCAGACGGAGGGCTACGGTTTCGAGGCAGAGTAGCAGTTCCAGCAGATCCGGTTCTTCGAGACGACATCCTACGAGAGTTCCACCACTCTCGCTTTGCAATTCATCCCGGCGGCACCAAGATGTACCAGGATCTTCGGTGACAGTTCTGATGGCGCGGAATGAAGAGGGCAGTGACGGAGTTCATATCGCGCTGCCTTACCTGTCAGAAGGTTAAGGCAGAGCACCAGCGGAGACCGGGGTTACTACAGCCGCTTGCACTAGCTGAGTGGAAGTGGGAGCACATCACGAGGGACTTCGTGACCAGGCTACCGAGATCTGCTAGGGGGAATGACGCGATTTGGGTCATCGTTGATCGATTGACCAAATCGGCGCACTTCTTGCCTATGCGGACGACAGATTCGACTGACAGGTTGGGCGGGTTGTACGTCCGACAGGTAGTCAGACTACACGGGATTTCAGTTTCTATCGTGTCAGACCGTGACCCCAGGTTCACCAGCAGGGTCTGGCGGGGCTTTCTGGAGGCAGTTGGCACACTCCTGACCTTCAGTACGGCGTTTCATTCGCAGACTGACGGCCAGTCAGAGCGGACGATCCAGATCTTGGAGGACATGCTGAGAGCATGTGTCCTCGACGCAGGAGGCAGCTGGGAGGAGCACGTTCCCTTGGTGGAGTTCGCCAGTGTGCTGGACAGAGGTTGGAGAGGCTTCACTCACCGGTACAGACATCGTCAGGAGGTCGTCAGAGAGGTTAGTGTAGATCAGGCAGAGGCTTCTGACAGCTCAGAGCCGGCAGAAGAGCTATGCAAATCAGAGGCGACGACCGCTTGAGTTCGCAGTTGGCGACAGTGTGTTCCTACGGGCAGCACCGTACAGAGGGTCTGTCAAGTTTGGCAGCGGGGGCAAGTTGGCTCCGAGGTTCGTCGGGCCGTTTGAGATCTTAGAGAGGGTCGGCGAGGTAGCCTACCGCTTGGACCTTCCTCAGCACATGTCTGCTGTGCACCCGACCTTTCACGTGTCGATGCTGAGGAAGGACCACCCCGACCCATCGCATATCATCAGAGTGGATGACATCGAGCTTGAGTCAGACGCGACATTTGTGGAGCAGCCTATTCGAGTACTTGACCGGAGGGATCAGGTCTTGCTAGGCAAGATGATTCCCTTGGCCAAGGTACTGTGGAGGCACAGAGGCGTCGACGAGATGACCTGCGAGCGCGAGGCGCGCATGCGGCAGAAGTATCCGCACTTGTTCCCTTCTCGAGGTAACTTTTGTCCTGTCTTCTAGTGTAGCTGTTTCTTTTGCTTCCGAGCCCTACCTTTATCGAATCTCGGGACGAGATTTCCTTTAAGGGTATTAGGATGTGAGGACCCGTCCCTCTACTCTTATGGCTCGTCGTGGACCAGCAATTTGGTAAATTGCGCCTTGTCGGCTTGTTTCACACTCGCGTGTGCACACACTGACCATGTTTGTGGTAATGTTTGGCTAGAATGGTTAGTGGGACCAGGGATCGAAAGATCCGGGCTTGGGCTTAAGTTTTAGCCCAAGTCCAGCTTCCTGCGAGAGTCGGATCGATCCTTCCTTGCTAGAGGGATCAATCGGTCAATGCCAGGACCGCGGATCGTTGAGAAGGATCGATCGGTCTCTTGGGACGGATCGATCGTTCTCTTGGATGAATCGATGGTCTCTTGGGACGGATCGATCGTTCTCTTGGACGGATCGATCGGTCTCTTGGGACGGATCGATCGTTCTCTTGGACGGATCGATTGGTCTCCTTGGACGGATCGATCCTGCTTAGTCGGTTCGTTTGCCTATAAAACAAACGCAACCTTCTTCCTTGAATCTCTTTGGAAATCCGAGTTCTTGGGTTGAGAAATTCTGGATTTCGAAGAGGTTGTGGACGATCCAAGGCCTAGCAGTTGGGATTGAAGCTGCTATTGCTTAGGTAGGGATCCTACCTACATTTCGTCGGGTTTTTGGACGTTTTTCCGGCTGTTAGTGTTCTTATGCTTAGATCTTGTTTTATACTTGTTAGATTGTAGTATTTCTGCCGGTTTTGGACTCGTGATGCTTCGTACTACTAGATCCCAAGGTTTTGTGGGATTTGGTGGAGTTTTCCGACGGTATTTCTCGCCGTCGATTTATCGGAGAACCCAACGCGATCGATCCATCTGTGAGATGGATCAATCCCCCCTTGTTGGTCATGCTGACCCGAGCAGGATCGATCGGTCTTGGGTGAGGACGATCAATCCCGGTGCTTTGGGTAGAATGGATCCCTCTCGTCGTGAGTAGTATCGATCTTCCCTTGGGGGGAGGGATCGATCCTCCTCGGGACGACAGTGAGGATGTTCCCTATCGCTAGTCGGATCGATCGTCCTGGGAGGACGGATCGATCGGACTCGGCACGATATGGAGAGTTTGCTCTCTGCCATTAGAGGGATCGATCCTTCCCTTGGGAAGGGATCGATCCGTCTACGGCAGAGAGAGAGAGAATTTGTCTTGTTTTGCTCGCGGGGCTTTGCATGTACTACAGCTTTATACCTGGTACATATGTTTAAGCATATTAGCCCTATAATAGGGCAATGGTGAACCGGGGGAGAGATGACTCCTGGGATGTTTAGAATAAACGGGCGAGTAGCCTACAGCTTTCCTTAGCCTCACATGCCGGCGTGCGCTGAGGGCTTAATCTGTGATATATGTGAGCTGATGTTTGCGGGGTTGCTTCCCGGTGCAGGTGTTGTGGTGGACTGCTGGCAATTGGTGGTGGTACCACTGCAGCAGTCCCTAGACCTTATTTATCTGTTCACCACCCCGGGGCGGCAGGGTGCCGTGGCCAGACCTTGTTATTTAAATCATCACATACGTTGCATGTTTAATTGTATTATCCTGCGCATGTCCATACCATCACATACGTTGCCGATCCGGGGCTTTCGGGTAGCCCGGATCTAGCTCTAGGACCGTTGCGGGTAGTTTGGTCCAGGACTCGATTTGTAGTATTCAGTCGATTTCGATGATAGGGTTAGGTGACCTGAATACTTGTTGTTTGATGTTTAGAGGTCGTGTCGACTCCAAGTTGTATTCGAAATGTAGCTGGAGTCCGGTGTTCTTAAACTCTTGGGAGGAGGAGTGCCTGCCCAGCGGTGTCTTGGCCCACCAAACGGTGTTTAGTGTCCTGTTGAGAGTATGCAGTGTTTTGGGCCTGCGTTCACGGACTTCCGGTAAGGTTATGGGACCCTTGTATACACCTAGGGTAAACCTGGAGGCGGCACTGTTGTGTTCCCTCCCTTGTGAGCATCGTAGTGTAGTGTCCCTGCTGAGCTTAGTACTCACTCCTACCCGGGCTGCGTTTTGCAGGTGCTGGCGCTAGCTCTTCTTCGGTCGCCCCTACCGGACCGGTGTTTGGTGACGTGGCGGCGTCTGGCGGTACTTGAGGAGCGGCGATCTATGTTTTTACCATTTTGTTATAGATAGTCTCCTACGGGAGTGATAAATGTATATTTTCCCTGTTTGAGGACATGTATCTATTCTAGTTCAGTCTTTGGGTTTGTAAAATTTGTATAATACAGGATGGTTATGATTTGCTAGGGTAACCACTACGATTAGAGGGAAACCTCGCCAAAAATTTCCGCAGTAGGTTAGGTTCCGGTTCGCGTCGCCCGGCCCGGTTGGGCCTACGCGGGTCGGGGCGGGACAAAACTGGTTCAGCCTCTGTCCTAGTTTGACTTGGACTTCCCTAGTTCAAACTAGAGTATTTAATTAGGATATATTATTATTCTTTTATTGAGTCCTAGTTAATATTTGATTGTTAGGAATTAATTAAGAGTCCATTTGAGTTAGGAAGTTGAGTTGAGTTTGAAAGCCTTATTACTTGCTAATTAAGCAATGGGGTTTTTAGTTGGATTAGGACTCTGTCAAGGTCTCTATAAAAGGATCTCAGTAGTTTGTATGATGAATGATGAATGAAGCACAGAATTATTAAGAATAGTTGATAGAATATCATAGAAGTAGAGGTAATGTAGTTTCCACCAGATAATTCACCATTAATCTACCTTCTTCCTCGTCGGTCATCTTCTCCGCAGACGGCACCGCCCCCACCGGTATTTCTCTCTCCCCGCCACTTTCTCTCTCCTCCACGTCATCGCCATTTCAGCATTACTGTTCATCATCTCCTTCCTCTCTCTTCCATGCCCTAACCCTAGCATCTCCGTCGTTTCCTCTCCTGCCACCCTCGTCGCCAACCAAGGCCACCATTCTCTTCCCCCAAGCCCCACGACCTCGGCCAGCATCTCCACTTCCTCCTTCATCCTCTCCGGCGTCTTCCCCGGCAACCCAACCTCCCGAGCTCTGCCGGCCCTTCCACGTCTGTCCCCGATATCACCCCCAAAACCACCCTAAAACCCCCGCTGACCTTCCTAGACCCGATCCCAACCCCTCTATGCCACGCCCGAGCCTCGCCGTCGTCCCCGACGCCGCCCTCCTCTAACCCACCGCCGACGGTACTCATGATCCACGTCCCTACTACTCCTACGGCCAATCAGAGCCGTTGGATCTCTTCGAAACCGCCGATGACTTCCCCTGCAAAGGACCCAACCGCCGCCATCGCCCCTACGCTGGCGATCTACTCCGGCGAACCTCAGCCTTGGATAAACTATGGTTCAGCCCAACCTAGTTGGAGCAGATTACTAGTAGATGGTCAACTGTGACTCAAACAAGTCCCACAAGGATTCAGATTTCGAGTCAGACCCCTACTCTAGCTGCAACCCAGATTACGGCACCTAACCTCGAGCCAACTCGGATTAGGACTCCGACTGCAACTTCGGCTGCAACTCCTACTGCAACTCCGAGAGCAACTCCAATTGTAACTCCGAGTTCAACTCCTCCAGACCCGGGTGAACACTTGCTACTACCTTCCCAAGATTTTTCTGGAATTTTACCTATTTTTCCAGATTTTTCCCGGGATATTCTCTCTCCTCCCGGTTTGGCTCGAGCCGCGCCTCCTTGGAATCGGCTTGTCCTTGGCTCAGCTGTGGTTCGCCATCGGTTCACAACCCACACCTACGCCCGGCTCACCCTGAGCCGACTCTTCGTCGTCCTGGCTCAAAACCAGAGCCCGTCGGCTCATCCCGAGCCGCCACCCCAACACCGCCGTCCGACGTCTTCCTCCCCATCTACCCATCGAGGAAGCACTTGTGTCCCTCACCGAAGCCGCCGTGGCCAAGCGCGACCACGAAGGAAGCCTGGATCGCCGAGATCCAATTCCGGCGGGCTCCCCTGTTCCGGGCTCCTCCACTCCGCCACTTCCCGGGAATGATCTCAATATCAAAACTCCGAAGAAAGGTCCCATGACCTTACGAACCGTTTCCACCCATCCCCACCTACCGATGAGCACTCCTTCACCGACGATCTCCGGCGACGACATCCACCGCGCCGCCACCATAAGATCCGGTGTCTTTGAGGTCGAATCCGTCGATCAGACCGTACGGATGGAACTCCTACGTCCCTGCGAAGCTCCCCGTGCCATTGCCACACTCCGGCGACCTTGTTTCACCGTTGATCCAGCTCCGACGGCTTCTCAGCCGTCCGATCAAGACTGCAACTTGATCCAGCAGTTTGATCAGCGTGATCTTCGATCCAGTTCTTCCGATCTTCGATCGGAACCTAATCAAAGAGTCCCAAGCAATCAGGACCATCCACATCATGTTCGAGTGATCACCATGCATCCTCAGCCGTTGATCAAGGATCCGAAGGTTGATATGAGTCGACAAAGGAGCTACTCTCCTTATTCAGATGCCATATTCAATCTGATCAGATCTGATTATGATGGTAACACTGGTTTGGCTCAACTGACTCAAGTCCAGATTGACACCGGTAGAGCCAACCATGTCAGACAGGTTTGGACCAGAGTACGACTCAGCACAACTATAGATTCAACTTGGTTCAAGCCAGAGTATTTAATTAGGATTTATTATTATTCTTTTATTGAGTCGTAGTGAAGATTTGATTGTTAGGAATTAATTAAGAGTCCATTTGAGTTAGGAAGTTGAGTTGAGTTTGAAAGCCTTATTACTTGGTAATTAAGTAAGGGGGTTTTTTAGTTGGATTAGGACTCTGTCAAGGTCTCTATAAAAGGATGATACGAGGACGAACTGAGCCAATCCAAGAAGGGACCCACGTCCTTGCTTGGGTGGGCCCACGCCAAGGAGCTGGCTGCAACCAGGTCACTTTGGGCGTCCTAAGCCCAACCAGCCAAAAGGATTCTTATTCCCTAGCTGGTTTGCTTACTTAGTTGATTTCCTAGTTAGTAGTTATCTTGATTGAGTCAGTTTCCTAGATTGAGTTCAGTTTATGATTTGCTTAAATCAGTTCCTATTATGAGTCCTTGTTATTAGGAAGTTGAGATAAGATTGAGTCTTATTAGGAAAGTCTGGTTACTTGCTGATTAAAGCAAGGTAGTATTCAGGTTGTAGTAGAACTCTCTTGAGGCCTCTATAAAAGGACCTCCATAGCTTGTAATTATGCATGGACGAATTTATGAGAGTTATTATTTAGTAGAGATAAATCTTAGGAGTAGAAGTAATATAGGAGTAGCTGTAACCCTAATTCCACAACCCACCAGCCACCTTCATCTCTCTCTACTGCCGGATTCTTTCTCCACCAGCCGGCCACCATCCATTGCCGTCCACCGCTGCCATCTACAGTGCACGTCCCCATCACCGGCGTCCCCTTGGCTGCCGTGCTTCCCTCCACCACATTCTCCAAGGCTTGGATCTCCAAGAGAAGCCAGCCAACCCTAGAGGAGCTGCAAGGTATCCCTCTTCTCATCCGTCTCCTCCTCTAGTCTTCGCCTTCCTCGTCGAATACCTAGGGTCCTTCTCCTAAAACCCTAAAGGTATCTCTCGACCTAGCCATAGATTTGGCTAAAGAGGATCTGAGATAAGGCAAGAGACCCGGTATGAAAGCCCTTGAGAAGGTGCATCGTATCAAAGGACCTCAGTAGTTTGTATGATGAATGATGAATGAAGAACAGAATTATTAAGAATAGTTGATAGAATTTCATAGGAGTAGAGGTAATGTCGTTTCCACCAGATAATCCACCATTGATCCACCTTCTTCCCCGTTGGTCAGCTTCTCCGCAGCCGGCCCGCTCTGGTATTTCTCTCTCCTCCACGTCATCGCCATGTGAGCACCATTGTTCATCATCTCCTTCCTCTCTCTTCCGTGCCCTGACCCTAGCATCACCGCCGTTCCCTCTTCGGCCACCCCCGTCGCCAACCAAGGCCACCATTCTCTTCCCCCAAGCCCCATGACCTCGGCCAACACCTCCACTTCCTCCTTCGTCCTCTCCGGCGTCTTCCCCGGCAACCCAACCTCCCGAGCTCTGCCGGCCCTTCTGCGTCCGTCTCTGATATCACCCCCAAAACCACGCTAAAACCTCCATCGACCTTCCTAAACCCAATCCCAACCCCTCTAAGCCACGCCCGAGCCTCACCATCGTCCCCGACGCCGGCCTCCTCTAACCCACCACCGACGGTACTCCAGATCCACGTCCCTACTACTCCTACGGCCAATCAGAGCCGTTGGATCTCTTCGAAACCACTGACGACTTCTCCTGCAAAGGTCCCAACCGCCGCCATCGCCCCTACGCCGGCGATCTATTCTGGCGAACCTCAACCTTGGATCAACTCCGGTTCAGCTCAACCAACTCTAACCTGATTCAGCTCAGCCACTTAATCCAATTCAAGTCCAATCCAGCCCAATCCAGCCACTTAGCCCAATCCAACCCGGTCAGCCTGATCCAGATCAACTCAGACTTGACCCAGTCAAGTCCCATCCAATCAGGCTCAGCCAGATCTGAACCAGATAAGCCAGATTCAGCCAATTGGACTCAAATTAAGTCCGATCAGGCCACTTCTGATCGATTGGAGCAATAGAGACCCGATACGAGAGGATTACAAGTAGACAGCTCGTATCAGGTGGTGTCCGAGTCATGAGAAGATCGATCCTTCTGGTGGAAAAGATCGATCTCTTCCGGTTGACTGGGACGAGGCTTCCCAAGCAGTATGAAGATTGATCTTCTCTGGTAGAGAGATCGATCCCTTTGGTGGCTGAGAGGCGTTTTCAACGGGTTTGCCCGCAGGGCTTCACGTATGTGGTTTTCTTTACTGCTTTATAACTTGTACATAATCTTGAGCATGTTAGCCCCATAATGAGGGGTTCGTGGTGAATCGAGAGAGTGACGACTCTCGGGATGTTTAGATAGCATGTTGTATTGCTAGTCTTCTTTGTTGGGGTTGCTTCCCGTAACATGCTTACTTTTGGCGGACTGGCTACAGTTGGTGGGGTTACCACTGCAGCAGCTCCTTGGCATGTTTTTACTATTCATCACCCTGGGCCGGCAGGGTGCCGAGCCCAGACCTTGTTT
The DNA here is from genome assembly GCA_963920575.1 of Narthecium ossifragum. Taxonomy (NCBI): domain Eukaryota; kingdom Viridiplantae; phylum Streptophyta; class Magnoliopsida; order Dioscoreales; family Nartheciaceae; genus Narthecium; species Narthecium ossifragum. The sequence goes on from OY986973.1 coordinate 13,316,141, forward strand.
CTTTAATCATCACATATGTTGCATGCTTATCTGCTTTCCTAGGTATGTGCATCGCATGCATCTGGTTGTGCATTAGTTGCATAAGGTTAGGGTGCGGGCGATCTGTAGGTTGTCGTCCCAAGGCTTGGAAACTCGGATTTAACCCTAGGACCGGGGTTGGGTAGCTTAGTCAAGGTTTGAATAGTAGTGTTCAGTCGATTTCGATGATAGGCCTAGATGACTCGAACACCTGTTTATTGATGATTGTAGAGCTTGTGTCAGCCTCGAGTCGGGTTCTGAGGTGTAGCCGGTGTCCAGTTGTGACGACTTTTGAGTAGAGGGTGTGCCTACTCAGCGGTGACAGTTCCTGCCAGCAGTGCTAGTTTCCTGCTTGTGAGTCAGCAGTGTTGGTTTCCACCTTACTGAGCGTGACCCGTCATGTGACAAGTTCTTCTGGAAGATCATGACTGTGGACCTCAAGGACATGCGGTGGGGTTATGGGGCCCCTGTGTACACCCAGGCCTTATTAGAGGACGATATTGTTGCGTTTCCCTCTTCCTTCTGTGTGTCACAGTGTAGCTTCCCTGCTGAGCTTAGTGCTCATTCCTACTCAGGCTGCGTTTTGCAGGTGCAGGCAGATGAATAAATTTTATATCTTGCAAGTATACGAATCGGTGTGATCAGTATAGCAACAAGATGAGTATCGTATCCACAGAGATTTGGAGAGATTATTAAAGTAAAATGCTAAAGAACATAGAAGAAAGAAAATAAGGAAGGGAAAGTAAGAAATATGAAGTATCGAAAATAGAAGATCTAATAACTAAATAAGAAAACGATGAAAATATGATGGACGAATACTAAGGTTCCAGATCGCCCAGGTTCAGATCGATCTTTTAAGCATCATATCGATCTTTTCATAATTGGTCCTCTATCAACTCTCTGTCAACGTCTGAGCATAAGAAGAGATCGATCTTCATTGGCATCAGATCGCTCTTCTTCTTCCATAGCTGCTTGCTCCTGCACCTCTCGTACTAACAATGACATATCTTCCTCTAGGAAACTCCAAATCACGAACCGTAAAAACTCTCGAAAACTATTCTTCCGGTATGATGATCTGTTCGATCGTGGTCTTCACCAAGTACCCTCAATTAACCCTAGCTAATGAACTCATAACTAAGTGTTAATCAAGAATCCATTAAGCTCTGAAGAACAATTATGAACTAAGAGTTGTTTCACGCCCCGACCCAGAAAACCCAGCCAGATCGGGGGTGAGCAACCTAAACCTGTTAAATCATCAATGGGCGCGGAAAATTTTGACAGAGTCTGCTCTATAATTCTTACACAAGGAACCTGTACAATTTCTCATATTTCATAATAAATTCGAATACATAATCATGAGGGCATAATTTGTAGATTCACAACTAATATCATTATTACAACCCCATTCTAAACATTCAAATAAACGACATTGTGATTAATATCAAAATTAACAGTTATACAATTTGTCCTCAAATAAAAAGCATAAGTCACCAAATGTTAACTACATCAAATAAATATAAAATGCTGAATTGAACCCTCTAATCTGCCAACAACCTCAAAGTCCACCCGAAGTAGAAGCGCCTCCAAGAGCTGATCCGCCTGTGGCTACCGACGTGGAAGGAACGGCGACTGCACCTGCAAAACGCAGCCCGGGTAGGGTGAGCTTAAAGCTCAGTAGGGTTCTACTCTACGTCACTATCAAAGAAAAGGTAGACTGCAACTGTATCCTTCATCCCAAGGCTAAGGTGCCACTGGAGGCATCACACCTTGTCGATCCAAAATGGGCCCCTACATAGGGTCACCCTCACCTAAGCGCCGAAACAAGGAGGACGGCCAACACGAGCCCGGACCCAGGGTCGGTGCATCGCCGCTACACTCACCGCAGGAGCTCTCGCCGTATACTACCCGTTGTATGGGGACATACGTCATGGACGTCGACATCCACTGTCGCGCCCCGACCCGCGTAGGCCCAACCGGGCCGGGCGACGCGAACCGGAACCTAACCTACTGCGGAAATTTTGGCGAGGTTTCCCTCTATTCGTAGTGGTTACCCTAGCAAATCATAACCATCCTGTATTATACAAATATTACAAACCCAAAGACTGAAACTAGATATTTATATACAATCCTCAAAAAGGGAAATTATACATTTATCACTCCCGTAGGAGACTATCTATAACAAAGGATAAAAAGCTGTAAAGATCGCCACCTCTCAAGCACCGCCAGACGCCGCCACGTCACCAAACACCGGCCCAGTAGGGGTGACCGAAGAAGAGTTAGCGCCAGCACCTGCAAAACGCAGCCCGGGTAGGTGTGAGCACTAAGCTCAGCAGGGACACTACACTACGACGCTCACAAGGGAGAGAACACAACAGTGTCGCCCTTGAGCAAGACTTGGGTGTGCAGCAAGGGTCCCATAACCCTGCGCCGGTGCCCCTGAAGGGAGGCCTCAGTCATGGTCTTCCAGCCGAACTGGTCACATGCTGGGGTTGCCCTCAACGAGACAGGAAACCACACTGCCGTCTCACTAGCAGGCACCAAACACTGCTAGGCGGGCAACCACACCGCTGGGTAGGCACCTGTTCCCCCTAAGAGACAATGACCCGGACACCGATTAGCACCCACAACGTCTGGCTCGAGGCCGACACGACCTCTAAACATCAAATAACATGTATTCAGGTCAAACTAACCCTATCATCGAAAGCGACTGAATACTACAAATCGAGTCTTGGACCAAGCTACCCGCAACGGTCCTAGAGCTAGATCCGGGTGACCCGAAAACCCCGGATCGGTGGTCAACCCACCGCCAGCGTCCTACACAGACGCAACTAATGCGCAACACAATGCATGTTATGGACATGCGCAGGATAATACAGATAAACATGCAACAGTATGTGATGATATATCAAACAAGGTCTGGGCACGCCACCCTGCCGGCCCGTGGTGGTGAACATGAAAATAAGGTCTAGGGAGCTGCTGCAGTGGTACCACCACCAACTGCCAGCAATCCACCACAACACCTGCACCGGGAAGCAGCCCCGCAAACAACAGCACAGATAACACAGATAAAGCCCTCGGCGCATGCCGGCATGCAAGGCTAGGAAAAGCTGTAGGGCTACCCGCCCGTTTATTCTAAACATCCCGGGAGTCATCACTCCCCCGGTTCACCACTGCCCTATTATAGGGCTAACATGCTTAAACATATGTACAAGGTATTACGACAGTAAAGAAAACCGTCATACAAAGCCCCGCGAGCAAAACCAAATAACTTCCTCTCTCTGCCATAGTCGGATCGATCCCTTCCCAAGGGAAGGATCGATCCCTCTATTGGCAGAGAACAAGCTCTCTCTATCGCGCCGAGTCCGATCGATCTGTCCTCCCAGGACAATCGATCCGACTCGCGATAGGGAACGTCCCATGCTATCCGAGGCACCGGGATCGATGGCCCTGTTACGAGCGGTCTACTCGTGATCCTCTCGTAATGGGTCTCTACTGCTCCAATCGATCAGAATCGGCCTAATCGGACTTGATTTGAGTCCAATGGGCTGATTTGGCTAGCTAAATCGGATCTGGCTTGAGCTGGATCGGATCTGGCTGATCCTGATTGGATGGGACTTGACTGGGTCAAGTCTGAGTTGATCTGGATCAAGCTGACCAAGTGGATTGGGCTGGATCCGGATTAAGTGGCTGAGCCAATTTGGCCAAAGGTGGCTGGGAATATCCGACGGCTGAGAATCGCCGGAGTGGATCGCCGGCGTTGGAGCGGCGGCGGCGGTCGGGATAGTGGCAGGGAAGATCGCGGGTTGTTGGGGAAGAGATCCACCGGAGTGGATTGGTCGGAGGTGGGCTAGATCGGCGGGATCTAGAGGTCGACGGCGGTAGGATTTGGGTTCACCGGCGTCGGGGACGACGGGAAGGCTCAGGGATGGCTTAGGACGTCGGGATATGGTCTAGGAAGGTCTGCGGGCTACTTTGGAGGGATCTGGGAGTGAGATCTGGGTTGGGCACGGGATGACGGCGATGGGGATGGAGGTCGGGTTGGCTGTGGATATCACCGGAGACGGTGATGGTGGCTAGGGACGGCGGGAAAGGGTTGGGCGGAGTCGTGGGAGATAGGGGAAGGCTTTGGCGGTCTTGGTTGGCGACGGGGACGGCCGGAGAGGAGGTAGGGAAGGAGATCGGCGGGAAGGTAGGGTATGACTTGAGGAGGGAGACGATGAATAGTGCAGGTGACGTGGCGCTGATGTGGCGGTGGGGTCGCTGACGTGGCGGAGAGAGAAAGTGACGGGGAGAAAGAAACACTGGTGGAGGCGGTGCCGGCTGCGGAGAAGATGACCGACGGGGAAGAAGGTGGATCTATGGTGGATTTCGGGTGGAATCTACTTTACTTCTACTCCTATGATATTCTACTAATTACTCTTAATCATTCATCTCATCCATCATCTAATACAAACTACTAAGGTCCTTTTATAGAGACCTTGACAGAGTCCTAATCCACTAGAAAAACCCCCTGGCTTGATTAGCAAGTAATAAGGTTTCTAACTCAACTCAACTTCCTAACTCAAAGGGACTCTTAATTAATTCCTAACAATCAACTAGGACTCAATAAAAGACTAATGATAAATACTAATTAAATACTCTAGTTTGAACTAGGGAAGTCCAAGTCAAACTAGGAAAGAGGTTGAACCAGCTTGGTTCCTCTTCTGGGTTCGGGTCCAGTAGGTCGAGTCGGATCGACTCGTATCAGGCCCTCACCCGGGGCCGATCGATCCGGCTCGGGTTCAGCATGCCCAACAAGGAGGGATCGATCCGTCTCACAGACGGATCGATCGGTTGGGTTCTCCGATAAGCCGACGGCGAGAAATACCGCCGGAAAACTCCACCAGATCCGTCTTTCGCAGGAAGCTGGACTTGGGTTAAAACTTAAACCCAAGCCTAGATCTTTCGATCCCGGGTCCCACTAACCATTCTACTCCAACAATACCACAAACATGGTCAGTGTGTGCACACGCGAGTGTGAAACAAACCGACAAGGCGTAATTTACCAAATTGCCCTTGCGGTCCACCACGAGCCACAGGAGTAGAGGGACGGGTCCTCACATCCTAATACCCTTAAAGGAAATCTCGTCCCGAGATTCGATAAAGGTAGGGCTCGGAAGCAAAAGAAACAGCTACATTAGAAGACAGGACAAAAGTTACCTCTAGAAGGGAACAAGTGCGGATACTCCTGCCGCATGCGCGCCTCGCGCTCCCAAGTCATCTCCTCGATGTCTCTGTGCCTCCACAGTACCTTGACCAAGGGTATCGTCTTGCCCCGCAAGACCTAATCCCTCCGGTCAAGTACTCGAACAGGCTGCTCAACGAACGTCGCGTCTGACTCAAGCTTGATGTCATCCACTCTGATGACATGCGACGGGTCGGGATGGTACTTCCTCAGCATCGACACGTGAAAAGTCGGGTGCACAGCAGACATGTGCTGAGGAAGGTCCAAGCGGTAGGCTACCTCGCCGACCCTCTCTAAGACCTCAAACAGCCCGACGAACCTCGGGGCCAACTTCCCCCACTGCTAAACCTGACAGAACCTCTGTACGGTGCTGCTCGCAGGAACACACTGTCGCCAACTGCGAACTCAAGCGGTCGTCGCCTCTGATCTGCATAACTCTTCTGTCGGTGCTGAGCCGTCAGAAGTCTCTGCCTGATCTGTGCTAACCTCTCTGACGACCTCCTAACGATGTCTGGACCGGTGAGTGAAGCCTCTCCAACCTCTGTCCAGCACACTGGGGAACGACACGGCCTACCGTACAACGCATCGAAAGGTGCTACTCCAAGACTGGACTGGTAGCTGTTGTTGTAGGCGAACTCCACCAAGGGAACGTGCTCCTCCCAGCTGCCTCCTGCGTTGAGGACACATGCTCTCAGCATGTCCTCCAAGATCTGGATCGTCCGCTCAGACTGCCCGTTGGTCTGCGGATGAAAAGCCGTACTAAAGGTCAAGAGTGTGCCAACTGCCTCCTGAAAGCCCCGCCAGACCCTGCTGGTGAACCTGGGGTCGCGGTCTGACACGATAGACACTGGAACCCCGTGTAATCTGACTACCTCTTGGACGTACAAACCGCCCAACCTGTCAGACGAGTCTGTCGTCCGCATAGGCAGGAAGTGCGCCGATTTGGTCAATCGATCAACGATGACCCAAATCGCGTCATTCCCCCTATGAGACCACGGTAGCCCCGTCACGAAATCCATCGTTATGTGCTCCACTAGCTGAGTGGAAGTGGCTGTAGTAAACCCGGAGTCCGCTGGTGCTCTGCCTTAACCTTCTGACAGGTAAGGCAGCGCGATACGACCTCCGTCACTGCCCTCTGTGCCCGCTGCTGTGCGTAACTCCTCAAGCTCTGGGTCACTGTGCTGTGCCTCTAACACTCTGGCTAGAACTGCTGGCATACTCTGCACTGCGTAGAGAAAGCTGTTGGACCCCCGATCCTCGAACTCTAGCCCCAACTGGCCCGCTGTCTCTAGAGTCTGCCACTGCCGCGCTGACAAGCCTGCAACTGCTGCTCTGGTGTCTCTCACCTGTCTGGTCAGCGCGTCTGCTACGACGTTTGCCTTACCAGGATGGTAAGGCAACTCAAACTCATAGTCCTCCAGTAGCTCCATCCAGCGTCGATGTAGATACTGTAACCGACACCTCGCTCGGGGACTATCAGCACCGGTGCACTTGTCAACCTGGTCCTCAGCTCCACGAAGGCTCGCTCACAAGCATCATCCCACACGAACGGGACGCCCTTCTGTGTCAGTCTGGTCAACGGCCCGGCGACTCTGGAGAAGTCCCGCATGAACTGCCTGTAGTACCCTGCCAAGCTCAGGAAACTGCGGACCTTGAACACTGTCCTCTGTCTCTGCCACTGTACCACTGCCTCGAACTTAGCGGGGTCGACTGAGATTCCTGCTGCCGAGACCACGTGTCCAAGGAACCCCACCTGTGCAAGCCAGAACTCGCACTTGGAAGCCTTGGCATAAAGCCGATGCTCCCGAAGTAGCTGCAACACTGTCACCAAGTGTCGCTCGTGCTCCCTGTCTGACCGGGAGTAGATGAGAATGTCGTCGACGAACACCACCACGAACTCGTCTAGGAAAGGCGGGAAGATCCTCTGCATGAGATCCATGAACGTTGCTGGTGCGTTCGTCAGCCCAAACGACATCACCACGAACTCGTACAGGGCGTACCGAGTCTGGAATGCCGTCTTCGGGATGTCGCAATCCCGAACCCTTAACTGGTGGTAGCCGGTGCGGAGATCGATCTTCGAGAACACTGAAGATCCTCGCAACTGGTCAAACAGGTCGTCGATTCACGGCATCGGATACCTGTTCTTCACCGTCACCCTGTTGAGCCGCCTGTAGTCTATGCAAAGTCGAAGGGTACCATCCTTCTTCCTTGCGAACAACACTGGCGCCCCCCAGGGAGACATGCTGGGACGGATGAAGCCTCTGCTGGTCAGCTCATCTAGCTGGGTCCTCAACTCATTCTGCTCTGCTGGTGCCATCCTGAAAGCTGGGAGAGAGATCGGTGCGGTACCTGGTACTAGGTCGATCTTGAAATCGACCTCTCTGGGTGGTGGAAGCCCTGGCAACACCTCGGGAAAAACGTCAGTGTAGTCGCACACGATCCTGGGAAAACTGCTCTGCTGCACTCCCTCAGAACCAGACAGGGACAAGCTGGGCAACAAGGCTGAGAGCTCGCTACCATGCCTCCCTACACCACAAGCAAAGGAATCGGCAGAGAACCGATCCCCCAACAACACAAACCGTGTCCCATCGGGTGTCCAAGCGACCACCCTCCGGCGACCACAGTCGATGACGGCCCAGTATGCTGCCAACCAGTCTATACCGAGTATCACGTCAAAGCCGGTCATGTCTAGCACCCGCAGATCTAGGCAGACCCGGAGGCCTCCAACCTCCAAGGAACAAGATCGGCATACCCGGTCCACCCTGACTGCCCCGCCGATCGGTGAGTCTACAGACTGTGCCACCTCTAGCCAACTCGTCTCTAATCCTAGCGATGCCACACAGATGCTAGCAACATAGGAAAGAGACGCCCCAGAATCTATCAGCATATCTACTAAGGACTAGAAAGCTGAAAGATACCTCTGAGGGCGGATGGCTCTGCCACCGCCTGCTGATACTACTGCGGCTGCTGGTACTGGTGTACGGTGTCCTGCTGCTCGCGAACTGGGAGAGTAACCACACGATGTCGCTGGCTGCCTCCACCCCTGGAACAGCTCGGTCCAGCCCCTGACCTGCGCCCACCACTGCTCCCCTGCCAAGCACTGGGCCCTCCGCCTCTACTGCCCTGCGGCACAGCGCCCCGCGCTCCTCGCAAGGAACAGTCTCTACGGTAGTGCCCCAGCTGCCCGCACAGTAACCACGTGATTGACGCGCCAGGCTGCTGACCATGGCCTCCCCTTAACGAAGCCTGCCCGAATGGCCCGGCCGTCAGGAGAAACTGGCCTGCTGAACTCGACAGTTGCTGCCGGAAGTGTCGCTGACGCCGCCGCTGGCCTCTGCCAAATCCCCCTCTGAACTGGGAGGGTACCGGAGGAACTGCCCGGCACCTCTCATCCCGCAACTGCGCCCCTACTGCGAAGGCGCAGTCCCGAACTGCTGAGTACGCCTGGAAGCGGTAAGAACTGGTCCGTCGTCTGATCTCTGATCGAAACCCCAGTTCAAATTGACGTGCCCTGGCCACTAGACCTGCTGACCCACCACTGAACCTAGACGGGTCCAGCTGCAGAAAGTCCAACACGACCGCCACAGCGGTCCGCGCGTCGACCGGAGCGAGAACCCCCTCCTCGGCGAGAAGGGCCTCCTCCCGTGCGACCGAAACCGCCGCTGGTGATGATGCAGTCCGTCTAGCTCTAACCTCCCTGACAGGTGTTACCCTGTCTGGTCAGGCGGGTCGACCCAGTCGTGCCCAACCCCGACCAACAACCGAAGGTTGCCCTCGAGCTCCCGACATCTGCGCAATCATCAACGACAAACGAGCATTCACTCGTCTGATACCAAGTTGTCGCGCCCCGACCCGCGTAGACCCAACCGGGCCGGGCGACGCGAACCGGAACCTAACCTACTGCGGATATTTTGGCGAGGTTTCCCTCTATTCGTAGTGGTTACCCTAGCAAATCATAACCATCCTGTATTATACAAATATTACAAACCCAAAAACTGAAACTGGATATTTATATACAATCCTCAAACAGGGAAATTATACATTTATCACTTCCATAAGAGACTATCTATAACAAAGGATAAAAAGCTGTAAAGATCGCCACCTCTCAAGCACCGCCAGACGCCGCCACGTCACCAAACACCGGCCCCGTAGGAGCGACCGAAGAAGAGCTAGCGCCAGCACCTGCAAAACGTAGCCCGGGTAGGTGTGAGCACTAAGCTCAGCAGGGATACTACACTACGACGCTCACAAGAGAGGGAACACAACAGTGTCGCCCCTGAGCAAGACTTGGGTGTGCAGCAAGGGTCCCATAACCCTGCGCCGGTGCCCCTGAAGGGAGGCCTCAGTCATGGTCTTCCAGCCGAACTGGTCACATGCTGGGGTTGCCCTCAACGAGACAGGAAACCGCACTGCCGTCTCACTAGCAGGCACCAAACACTGCTAGGCGGGCAACCACACCGCTGGGTAGGCACCTCTTCCCCCTAAGAGACAATGACCCGGACACCGGTTTGCACCCACAACGTCTGGCTCGAGGCTGACACGACCTCTAAACATCAAATAACATGTATTCAGGTCAAACTAACCCTATCATCGAAAGCTACTGAATACTACAAATTGAGTCCTGGACCAAGCTACCCGCAATGGTCCTAGAGCTAGATCCGGGTTACCCGAAAACCCCGGATCGGCTGTCAACCCACCGCCAGCGTCCTAGACAGATGCAACTAATGCGCAACACAATGCATGTTATGGACATGCGCAGGATAATACATATAAACATGCAACAGTATGTGATGATATATCAAACAAGGTCTGGGCATGGCACCCAACCGGCCCGGGGTGGTGAACATGAAAATATGGTCTAGGGAGCTGCTGCAGTGGTACCACCACCAACTGCCAGCAGTCCACCACAACACCTGCACCGGGAAGCAGCCCCGCAAACAACAGCTCACAGATAACACAGATAAAGCCCTCGGCGCACGCCGGCATGCAAGGCTAGGAAAAGCTGTAGGGCTACCCGCCCGTTTATTCTAAACATCCCGGAAGTCATCACTCCCCCGGTTCACCACTGCCCTATTATAGGGCTAGCATGCTTGAACATATGTACAAGGTATTAAGACAGTAAAGAAAACCGTCATAAAAAGCCCCGCGAGCAAAACCAGATAACTTCCTCTCTCTACCATAGTCGGATCGATCCCTTCCTAAGGGAAGGATCGATCCCTCTATTGGCAGAGAGCAAGCTCTCTCTATCGCGCCGTGTCCGATTGATCTGTCCTCCCAGGACAATCGATCCGACTCGCGATAGGGAACGTCCCATGCTATCCGAGGCACCGGGATCGATCGCCCTCACCCGGGGCCGATCGATCTGGCTCGGGTTCAGCATGCCCAACAAGGAGGGATCGGCCCGTCTCACAGACGGATCGATCGGTTGGGTTCTCCGATAAGCCGGCGGCGAGAAATATCGCCGGAAAAATCCACCAAAACCTGGGATCTGGTAGTACGAAGCATCCCGAATCCAAAACCGGCGGAAATACTACAATCTAACATGTATACAATGAGTTCTAAGCATAAGAACATCAACAGCCGGAAAAGCTTCCAAAAACCCGAAGAATGTAGGTAGGAATCCCTACCGGAGCAAGAGCAGCTTCAATCCCAGCTGCTAGCCCTTGGATCGTCCACGAACTCTTCGAAATCAAGGAATTCTCAGCCCAAGAATCCGGTCTTCCAAAGAGATCTGAGGAAGAAGGTTCTGTTTGTTTTATAAGCAAACGAACTGACTTAGCAGGATCGATCCGTCCAAGGAGACCGATCGATCCAGCCAAGGGAACGATCGATCCAACCAGGAGAGCGATCGATCCAGCCAAGAAGACCGATCGATCCAGCCAAGGGAACGATCGATCCAACCAAGAGGCCGATCGATCCAGCCAAGGGAACGATCGATCCAACCAAGAGACCGATCGATCCTTCTTCGAGCCCGATCGATCCATCCCAAGAGGCCGATCGATCCCTCGCAACAATCCACGTTCCTATCAAAGACCGATCGATCCCTCTAGCAAGGAAGGATCGATCCGTCTTTCGCAGGAAGCTGGACTTGGGTTAAAACTTAAACCCAAGCCCGGATTTTTCGATCCCGGGTCCCACTAACCATTCTAGCCCAACAATACCACAAACATGGTCAGTGTGTGCACACGCGAGTGTGAAACAAACCGACAAGGTGCAATTTATCAATTTGCCCTTGCGGTCCACGACCAGCCACAGGAGTAGAGGGACGGGTCCTCACATCCACACTTAGGCCCTTAGGACAAAGAGACAACACGACCTCTATTCCTCATCATCATAATTCAAATGTGTATATCTAGGTTGTAACCTCAATCAACACAAGATCATAATGACACAATCTCGTCCTAGTCCTCCTACCCATACCTCGGTCCTAGAGCTAGATCCGAGCTACCCGAGCCCTCGGGTCGGCGATCGAACCCCATCGCCCGCACCTAGCCTTAATGCTTCTAATGCATACAACATGCATGAGCCTAATCAAACAACTAGGCCAAGGTGTCTCTACATGTCAATTCATCAATCACATGTCCACAAGATATAGCATAACTATAGGATCAATATAGCATTTAAGAATAGACAGAAGCCAAGCGTAACACTCAGATATCCCAATCATATATAATCTCATTCAACACATGCAAAAGGGGCACACCTTTGGCCCAACCAAGTTATACATTCCCGAGGGCTTTCCCCCCCTCGGCTAATCCACGAAAGAAATAGAAATGGGCACACTGCCGGCCCTAGGCTTTTACGATATAATACTACATATTTGGAGTAACCAACGATGCAATTGCCAGAATTAAATATAGGAAGAAAAGGCGGCAGTAAAGAATGGCAATAACGATCATTCAAGACTCTAGTTTGGCATACATCCAGACAGAACACTAGGGATACGAAGATAGCAATTAAAGTTCAGAAATTAATCCATCGACCCATTCACACAGAGATTTCATATGCAACCCATGGCAGTAGAGGGGGAAACAGATGAGGGTGAAAAACAGGGGGCCAGATAGCAGGGCATGACCTAGCATTCGAATCCATGGCAGTGCAGCGGAAAAATGGGAGAAAGAGATGGCATTGATCCAGTCCCTAGCCTAGCATTCCTCCAACGAGCCAGCAAGGGACTGGCTAACTACTGCCATTGAAACTACGGAAACAAATCCAAGAACTAGCCAATAAATCCAAGGGAAAACAAGCAAACCCGGAAATGCCCAGTTAACAACATCAGAAAATTATCAAAACCTATAGGTTCAAACAAAGGCAGGCAGGATAAGAACTGAGGAGGAGAATAGAGGAAGGGAGGGGCAGTCCATCCAGAGCAGAGGACTTGCGAACCCATCGATGCAAACCCATCAAACCAGTGGATATCCGGCCAGCTAAGAGTAGAGGAGAAGAAGTCCGTAGAAGCCCAAAGATTCACGCTATTGCAAAAAGGAAACAATCAACCAGCATCTTGCGTGCATACCCAGCAAATCCAGAGCAAACAACCTCAACAAGTACCCGGCGAACCAAGGACAGGGGAAGAGAAAGAACGAGGAAAACAGAGGAGAAGAAATGTGAGGACCCGTTCCTCTATTCCTGTGGCTCGTTGTTGACCGCAAGGGCAATTTGGTAAAATTGCGTCTTGCTGGTTTGTTTCACACCCGCGTGTGCACACACAGGCCTTGTTTTGGTGTATGTGTTTGAATAGGATGGTTAGGTGGACCCTGGGATTGAGAGATCCGAAATTGGGCTTGAACCGGGCCCAATTTCCCTTCCCAGCGCAGGTTGGATCGATCCGAACTCCACTTCAGATCGATCCGACTCACACTAGGGAAGGTCGGCCACGAGTGGAGTTCGGATCGATCCGAGGTGGAGGTTGGATCGATTCGACTCGCACTGAGGCGTCTGTATAAGAATGGACGTCGGGCTTCTTCTCTTTTCTTTTTCCTATCTCGCCGCGATTGAGCTCGAGTCCGGCGAACTCTTGGAAGGGAATAGGAAGATCCAAGGCGTTGCTTCGTGGATTAAAGCAGCTCTTGTGAGGTAGGGTTCCTACCTACGGCATTGTCGGGTTTTCCTCTTGTTCTTCGTTGTTTTCGCCGGATTTGGATGTGTTTTTGTGTAGATCTCCATGCATAGGCGATGTTTTCCGGTTTCGAAGCCATGGGTAGCTTCGTGAGCATCGGCTCTACCAACTCACCAAGTTTGGTGAAGTTTGGCTCAGTTTTCCCGCCATGTTCGCCGTCGGAAGCTGGCCGGAGGGCCGGGTGGGATCGATCCAAAGGTGTTGGATCGATCCGAGCCTGTTCATTGGTGGGAGCTAGATCGATCCAAGGGCTAGTTGGATCGATCCCAAGGTTAGCCGGATCGATCCGAAGGCCGAATTGGATCGATCGGCCGTGGATGTTTTCTTTGTTTTTCCCTGGCCGGATCGATCCAAGGGTGAGTTGGATCGATCCAAGCGCTAGTTGGATCGATCCAATTCATTGGATCGATCCAAGGCCAGTTCGGATCGATCCAAAGATGTTGGATCGATCCAACTTGTGCCAGAACGCATGTCTGATATTGTTTTGCCCGCGGGGCTTCGTATACTTGTGATTTTAGCGGTTTTGCCCGCGGGGCTTGCCATGATGGTTTTGTGTGCAGCTTTCTGGTATGTTTAGTAGTATAGTTACTAACTGCTGTTTGTTCATTGCTTTGTGGTGAACCGAGGGAGTCGTGACCCTCGGGAGTATTTAGTGTAAATGGGCCGAAGGTGTGCCCCTGTGCTGATGCTTGTTTCTATTGTCTTGTTTGTTGCCTGCTTTACTGCTTTATATCTATCTGTTAGTGATATTGCTATAACTGATGCTTGTTTATGTTGTTATATTATTTGCCTGCTTTACTGTTTTATATTTGCCTATTGGTATTGCTATGTTTGCCTGCTTCCTTGTGCATTAGAGGCATGATAGGCTAGGCGTGGGCTGGGGTTGTCCCTAGTACTCCAGGATCAATAGCTAAGTGGTGGCTGTCGCTACCCCGACATGGGTGTCCTACTGGTATCGTCACTGTCCACCCTGTTTCTGGGATTATCGGAGAAAGCCCAACGCTTGAAAAGTGGCCATCGGAGGATGTACTCTGTACAGGAACCCTGGGGGTATTGATGGGGTGTGTGGGAGCCCTGGTCGGACTTAGCTCTTGATTTGGAGTTTAGGGGTTGTATTGACTCTGTGCTTTGAGTGCTGGGAGATGGTTGTCGTAACCACGGTTGTTCCGCCAAGTGTGGAGGTCCCGCTTGGAGAGGGGTGTCCTACGGGTAGCGTCATGTCCACCCTGTGTCAGGGGATGTCGGAGAAAGCCCACCCTTGAGCAGTGCCCATCGGAGGACGTACTTTGGACAGGTGCCCTTCGGGTTATTGACGGGATTTATGGGGTCCTTGGCAGGCCTCAGCACTTGGCACAGAGTTAGTACGGTTGGAGTCGCCTTCCTTGTGAGTGTCATAGAGTAGAACCCTGCTGAGCTTTGGCTCATTCCTACCTGAACCGTGTTGTTTGCAGGTGCGGGTACCAGCGCTTCTCCTGTGGGCCCTCGGTGTTCGTCCTGCGGCAGCGCGTCACCTGCCGACCATGTTTGAGGACCAGGAGGGCTTTTGTTGTGCTTTTGCGGAGACCCCTGACGATGTATTATTTATTTTTGATAATTGTAAATGTTGTAAAGTTGTATAACTCTGATGTGTATAATGTTTTGATCTAGTAGATGTAACTTTACTTCCGCCCTCTATTTATTGTATCTGTCTCCGCCTGTTGGTTGTCAGTAGATGTAGGTTTCCCCCTCGTGTCCTGGTCCAGGATGGGTTTTCTGGGCTGGGGCGCGACAAGAAATTTGAGGGAATCCAATCAACCACCACCCCACTACAACTCACGTCAGCCAGAAACGAAGCAAAGAAGTTGAGCGCAGGCAGAGAGAGAAATCGGGAACGGTTTGGAGAGACCTCAATCAACAGACAAGTCAAGAACAGGGGAATTGGAAACCCATCAAACCGGAATCGAGGAACCAGGAAAGAGAGAGAAACGATGAACAGGGCATCAATACCCTAGCTAGCATCGAAAATCCGACATTAACTCCAAGATGTAAGCAACGACAAGCAATCCAATGTAGCAAGGAAGAGAACAAGTAAATCCCAAGCATTCGAAACCCATTCCTAAAGCCTAACCCAAGGTTAGGGTAGAGATCCCTACCTCTGGGCGTCGAAGTTGCGTCCTCCGCCTTCTTCTCCGGCCGTGGTTGCCGTCCCCGAGCTCGCCGCCAGTCGCACGTCGCCGTCACCTCTTTCCTCAAGCCGTGGATCGCCTCCAGTCGTGGTCGAAGAGCTTGCCTAGCCCTCCGCCGTCGCCGTGGACGCCGCCTCTCGCTCCTTGGTCGGCCGCCGCCACCCTCTCCCCAGACGTCGCGAGGAGAGCCGTTGCGTTGTGACCCAGGCAGCCCTCGCGGAAGGGGGAAAGAAAAGTAGGCTAGGTTTTAACTAACGGGCTACTTAAGTCCAAGGCCATTCGATCATCATCTAGATCTACTTGATCAAACCCCGATCCTCAGATCCAGATCACTCATATGGGTCTACTCAAGCACATACATCATTATAAGGCAGTGTGTGCGTTACGCGCGTGTGAGACCAACCCCCATGGCGCAATTTGACCAAATTGCCCCTGGGGTCGCAAAGAGGCAAAGCAACCAGCCGATCGCGCCAAACGCAAGAACAGGCCAAGAAGGGATCGACCCTCGACCGACATGGTCGAGCTGAGTCAGAGGAACGGGTCCTCACAAGTTGTCTTAGCATGAACCCGGCCTTGACATAAACTCATGCATTCATAGATCATGCAAAAATAGGGAATGAACCCTCGCCTAATCTCGTATAAAACAATCTATTATACTTCTAGTGGCCAAGTAAAAGCATGAAGATCACAATTATAATAATGAATGCAACAAGGAATATAAATTGATTAAAACATTAATTCAATAACATAGAATGATTCAGTTAGTGCTACATCGGTTCCTTAGCAAAGGGATTAGCCACTCCTGTTCATCATAAAAACAACCAAGATATTCATAAGAAAGATAAGAAAGAAAAACCCTAGATCGTCGTTCGGTCTTCTCCCCACTTTCCGGCCTTCAGAACTCCTCCAATAGTGCTGGCCGACCCCCTCTCGTATGTCTTGGACGACTTCCTTAAATAAGGGTAAGAAACCCTAACTTCACTTCAGCCTTTGGATTAAATCCGGTCCATTCGTTTTCAGGTCGTTCGACAAGAGATCGATCTTCTTAAGGTTAAAGATCGATTTTCTTTCTTTTCTCAATTTTCGTAACTTGGTTTGCCCCGACTAAGATCGATCTTCTTTGGGAAAGGATCGATCTTCTTTCTCCATAGACTGGGTCACTTCCAGATCGCCCAGGTTCAGATCGATGTTTTAAGGATCAAATCGATCTTTTCATAATTGGTCCTCTGTCAACTCTATGTCAGTGTCTGAGCACAGAAAGAGATCGATCTTCTTTCGCATCAGATCGATCTTCTTCTTCCGTAGCTGCTTGCTCCTGCACCTCTCGTACTAACAATGGCATATCTTCCTCTAGGTAACTCCAAATCACGAACCGTAAAAACTCTCGGAAACAATACTTCCAGAGCTTTCCAACCATGTATAAAATATTATCTGGTTCATTCTGAGCAGGTACAGATTTGATGTTGAATATGACATATCTTTGCTTCTTTAGCTCCACTTTCCTGCATATTCCAAATAACTTTGTGAAGCAACATATAAGTATAAAAATAGTACCAAAGAGACTAATTAATGATGAAAAATCTAGTAATTAAACTAATTATAAGGCTATTCAGAGTGCACTTTCATGCACTCATCACAGGTGTTAGCCCCTCTTCGGTGGCCCCTACCGGGCAGTTGGTCGGCGGTGCGGTGGAGCCTGGCGGAGTTTGAGGAGCGGTGATCTATTTTTCCCAGAACCCTTATATAGTTAGCCTCCTACGATAAAGTATATATGTTTGTACTTGATCTTTTCCTCTTCGAGGTTTTGTATATTATACTTTGGGTTTTGATATCTTTAAGTTTGAGGTTTCTTAAATCATTAATTTGTAATTGAGGGTGTTTAGTGAATTGTTTAGGGAGACCTTTAGGTTAGAAAGAAGCCTTCCTAAAATTTTCCATGGTTTGTTAGGTTCTGGTTCGCGTCGCCCAGCCCGGTTGGGCTTTCGCGGGTTGGGGCGCGACAATTGCCATGAAGGCAATCCACTCCGAGATCCCTAGGATGAGGGCGTCTCATGCTGTGAGTTTTGGAAAGTTATTAACGACCCTTTTATGCCCTCGATCTCTTCTCTAGTTATGGGGCTTTCCCACTCTTGGGAAGTACTCACGGGGGGGTATCTCCTACCATCAGAGTAGCTTCTGGAAGGCCTTGGGTGGCACAGTCATTAGAACAGAGCTCTGATACCAACTTGATATGTCGAGCCTCCTCGTAGGCAAGGGTACCGGGTCTCTTGCCTGGTCTTGGCTCCTCCTTAGCCAAATCTAGGTCGAGGTCAAGAGATACCTTTAGGGTTTTAGGAGAAGCACCCTAGGTATTCAACGAAGAAGGAACTAAGCCGGAGGAGAGAGACAGAGTAATTAAGAGGAAGACCTTTCAGGTCCTCTAAATATGGTCGGCTGCACTTGGGAGCCCGTGCCAAGGAAAGTGGCGGCCAAGGGACGACGCCGGGGATGGGCGAGGTGGACGGTAGATGGCAGCGGCGAACGGCGATGGATGGTGGCCGGCTGGTGGAGAATAATCCGGCGGTAGAGAGGGGTGAAGGTGGCAGGTGGACTTGGGGAAATTAGGTTATAATATTCCTAGGGTTTACTCTACTAACTAATAACTTTATTCATCTTCCTTCTCCTTCAATACAAGCTATAGAGGTCCTTTTATAGAGGCCTCAAACGAGTTCTAATCAAACTAGAATACCTTCTTGCTTAACCAATAAGTAATAAGACTCTTTGTGAGGACCCGTCCCTCTACTCCTGTGGCTCGTTGTAGACCACAAGGGCAATTTGGTAAATTGCGCCTTGTCGGCTTGTTTCACACCCGCGTGTGCACACACTGACCATGTCTGTGGTAATTGATAAGTCACTAAATGTTCATGATTCGACCCCTTAACTTAGCTTTGTTATGCCTAGAGTAGTTGTATTTGATAGCTTGTTAGTTGATTTCAGGTTTAATCATGCTTTGAGAAGAAATGCAAGAAATTCAGCTAAAATGACTAAAGAAACTGCTTCATCGACCGTCAGTAATATATTCGCCAAATATTTTACAAAGGTCCAAATATTCTGAAACTTTGAGATGTGGTAGAAGACTCAGAGATAAACAACTTTCATGTTGGACACTTGGCGAGATTCCATACATATTAATACTAGTTTTGAAGACTATGAAGATATAGAGCTGCTGGAAAACTGGTCCGTCGATGTTCAGAAGAATATTCATCAAATATTCCCTATAAGTCTAAATATTATAAAATCTTCGGGATATGACAGAAGACTTGAAGATCTAAAACTTTCCTGTTGAAGATATTCTCACATTCCAAACCAATTAGCTCCAGAATTGAGTTAAAGTCGGAATCCTGAATAGGAGTTGAAATACGAAAAGAGGAAAGTCAAAGTTTAAGTCTAGATAGGACTCTTAAGTCCAAGTTTAGGGTTTCTCTATTTAAAAGGCCTTTTCCAGCCGAATTTATCATTTTTTTGTCAATCTTTGGATGAGGAAGAAGAAGAAGGAGAGGATGTGGATGGTGACAGTTTCCTACTCCAACCTGATGGCTTTCATCCAAAAGATGAGTTGCTAATTCTTGTACTTAGGATTATTCATGAAACCCTAGTGTAGTTTTGGTTTTTCTTTAGTTGGATTCTTGTGAACTTCTCGATGCATGATCTCATGAATATGGTTTTATTGTTAATAGAGTTGAGGGAACAGAGTTCCTTGACGTATTTTCAGTCCTACATCATTTCTGTGATTGATTGTAGAGATTTATGAGATGGTTTTCATGAAGTTATTGGTTTGCCTTTGAGGTAAGCTATGCTACGCGAAGATAGGTTGTGCCAAGGTCATTTGGAGTAGTATAATTTAAGGTAATCGTAGGACCAAAGACAATCTATGCTAAGCAAAGATAGGTTATGCCGTTGGAAACATTAACTTTCTTTTAGGGATTCATGTGAGCTTATAGCCATATGATTCATAATGTTGAGAGAAGGGAACAAGATGATAACTAGAGAAGACTAATAATGAAACTAGGGCGGATTGAGTAATTCCTAAGTCACTTATCCATTGATTCAAATTGATCAACCTTTTATCTCTTTTATTTATTAGTTTAGATAACTATATTCTATCTTTGATTATTTTCCTTAGTTTTAGGGTTTTGAGAATTGATTTCAGTTTCCAACGTTTTCCCTGTGGATCGACTTCCAACTTGACCGCTATTTCTACCTAGTAGTTTAGTGATTGAATGAGGATTATAAATTTAATATTTGATTGAGTTTGCAATGTTTTAACGACGACGTTTGTAAGCGATCAGTAATGTTTTGCTATAATGGTTAGTTGGACCCGGGATCGAAAGATCCGGGCTTGGGCTTAAGTTTTAGCCCAAGTCTAGCTTTCTGCACCTAAGGGATTGATCTCCTAGCTAGGAGATCGATCTCTTAGTGCCAGAAAGTCAAACCCGATTTGGCAAGGAAGATCGATCTCTTCTCAAAAGAGATCGATCTCCCTTGAGTCTGTTCGTTCGTCTATAAAACGAACGAAACCATTTCTTTTGATTTTTTTGGAAAATCTGAGATTTTAGCCGTGTTCTTGCTGGATTGGACTTCGTTTGAGGAAGATCTAAGGCCTAATAGCTTGGATTGAAGCTACTATTGCATAGGTAGGGATCCTACCTACAATCTTTTGGGTTTTTGGAGTTTTTTCGGTTTGATTGTGATCTTTTGCTTATATCTGTTAAAATACATGTTTGTTTTCTATGATTTCATCGGTTTTGGACTCGTGGTTGCTTGATCTACCATGTCCCAGAGTTTTGGGGGATTTGGTTGTATTTTTCGGCGGTATTTCTCACCGTCCGGTCGCCGAAGAACCCATTCGGATCGATCTCCCTTGAGGGAAGATCGATCCCTTCTGGGGCGTCACGCCCAGCCCGAGCAAGATCAATCCCTCGGTAGGAGAAGATCGATCCTTGCCTAGGTTGAGGTGGCGGGTTCCATGTCACGAAGAAGATCGATCCTTCTGGTGGAGAAGATCGATCTCCTTCATTTGACAGGGACGAGTTTCTCCCAAGTACTAAAAAGATCGATCCCCTTGGGAAGGGAGATCGATCTCTTAGTGGCTGAGGGGTATTTTCAAGTGGCTTTTGCCTGTGGGGCTTTGTATGATGGTTTTCTTTACTGTTTTATATCTGGTACATATGTTTAAGCATGTTAGCCCTATAATGGTGGCAGTGGTGAACCGGGGGAGTGATGACTCCCGGGATGTTTAGAATAAACGGGCGGGTAGCCCTACAACTTTACTTAGCCTTGCATGCCGGCGTGCGCCGAGGGCTTTATCTATGATATCTGTGAGCTGTTGATTGCGGGGCTGATTCTCGATGCAGGTGTTGTGGTGGACTGCTGACAGTTGGTGGTGGTACCACTGTAGCAGTTCCTAGACCTTACTTATCTGTTCACCACCCCGGGCCGGCAGGGTACCGTGCCCAGACCTTGTTTGATATACAATCTCATACTGATGCATACTTATATGTATATTCCTACGTGTGCTCAAAATATGCATTGCTTTGTGCATTAGTTGCAACTGTGTAGGATGTTGGTGATGGGCTGATCGCCGATCCAGGGCTTTCGGATAGTCCGGATCTAGCTCTAGGACCGTTGCGGGTAGCTTGATCCAGGACTCGATTTGTAGTATTCAGTCGAACACGATGATAGGGCTAGATGACCTGAATACATGTGGTTTGATGTTTAGAGGTCGTGTCGGCCTCGAGCCGAGTGTTGAGGTGTAGCCAGTGTCCGGTTCACTGTCTCTTGGGTAGAGGTTGTGCCTACTCGGCGGTGTTGGTTGCCCACCTAGCAGT
The DNA here is from genome assembly GCA_963920575.1 of Narthecium ossifragum. NCBI lineage: Eukaryota > Viridiplantae > Streptophyta > Magnoliopsida > Dioscoreales > Nartheciaceae > Narthecium > Narthecium ossifragum. The sequence continues at coordinate 13,337,534 of OY986973.1, forward strand.
GTTGGTTTCCTGCTAGTGAGATGGCAGTGCTGGTTTCGTGCCTCGCTGAGGGCGACCCAGTATGTGACCAGTTCGGCTGGAAGACCATGACTGAGGCCTCCCTTCAGGGACACGCGGTGGGGTTATGGGACCCCTGTGTACACCCAACCTTTGATTGAGGGTGACACTGTTGTGTTGCCCTTCCTTCTGAGAAGCAAACTCTTAATACAACTCAAACTCAAACTGACACATAATAACCAGGACTTATCTAAATAAGTAAGTGACTTAACTCAACCAAAACTAGGAATCTAATAAATAGAAAACTCAATTGAGAAGCAAACTCTTAATTAACTCCACCAAGACCAGGAAGTTGAGTCAAACTAAGATAACTAACTAGACAATCTAAGAGGTTCAAAACAGCACGAGAGCTCAAGCTAAGAGGTTCAAAACATCACTTAGTGGATTAATTCAAGAAATTCAGAATGGAGAAGATTGCAAGCTCACAATTAATGAAGGGCCAAGGTTTATCCACGTCCTTAAGGCAATCACCAGCTAGGCATGCAAGAGTTGGTGTGGCATTTATGTTCTCATGCAAGAGTTGGGTGTGACATTGACCAAGGCTTTGGAAATCTGAGTAATTAGTGTCTCTTGGAATTGTAGTGAGATATAAATTTGGATTTAATAGGAGTATGAGTTTTTTCAATGTATTAGCTCATATATGGGCAGGATCTATGTAATGAAGAACAAATTTTGATTGATAAAAAAAGTGAGAGAATTTCTCTTTGGTTCTTCGTAGAACTATCGAACTTATCAGGATTTCCTGTGGCGTTCATCTAGACATGTCAAACGGATTTCCATCCCCGTTTGTGGCGTCCTCACCTGATACCAAGGTTTTTGCTTGATTTTAAGCAACGGGTCGCGGTTTCCATCCAAACCTGATTGTAGAACGATCCTACAAGCTCATCTTACTACGGGTTTCGTCACAACTTGGCGAGGTTCGTATCAGTTGGTATCAGAAGCTCAGTTTCAAGTTTCAGGTTTGCTTATCCTTATCATTCCTTGATCTTCAGTTTTGTACCAAATCTGATAGCAGATCAAATTCATTTCTTTCTTTATCCCTTCATATATCCTCATTATCAATCTTTGAACGTCATTTTCTTTATCAAATCTGATAAAAAAAAGATCAAGTTCTTTTTTCTTCCCATCAAGTGTGTTAATCGTGTTTCTTCTGGAAAAGAAAGACAAAAAAGAAATTCGTGAAAAAAAAGAAAAAAAAGAAGAAGAAGAAGAAGAAAAAGAAGAAGAAGAAGAAGAAGAAGAAGAAGAAGAAGAAGAAGAAGAAGAAGAAGAAGAAGAAGAAGAGAGGAAGAAGAACTGTTTCATCGTCCAAACTTATCAAGAAGAAGAAGAAGAAGAAGAAGAAGAAGAAGAAGAAGAAGAAGAAGAGAGGAAGAAGAACTGTTTCATCGTCCAAACTTATCAACCTTTCGTTTTCTTTGCATACCTATCAACCTTGCCTTTTCTTTGCATGCCTTACCTCCTTTTTCTTTGCATACCCTAGCTTTCTTTGCATCCTTTGATAAGTTTTAGTGTGAATTGTTGCTGAAATTTTTGATCTGAGTTTGACTAGTTCGATAAGAACCGAAAGGGAATTTCTAAGAGTGTTGAGTGATTTGAGAGATACACAAGAGGGAGTGTTTGTAAGTTTTCTTTTACAGGAAATCATGTCTCAAAGTGGTGAAAAAGGTGTTGCGGAAGGTGATGATTTGAAGTTGTTTATGGAGGCTATTGTGGGAGAGATGCGGCGCATGATGAGGCGAGAATTGGATGAGGTTCACAGAAGGTTGGATAGAATGGAAGATTCAAGGGATGAAAGAAATGATTGGGCCAGATCCGAGGAGGATTGTGAGGACCCGTCCCTCTACTCCTGTGGCTCGTCGTGGACCGCAAGGGCAATTTGGTAAATTGCACCTTGTCGGCTTGTTTCACACCCACGTGTGCACACACTGACTGTGTTTGTGATAATGTTTGGTTAGAACGGTTAGTGGGACCCGGGATCGAAAGATCCGGACATAGGCTTGAGTTCTTGCCTAAGTTTAGCTTTCAGCACAGAAAGGATCGATCCTCTCTGGCTAAGAGATCGATCCTCTTCGTGCTAGAAAATCAAGTGAGATCGTCATGAAGGATCGATCCTTCCTTGAGGGAGGATCGATCATTCATAAGTCGGTTCGTTTGCCTATAAAGACGACGAGATCTTCTTCCTTGAATCCCTTTTGAAATCCGGCGATTTGAGCTCAGATCTCGCGATTTTTGAAGGCATCTGAGGACGATCCAAGGCCTAGCTGCTTGGATCTAAGCTGCTCTTACTCCGGTAGGGATTCCTACCTACTTCTTTTTCGAGGTTTTGAGTTTTCCGGTTTGATTCGTGTTCTTTTGCATAGATCTCTTCGTATACATGTTGGTTTGCTGAGTTTTCTCCGGTTTTGGACTCGTGGGATCATGATCTATCAGATCCCAGAGTTTGGTTGTATCTTCCGGCGGTTTTCCTCGCCGGAAGGACGCCGGAGAACCCATCGGGATCGATCCTTCTTGAGGGAGGATCGATCTCTCTGGGTTGGTCATGCTACGCCCGATGAAGGATCGATTTCCTGCTTCGAAGAGATCGATCCTGGCTTTTGGGTAGCATGGCTACCCTTCTTCGCGAAGAAGATCGATCTTCCTGAGAGGAAGGATCGATCTTTCTTGGTGCGGCACGAAGGGTGCCCTCTGTCTCGAGGAGGATCGATCCTCCTGGAAGGAAGGATCGATCTCCTGTGTCTCGACAGTGAGGGAAGCTCACTGTTACTTAAGAGATCGATCCTTTCGTTAGGAAGGATCGATCCTTCAGTAGCAGAGAGGGTTTTCATGGTTTTTGCCCGCGGGGCTTGGTATGCCAGTTTTGCTTATCGCTTTATACCTTGTATATATGATTAAGCATGTTAGCCCTATAGTAGAGGCAGTGGTGAACCGGGGGAGTGATGACTCCCGGGATGTTTAGAATAAACGGGCGGGTAGCCCTACAGCTTTCCTTAGCCTTGCATGCCGGCATGCGCCGAGGGCTTTATCTGTTATCTATGTGAGCTGTTGTTTGCGGGGCTGCTTCCCGGTGCAGGTTTGTGGTGGACTGCTGGCAGAGGGTGGTGGTACCACTGCGGCAGTCCCTAGGCCTTATTTATCTGTTCACCACCCCGGGCCGGCAGGGTGCCGTGCCCAGACCTTGTATTTATATCATCACATCCTGTTGTATGCTTACATATATTATTCTGCGCATGTTCATAGCATGCATTGTGTTGTGCACTAGTTGCATCTGTGTAGGGCGTTGCCGATCCGGGGTTTTCGGGTAGCCCGGATCTAGCTCTAGGACCGTTGCGGGTAGCTTGGTCCAGGACTCGATCTATAGTATTCAGTCATTTTTAATGATAGGGTTAGTTGGACTTGAATACTGTTTCTGCTTCATGATTATAGAGGTCATGTCGGCCTCGAGCCGAGTGTTGAGGTGTAGCCGGTGTTCCACTGGGTTGACTCTGGAGTGGAGGAGTTGCCTACCCAGCGGTGCCATTTCCCGCTTGCAGTGCCGTGTTCCTGCTTGTGAGTCAGCAGTGTTGTTTCCTGCTACTAGATGTGACCTGACATGTGACCAACTCGGCTGGAAGACCATGATTGAGGGCCCCAGGGACACGCGATGGGGTTATGGGACCCCTGTGTACACCCAACCTCTGCTTGAGGGCGACACTGTTGTGTTCCCTCCCCTTGTGAGTGTCGTAGTGTAGTGTCCATGCTGAGCTTAGTGCTCACTCCTACCCGGGTTGCGTTTTGCAGGTGCTGGCGCTAGCTCTTCTTCGGTCGCCCCTACCGGGCCGGTGTTTGGTGACGTGGCGGCGTCTGGCGGTGCTTGAGAGCTGGCGATCTTCCAGCTTTGTACCTTTTTGTTATAGATAGTCTCCTACGAGAGTGATAAATGTATATTTTCCCTGTTTTGAGGTTTGTAATATTATGTCAGTTCAGTGCTTGAGTTTGTTTTTGTGTAAATACAGGATGATTATGTTTTGTTAGGGTAACCACTACGATTAGAGGGAAACCTCGTGAAAATTTCCGCAGTAGGTTAGGTTCCGCTTCGCGTCGCCCGGCCCGGTTGGGCCTACGCGGGTCGGGGCGCGACAAGGATGATGATCAAAATTCAGTAGGGAGCCATAGGAGGAATGCGCGAGGAAGACGTGCTTGGAATGAAGAAGATAACAATATCAATAGCATAAAGATGCATATTCCTTCTTTTCAAGGTAAAAACGACCCTGAGGCTTACCTTGATTGGGAGAAGAAGGTGGAGTTAGTATTTGATTGCCACAACTACTCCGAGATGAAGAAGGTAAAACTTGCAACCGTTGAATTTTCTGATTATGTTATTGTTTGGTGGGATCAGTTCGTGTTGAATAGGAGGCAGAATAGAGAACAACCAATAGAGACATGGGAGGAGATGAAAATCGTGATGAGGAAGCGATTTGTTCCTAGTCACAATTACCGTGAGTTGTACCAAAAGCTGCAAAATCTCAAGCAAGGTAATCGGAGTGTTGAAGATTACTACAAGGAGATGGAGATTGCTATGATCCGGGCTAATGTGGAGGAAGATCAAGAAGCTACAATGGCTAGATTTTTGAGTGGATTAAACCAAGAGATTCAAGATAGGGTGGAGATGCAATATTATGTGGAGTTGGAAGATATGGTGCACATGGCTAACAAGGTTGAGCGGCAGCTCAAGAGGAGGGGTGGTATATGTGAGGACCCGTCCCTCTCCTCCTGTGGCTTGTTGTGGGCCGCAAGGGCAATTTGGTAAATTGCACCTTGTCGACTAGTTTCACACTCGCGCTTGTACACACACTGACCATGTTTGTGGTAATGTTTGCTTAGAATGGTTAGTTGGACCCGGGATCGAAAGATCCGGGCTTGTGCTTGAGTTTTGGCCCAAGTCTAGCTTTCTGGACAAGGGAGATCGATCCTCTCTAGCTAAGAGATCGATCTCCTTGTGCCAAAAAGTCAAACTCATTCTGGCAAGGAAGATCGATCTCTTCTCAAGGGGAGATCGATCTCCCTTATGTTGGTTCGTTTGCCTATAAAGCAAACGAGATCGTTATCCTTTGATTTTTTTGGATTTTCCGAGATTTGAGCCGCGTTCTTGCTGGATCTGAGCTCATTTGAGGAAGATCTAAGGCCTAGCTGCTTCGATTTAAGCTGCTCTTACTCCGGTAGGGATTCCTACCTACTTTTATCTCGGAGTTTTGAGTTTTCCGGTTTGATTCATGTTCTTTTGCTTAGATCTCTATGGATGCATGCTTATTTCTCGTGTTTTCACCGGTTTTGGACTCGTGGGATCTTGATCTATCAGATCCCAGAGTTTGGTTAGGTTTGGTTGTGTTTTCTGGCGATATTCCTCGCCGGAAGCACGCCAGAGAACCCATTGGGATCGATCCCCTTGAGAAGGGAGATCGATCTCTTCTGGTGCGTCGCACCCAGCCCGAGCGAGATCGATCCCCTAGAGAAGGGAGATTGATCTCTTGGTGGCTGGTGGCGATGAGTCCCTGGTCACGAGGAAGATCGATCCCCTTGGGAAGGGAGATCGATCACCTTCGGTTGACAGGGACGAGTTTTCCCTAAGTGCTAAGGAGATCGATCCCCTTGGGAAGGGAGATTGATCCCTTAGTGGCTGAAGGGCGTTTTAAGTGGGTTTTTGCCCGCGGGGCTTTGTATGACAGTTTTCCTTACTGTCTTAATACTTGGTACATATGATTAAGCATGCTAGCCCTATAATAGGGCAGTGGTGAACCAGGGGAGTGATGACTCCTGGGATTGTGTAGAATAAACGGGCGGGTAGCCCTACAGCTTTCCATAACCTTGCATGCCGGCGTGCGCCGAGGGCTCTATCTGTTATGTTTGTGAGCTGTTGTTTGCGGGGTTGTTTCCCGGTGCAGGTGTTGGAATTGACTGCTGGCAGTTGGTGGTGGTACCACTGCAGCAATCCCTAGACCTTAAATACTTGTAGACCACCCCGGGCCGGCAGGGTGCGTACCCAGACCTTGTATTTTATATCATCACATCCTGTTGCCTGCTTACATGTTTTATTCTGCGCATGTTCATATCATGCATCGTGTTGTGCCGTTTCCTGTTGTGAGTTGGCAGTGCCGTTTCCTGCCTTACTGAGTGTGACCCAGTGTGTGACCAGTTCGCTGGAAGACCATGGCTGGGGCTCTCAGGGGCATCCGGTTGGGTTATGGGACCACTGTGATACACCTAGGCTTTGCTTGGGGGCGACACTGTTTTGTTCCCTCCCTTGTGAGTGTCGTAGTGTAGTGTCCCTGCTGAGCTTAGTGCTCACTCCTACCCGGGCTGTGTTTTGCGGGTGCTGGCGCGAGCTCTTCTTCGGTCGCCCCTACCGGGCAGGTGTTTGGTGACGTGACGGCGTCTGGCGGTGCTTGAGAGGTGGCGATCATACTGTTTTACCCTTTTGTTATAGATAGTCTCCTACGGGAGTGATAAATGTATATTTTCTCTGTTTTGAGGATATGTATCTATTTCAGCTCCAGTGTTTGAGGTTTCTAATTGTTAACACAAGATGATTATGACTTGTTAGGGTAACCACTACGATTAGGGGGAAAACTCGCCAAAATTTCCGCAGTAGGTTAGGTTCCGGTTCGCGTCGCCCGGCCTGGTTGGGCCTACGCGGGTCGGGGCGCGACAACTTGGTATCAGAGCATAGGCTGTAGATCCCAGGGTGTTAGGATCAGGTTTCGGTTGAGCTGAGTGTAGACTGGGTTAGTTCTATGTCTAGAACATCCTTGCATGCTCACCTTGTGATGTGTATGTCTTCCGCTTTATTGATATGCTGTTTGTTCGTCGTTCTGACGATTGGCAACTCATTTGTTGGTGGTGATCGTGTAGATGTCGGGAGCTCGCGGCCAACCTCCGGTTGCCGGTCGAGGTGGGGCACGACTTGGTCGACCCGCCCGCCCGGACAGGACTTTTCCTGTCAGGGCGGTCCGGGCTAGACGCACTGTACCACCACCAGCGACGGTTTCGGTCGCACAGGCGGAGGTTTTCCTCGCCGAGGAGGAGGCCCCCGTTCTTGTCGGCGGACAGGCCTCGGTGGCTATCTCAATGGCTTTCCAGCGGCTGAACCCTCCCAGGTTCAGTGGTAGGTCTGGAGACCTGACTGCAGCGGACGAGTGGCTTGACGGAGTCACGTGCGTCCTAGAGGCTCTCTTCGTCGAGGATGACCAGGTTCGGGTCACCCTCGCAGCGTTCCAGCTTGACGGCGAGGCTCGCGACTGGTGGCGCACTGTCCGGCACACCAGTGGCGGAGAGTTGCCGCTGTGGGAGGAGTTCAGGGCGATGTTCCTAGACGTGCACTTTCCAGCTAGTGCACGTGACGCCCTGACCCACGAGTACCAGTCCCTTCTGCAGGGTACTCGCACAGTTCAGCAGTACGCTTCCAGGTTTACCCAGCTTGTCCGTTTTGCGGGGGAAGTTGCAGCAGACCCCGTAGCCAGGGTGCGGCAGTTCGAGTGGGGACTCAGGCCAGAGATCCGGCGGCAGACCAGCTCACACTGCTTCCAGACGTACCCGGCGATCCTGAACAGCGCCTTATCAGTGGAGGCGCAATTGCGGGATGACAGGTACCGGGCAGTTCCACCGGTACCTCCCAGCAGCACACAGCAGCGACCCCAGGGCAGGGGTGGGTTCGGCAGAGGGCAGCAGCCGCCAGCGACCCTTTCAGCCGCAGCCGCCGCGTGCACAGCAGTACCAGCAGTCACTACCTAGTTCACCAGCCCCGTACTTACTGGCAGCCGGGCCATCTGGGCAGGCTTCGTCAGGGGGCAGCCAGGGTCAGTCGTCTGATGGCTCGTCCGACCCGTGTTTTCTCTGCGGGCAGCTAGGGCACTTCCGTAGAGACTGTCCCCAGCGAGGAGCGCGAGGCGTTGTGCCGCAGGGCAGTAGAGGCGGAGGCTCCGGTGCTTAGCAGGGGAACAGTGGCGGGCGCGGATCAGGGGCGGGACCGGGGAGCCCCAGGGGTGGAGGCGGCCGGCGAGGGCAGGTGTTCGCCCTCCCAGTGCGTGAGCAGCGGGACACAGTACAGTTGTACCAGCCGCCACTGCAGTACCAGCAACCGTTGCAGTACCAGCAGCCGTTGCAGTGCCAGCAGCCGTTGCAGTACCACCAGCCTCAGCAGTACCAGCAGACCGCAACAGAGCCGTCCGTCCTCAGAGGTATCTTTCAGCTTTCTAGTTCTTTGGTAGATGTGCTGATAGACTCTGGGGCGTCTCATTCCTACATTGCTAGCATGTGCGTGGCATCGCTAGGATTAGAGACGAGTCGGCTAGAGGTGGCACAGTCTGTAGACTCACCGATCGGCGGGACGGTCAGGGTGGACCGGGTCTGCCGATCTTGTTCCTTGGAGGTTGGAGGCCTCCGGGTCTATCTAGACCTGCGGGTGCTAGACAAGACCGGCTTTGACGTGATACTCGGTATGGACTGGTTGGCAGCATACCGGGCCGTCATCGATTGTGGTCGCCGGAGGGTGGTTGCTTGGACACCCGACGGGACACGATTTGTGTTATGGGGGATCGGTTCTCCACCGATTCCTATGCTTGTGGTGTGGGAAGGCGTGGCAGCGAGCTGTCAGCCTTGTTGGCCAGCCTGTCCCTGTCCGGTTCTGATGGAGTGCAGCAGCAATGCAATTTTCCGAGGATCGTGTGTGACTTTGCGGACGTGTTCCCCGAGGTGTTGCCAGGGCTTCCACCGTCCAGAGAGGTCGACTTCGAGATCGACCTAGTACCAGGTACCGCACCGATCTCTCTTCCGGCTTTCAGGATGGCACCAGCAGAGCGGAGCGAGCTGAGGACCCAGTTAGATGAGCTGATCAGCAGAGGCTTCATCCGTCCCAGAATGTCTCCCTGGGGGGCGCCAGTGTTGTTCGCAAAGAAGAAGGATGGTACCCTTCGACTTTGCATAGACTACAGGCGGCTCAACAGGGTGATGGTGAAGAACAGGTATCCGATGCCGCGGATCGACGACCTGTTTGACCAGCTTCGAGGATCTTCAGTGTTCTCGAAGATCGACCTACGCACCGGCTACCACCAGTTGAGGGTTCGGGATTGCGACATCCCGAAGACGGCATTCCGGACTCGGTACGGCCTGTACGAGTTCGTGGTGATGCCGTTTGGGCTGACGAACGCACCAGCAGCGTTCATGGATCTCATGCAGAGGATCTTCCGCCCTTCCCTAGACGAGTTCGTGGTGGTTTTCGTTGACGACATCCTTATCTACTCCCGGTCAGAGGCGGAGCACGAGCGGCACTTGGCGACAGTGTTGCAGCTACTTCGGAGGCATCGGCTCTTTGCCAAGGCCTCCAAGTGCGAGTTCTGGCTTACACAGGTGGGGTTCCTTGGGCACGTGGTGTCGGCAGCAGGGATCTCAGTCGACCCCGCCAAGGTCGAGGCAGTGGTGCAGTGGCAGAGGCCGAGGACAGTGTTCGAGGTCCGCAGCTTTCTGGGCTTGGCGGGCTACTACAGGCGGTTCGTGCGGGACTTCTCCAGAGTCTCCGGACCGTTGACCAGACTGACACAGAAGGCCGTCCCATTCGTGTGGGATGATGCTTGTGAGTAGGCTTTCGTGCAGCTGAGGACCAGGTTGACCAGTGCACCGGTGCTGATCGTCCCCGAGCGAGGCGTTGGTTACAGTGTCTATTACGACGCCAGTGGTGAGGGTTTGGGGTGTGTCCTCATGCAGGAGGGGCACGTAGTTTCCTATGGTTCTCGCCAGCTGAAGAACCATGAGAGGAACTACCCGACCCACGACTTGGAGCTAGCAGCAGTGGTCTTCGCCCTGAAGACCTGGCGGCACTACCTCTATGGCGAGAAGTTATCAGTCTTCTTGGACCATAAGAGTTTGAGGCACGTTTTCACCCAACGTGACCTCAACCTGAGGCAGCGACGCTGGATGGAGCTATTGGAGGACTACGACTTCGAGTTGCATTACCATCCCGGTAAGGCAAACGTTGTCGCAGACGCGCTGAGCAGGCAGGTGAGAGAGACCAGAGCAGCAGTAGCAGCGCTATCAGCGCGGCAGTGGCAGGCACTCGAGACAGTAGGCCAGTTGGGGCTAGAGTTCGAGGATCAGGGATCCAACGGCTTCCTCTATGCAGTGCAGAGCATGCCAGCAGTACTGGCTAGAGTGTTATAGGCGCAGCGCAGTGACGCAGATCTCGAGGAGTTACGCACCTCAGCGGGCACGGAGGGCGCAGACGGAGATTTGACAGTATCGCCAGACGGAGGGCTACGGTTCCGAGGCAGCTGGGAGGAGCACGTTCCCTTGGTGGAGTTCGCCTACAACAACAGCTACCAGTCTAGTCTTGGAGTAGCACCTTTTGAGACGTTGTACGGTAGGCCGTGTCGTTCCCCAGTTTGCTGGACAGAGGTTGGAGAGGCTTCACTCACCGGTCCAGACATCGTCAGGAGGTCGTCAGAGAGGTTAGTGCAGATCAGGCAGAGGCTTCTGACGGCTCAGAGCCGGCAGAAGAGCTATGCAGATCGGAGGCGACGACCGTTTGAGTTCGCAGTTGGCGACAGTGTGTTCCTGCGGGTAGCACCGTACAGAGGGTCTGTTAGGTTCGGCAGCGGGGGCAAGTTGGCTCCGAGGTTCGTCGGGCCGTTCGAGATCCTAGAGAGGGTCGGCGAGGTAGCTTACCACCTTGATCTTCCTCAGCACATGTCAGCTGTGCACCCGACTTTCCACGTGTCGATGCTGAGGAAGTATCACCCAGACCCGTCTCATGTCATCAGGGTGGATGACATTGAGCTTGAGGCAGAAGCGACGTTCGTTGAGCAGCCAGTTCACGTACTTGACCAGAGGGATCAGGTCTTGCGGAGCAAGACGATTCCCTTGGTCAAGGTACTGTGGAGGCACAGAGGTGTCAAGGAGATCACTTGGGAGCGCGAGGCGCGCATGCGGCAGGAGTATCCACACTTGTTTCCTTCTCGAGGTACCTTTTGTCCTGTCTACTAGTGTAGCTTTTCCTGTTGTTCCGAGCCCTACCTTTATCGAATCTCGGGACGAGATTTCCTTTAAGGGTAATAGGATGTGAGGACCCGTCCCTCTCCTCCTGTGGCTTGCTGTGGGCCGCAAGGGCAATTTGGTAAATTGCACCTTGTCGGCTAGTTTCACACTCGCGCTTGTACACACACTGACCATGTTTGTGGCAATGTTTACTTAGAATGGTTAGTTGGACCCGGGATCGAAAGATCCGGGCTTGGGCTTGAGTTTTGGCCCAAGTCTAGCTTTCTGGACAAGGGAGATCGATCCTCTCTAGCTAAGAGATCGATCTCCTTGTGCCAAAAAGTCAAACTCGTTCTGGCAAGGAAGATATGTGAGGACCTGTCCCTCCATTCCTGGGTCAACCGCCTGGGTTGGGCCCGTGGCTCGTTGTGGACCGCAACGGCAATTTGGTAAATTGCGCCTTGTTGGTTTGTTTCACACCCGTGTGTGCACACACTGACCTTGTTTGTGTTAGTGCTTGATTAGAATGGTTAGGTGGACCCGGGATCGGAAGATCCGAGCTTGGGCTTGCGTTTTAGCCCAAGTTTTGCCTTCTTGGCAAAGGGGATCGATCTCCTTTGAGAAGCGGATCGATCTTTCTTGCTAAGAAGATCGATCCTCTTTGAAAAAAGGATCGATCCTCCTCTTCCAGCAAGTTAGAGCAGTTGGCCAGTTGTTGAGCTTCCGTCGTCCTCCTTTGTCAGGAGAGGAGAGGTCCTCTCCTCCCCTTTTCCCCACCTTCCCCACCTTCCCTGACCTTCCCCGACCTTCCCCTTCTCTTCTTCCTTCTCTTCTTCTCCCTGCTTTCTCTTCTTTCCCACGGAGCTCTGCTTGCTCTGTTTTTCTTCCGGCAGCCCACCTTCATCTCCTCCGTTCTCCCTCCTTCGGCCACCACTTTGGACGTTCTAAAGCATGTTGGATTCTTGGCAACGAGAGGAAGGCTCCTGGTGTGGTTTGGAACTTCGTTGGTGGCTGGTTTGCGAGGGATCAACCGAGGAATGCGCAGTTCGGTAGGTGTTCTACCTACATAAGTTAATTAATGGGTTTCGTTAGATCTAGCCGTTAGATCTTGATGAATTTTGTAGGTGTTCTACCTATATAAGTTTCATGAACTTTGGTTAAGATTTCAGTAGGATTTATGCATGATAAATCTCGGATTTCCGGTTTTCTGCTGTTCTTGAAGAACAGCCGGCTTGCGGCGAGTTTTTCGGCTTGTACATGCATGATCTTGGATTTTTATGAGAAATAAGAGTTGTAGATCTGTGAGTCTACTTTCAAACCCAATTGATTTCATATTTGTCCGATTTTTGTACGAGTTTTGGTGATTTTTCTTCGAAACTGTGTCAGAGTAGAGTTGTTGATGAACAGTGCCACGATGATCCATGGATCGACCGCCAGACTCCAAGGTCGACCGTCGCGGTCTCCACGGTCGACCGTGAGCCTGAAAAACAGCAAAATAACCCCTCACGGTCGATCCGTTGATCGACCATCAACCTTAGCTTTTTCACGGTCGATCCGTTGATCGACCGCCAGCCTTGAATAGTGTTTTTAGTGGTTTTGAATGGTGTGTTAATATAATATTGTATGTTCGAAGTTTTCGGGGTTGCTTCCCGTTGCAATGTCGGGACCCGCTGCGGATCCGCTGGCAGCGGTTGGTAGTACCGCTGCAGCGGTCTGGGTGGACTTGTATGCTGCCTTGTCATACTGTTACATGCCTATTTCTCTTGCTTGTGTATGTTCATAGCATGCATTCTCGGTTGTGCATTAGTTGCATAAGGTTAGGGCGTGGGTAATTTGTGGATCACCGTCCCGAGGCTGGAAGCTCGGATTTAGCCCTAGGACCGGGTTTGGGTACTTAGGACTCGGTTTGAATTGTGGTGTCCAGTCGAACTTGATGATAGGCTTAGATGACTGGTACACATGTTGGTTGATGATTATAGAGGTCGTGTCGGCCTTGAGTCAGATGCTGAGGTGTAGCCGGTGTCCCACTGTGCGGACCTTTCAGTGTTGGGTTCATGTAGTTGTGTCGCCAGTGCTGTTCCTGCTACTGAGTGCTGCCTCTGGGCCTCAGGGACACGCGGTGGGGTTATGGGACCCCTGTATACACCCAGGTCTTACTCGAGGGCGACACTCTTGCGTTCCCCTTCCTTCTGTGTGACGTAGTGTAGAACCCTACTGAGCTTTATGCTCACTCCTACCCGGGCTGCGTTTTGCAGGTGCAGGCGCCAGCTCTTCTTCAGTAGCCCCTACTGGGCAGGTGTTTGGTGGCACGGCGGCGTCTGGCGGGGTCTGAGGATCGGTGATTATCTTTCTACACTTTTATTATAGTTAGTCTCCTACGGGAGTATGATGTATAAACTGTTGTAACCCCCCTCTGAGGTTTTGGATTATTATATTATATTTGTTGAGGTTTAAATTTATTGTAATATTCAGGGTTACTTATGAATTGAATTGTGAAATCAGTAAGTTGGGGGAACCCCTCGCCTTTATTTCCGCATTTAGTTAGTTTCCGGTTCGCGTCGCCCGGCCCGGTTGGGCTTTCGCGGGTCAGGGCACGACAGCTTGGTATCAGAGCATAGGTTGTAGATCCCAGGGTTAGGATCAGGATACGGTTGAGATTGAGTGTGGAATGGGATAGTTCTAGGTCTAGAACATCCTTGCATGTCTGTTTGCGATTGCGTGTGACATGCTTATCTATCTGTTTGCTGCTGTGTTTTGTTGCTTCCTGGTTGCGTCATGATGTCTCAGGGGGAGATGTGCATGCGCACCGGTGTCGTCCGTTCCCTCGCCTGACAGTGTCTCCCCCCGTGCTGGAGATGAGCGAGTAGGGAATAGGATGTGTCGCCTGTATACTCTTGGAATCCTGAAAGGTGGGCCCGTAGTGGCCCAGGGACGATGTTGGAGATCCTTCGATAGTAGAGGATTGATTGAAGGAGGTGTCCCGGATCCCAAATGTTTTGGACATCCTGGAGTATCGCTTGCTTGGGAAGCTGTTGTTTTCTTGCCTTCCCAGGAAGCGATTCGTAGTGGCGCTTGTCGGGGCCACTAGGGACACTGTTGGTTGTGTGTTGAGAACAGTTCGCGTACTGTTCTTTGGCACCTACCCTTGGAGGGTGGTGTAGTTGGGAGTACCTTCCTCTGTTCTCGGTACTCGCACCGCGTGGTAGCACGCGGGTTGGTTGGATCACCTGGCTCGGTATGCTGGAGCGACAGCGGGGGACGCCCTGGACTGTACTCCGGATGCTGAGACAGATGACTTGAGGGTTGACACCGGGCAGTTGGCCGGTGGTCGTTGTGAGCTTCGGGGTTGTCGTTCCTGCTTCTAGGGAACGGCAGGGTAGCCGTTGGCAGAGGCAGAGGTTTCAGCATCAGCGACAGCCGTGGCAGTAGCAGCGTCGTGCCGGTCCTTTGAGAGGTAGCCTGGACCGTCATATTGAGAGGTAGTCCACCGGGTGCTCGAGTGCTAGCCGTTGTGGGTCTTTCCGCCGACGGTGCTGGTTGCGAGGGGCTGGGCGCTTACCGCAGAGCAGTCGGGCGTGACGCACGGTGTGGGCCAGAGTGGTGGACTAGTGCCTCAATTGGGGCAGGTACCTAGGGCAGACGCAGGAGTTGGTAGCTTCATTAGCAGCCAGTTTCAGAGCCGCCACCTTCAGCTTTCGGAGCTTCTTGCAGCTTGCGTTTTCCTTTGTGGCTCTGGGTTTTCACCCTTGCGACTCGTCCCTGTGTAGCCGTGCCGGCTTGGGACCTGTGTCGAGTGTGGTTTGAGAGTAGCCACCGATTGGGATAAGAGCTTGGGTTGGTTGCTCTTCTCGGGGCGTTTCCTAGAGGTTGGGAACCTCTAGGTGTCCGTCACCCACGTGTGGTGCACGTTGGGGTTCGACGGCTTCCTCGGTTGCGTCGGTTGGTTGCGCACCGGGTTGTGCTTCCTTGGCCGTGGGAAGGTCTCGTGAGCACACCTAACGGCGCTGTTTCGCTCTCGTTGAAGATCGCGGTTCGGCGATCCTTCTGCTTGTCGAGAGCTGGGGTTTGTTCACCGGCTGCAGTGAACTTCTTCCCCGTTGTTTTCGAGGGTGCTCTGGAGAGCAGCTTTCCCCTCGTGTTGTTATTGTTGTTTGTGCAGCTGTCCTTCTTGAGGAGCTTTCTGGTTGTCGCCTTCGCGGGACACCGAGTTCGAGGTCGAGATTCCTTTGGGCGGTTGTGAGCGTTAGGAGTTTGCATGTGGATGCCAGCAGCATTTGGAGAGTCGAGGACTCAGTCGGCCGAGTCGGTAGCTCGGGATTTCGTTCGCCTAGGTGTGTTACCTTTGAGTGTGTTCCGGTTCTCATTGTGGATGGTTCCCTCCATACATGCATGGGCGTCAGGAAGCTAGCCAGTGTTGCAGCACAAGGTATGCACCCGCTGCAGTGTAACTGTGATATGTTAGCAGTTGAGAGACTCGTCGACCCCTTCAGAGTTTAACCTTCGCATCGACTACACCAACTAAGGATCCGGGATTGCGACATCCCGGAGGCAGCCTTCCGTACGAGGTACGGACTGTACGAGTTCACAATGATGCAGTTTAGTCTTACGAACGCACCATCAACTTTCACAGATCTGATGTAGAGGATCTTCAAGTCGTACCCTGATCAGTTGCAGTAGCGTTCATCGACAGCATCCTATTTACTGGCGCGTTGAGGAGGAGCACCAGCGATATTTGGCGTTTGCATCGCATCTGCCGAGGGTGTATCGGCGTTATTTGGCTCCCAGCACGAGGTCTTGGCCTTCAGAGGCAGGTTTCGACGGACGGGCAGTCTCAGCGGCAGGCAGATCAATTGATTCAGCCGGGATCGACACAGATGTGCGACAGCAGAGGTTGAAGACGGTGTTCAAGATTCAGTAGATGCATCTCCAAGACTGCGGGACAGTTGACCAGAGTGACCAGGAGACCGGAGCTTTTGCCTTAAAGTCACTGAGTCAGTGCCTTTAAGGGTATTAGCCATCAGCAGTGGTTAAAGAGGCTAGAGCAGATTTGGTGGATTTGTCAGCTCATCAGAGACAGACAATCAGTTGGATCAGATTTCGAGGATCAGATTCCATGTGACCTCCCCTTTGGTGTTTGCAGCATCCCAGCTCTCCCGGCCAAAGTGATATAGACCCAGGGTATATATCCGGAGCTCGTGGAGATTCGTGTTGTGGTTGGCACCGAGCACATGATAGAGGGCTGGACAGCGTCAGCAGATGGCAGGTCGTGCTTAGGTAGCAGTGTTGCAGATTCGGCTGACCCACTACAGCCCGTTCCAGTATCAAAGTGGGAGTGGAAGCACATCATAGCGAAAGTCGTCACCATATTGCAGGAGGCTGTTAGGTAGGGTACGTCCCACTACTAGAGTTTTCCTTTTCCGGCAGCCATCAGTCCAGACGGGTGCAGTGCCATTCGAGGTGTAGCACGGCAGTTCGTGCCGTTCATATGATTGCTTAACCGACGTTGTTGAGGCACCATCTACCATCCCAGACGTCGTCAGACAGTTCTCAGGGAGATCAGCACAGAGCAGACGAGAGAGCTACTCAGGTCAGAGGCGATGATCTTTGGAGTTCTCAGTTCCTGATAGGGTGTCCTTGAAGGTTCCTCTGAGCAGAGGATCAGCCAGAGTTGGCAGAGAGCATAGGCCAGACGAGGTGAAGGCCGAGGCAACCCTACCCCGATAGTCTGCATCGGGACCATGACGGCGTGGAGCGACAACGACATCGAGCCTATAGAGTTTCCTGACGGCTTTAGCAGACATTTGATAGTACCCCAGAGGTGGAGTAGCAGATCCAGAGTTGCACGAGGACATCCTACGTGAGGTTCACTCCTCTCCTGTTGCTGCTCATTCAGGAGGCATGGAGATAAATCATGGATTTCGTCGTCAGCTTGGTTGGCACTAGATACAGAGGTTAGGTGCAGAGATCAGATACAGAGATTAGATGCAGAGATTAGGTGCAGAGATTAGATGCAGAGATTAGGTGCAGAGATCAGATACAGAGATTAGGTGCAGAGATCAGATACAGAGATTAGATGCAGAGATTAGGTGCAGAGATCAGATCCAGAGACCAGATGCAGAGGTCAGGTCAGCACACATGAGATGAGTATGTGTGCCACATAGCAGTTCACTCGTCAAAGAGGTGGTCAGACTACACGGAGTTCCAGTTTCTATCGTGTCAGACCGTGACCCCAGGTTCGCCAGCAGGTTCTGGCGAGGCTTTTAGGAGGCACTTGGCACACTCCTGACTTTCAGTACGGCGTTCCATCCGCAGACAGACGGGCAGTTAGAGCGGACAATCCAGATCTTAGAGGGCATGCTGAGAGCATGTGTCCTCGACGCCAGAGGCAGCTGGGAGGAGCACATCCCCTTGGTGGAGTTCGCCTACAACAACAGCTACTCGTCCAGTCTTGGAGTAGCACCTTTCGAGGCGTTGTACGGTAGGCCGTGTCATTCCCCAGTGTGCTGGACAGAGGTTGGAGAGGCTTCACTCACCGGTCCAGACCTCATCAGGCGGTCGTCAGAGAGGTTAGTGCAGATCAGGCAGAGACTTCTGACGGCTCAGAGCCGGCAGAAGAGTTATGCAGATCAGAGGCGACGACCGTTAGAGTTTGCAGTCGGCGACAGAGTGTTCATGTGAGCATCGCCGTACAGAGAATCCGTCAAGTTTGGCAGAGGTGGTAAATTGGCGCCGAGGTTTGTCGGGCCGTTTGAGATCCTAGAGAGGATCGGCGAGGTAGCTTACCACCTGGATCTTCCTCAGCACATGTCTGCTGTGCATCCGACGTTCCATGTGTCGATGTTGAGGAAGTATCACCCGGATCAATCTCATGTCATCAGGGTGGATGACATTGAGCTTGAGGCAGACGCGACGTTCATCGAGCAGCCAGTTCGAGTACTTGACCGGAGGGATCAGGTCTTGCGGGACAAGACGATTCCCTTGGTCAAGGTACTGTGGAGGCACAGAGGCACCGAGGAGATGACCTGGGAGCGCGAGGCGCGCATGCGGCAGGAGTTTCCACAGTTGTTTTCATTTTGAGGCACCTCTTGTCCTATCTTCTAGTGTAACTGTTTTTCTGTTTCTGAGCCCTACCTTTATCGAATCTCGGGACGAGATTTCCTTTAAGGGTATTAGGATGTGAGCACCTGTCCCTCCATTCCTGGGTCAACCGCCTGGGTCGGGCCCGTGGCTCGTTGTGGACCGCAACGGCAATTTGGTAAATTGCGCCTTGTTGGTTTGTTTCACACCCGCGTGTGCACACACTGACCTTGTTTGTGTTAGTGCTTGATTAGAATGATTAGGTGGACCCGGGATCGGAAGATTCGAGCTTGGGCTTGTGTTTTAGCCCAAGTTTTGCCTTCTTGGCAAAGGGGATCGATCTCCTTTGAGAAGCGGATCGATCTTTCTTGCTAAGAAGATCGATCCTCTTTGAAAAAAGGATCGATCCTCCTCTTCCAGCAAGTTAGAGCAGTTGGCCAGTTGTTGAGCTTCCGTCGTCCTCCTTTGTCAGGAGAGGAGAGGTCCTCTCCTCCCCTTTTCCCCACCTTCCCCACCTTCCCCGACCTTCCCCGACCTTCCCCTTCTCTTCTTCCTTCTCTTCTTCTCCCTGCTTTCTCTTCTTTCCTGCGGGGCTCTGCTTGCTCTGTTTTTCTTCCGGCAGCCCACCTTCATCTCCTCCGTTCTCCCTCCTCCGGCCACCGTTTTGGACGTTCTAAAGCTTGTTGGATTCGTGGCAACGAGAGGAAGGCTCCTGGTGTGGTTTGGACCTTCGTTGGTGGCTGGTTTGCGAGGGATCAACCGAGGAATGCTCAGTTCGGTAGGTGTTCTACCTACATGAGTTAATTAATGGGTTTCGTTAGATCTAGCCGTTAGATCTTGATAAATTTTGTGTTATTAGATGCATGTGGCCTAGTATAATTACTGATATAAGTTTCATGAACTTTGGTTAAGATTTCAGTAGGATTTATGCATGATAAATCTCGGATTTCCGGTTTGCTGCTGTTCTTGAAGAACAGCCGGCTTGCGGCGAGTTTTCCGGCTTGTACATGCATGATCTTGGATTTTTATGAGAAATAAGAGTTGTCGATCTATGAGTCTACTTTCAAACCCAATTGATTTCATATTTGTCCGATTTTTCTACGAGTTTTGGTGATTTTTCTTCGAAACTGTGTCAGAGTAGAGTTGTTGATGAATAGTGCCACGGATGATCCGTGGATCGATGAACAGTGCCACAGATGATCCGTAGGTCGACTGCCAGACTCCAAGGTCGACCGTCGCGGTCCCCACGGTCGACCGTGAGCCTGAAAAACAGCAAAATAACCCCTCACGGTCGATCCGTTGATCGACCGTCAACCTTAGCTTTTTCACGGTCGATCCGTTGAATAGTGTTTTTAGTGGTTTTGAACGGTGTTTTAATATAATATTGTATGTTCGAAGTTTTCGGGGTTGCTTCCCGTTGCAGGGGTTCGCGGTTGACGGTCGTGGTACCGTCGTAATGCCAGGACCCGCTGCGGATCCGCTGGTAGCGGTTGGTAGTACCGCTGCAGCGGTCCGGGTGGACTTCTATGCTGCCTTGTCATACTGTTGCACGCCTATTTCTCTTGCTTGTGTATGTTCATAGCATGCATTCTCTGTTGTGCATTAGTTGCATAAGGTTAGGGCGTGGGTGATTTGTGGATCGCCGTCCCGAGGCTGGAAGCTCGGATTTAGCCCTAGGACCGGGTTTGGGTACTTAGGACTCGGTTTGAATTGTGGTGTCCAGTCGAACTTGATGATAGGCTTAGATGACTGGTACACATGTTGCTTGATGATTATAGAGGTCGTGTCGGCCTTGAGTCAGATGCTGAGGTGTAGCCGGTGTCCCACTGTGCGGACCTTGCAGTGTTGGGTTCCTGTAGTTGTGTCGCCAGTGCTGTTCCTGCTACTGAGTGCTGCTCCTGGGCCTCAGGGACACGCGGTGGGGTTATGGGACCCCTGTATACACCCAGGTCTTACTCGAGGGCGACACTTTTGCGTTCCCCTTCCTTCTGTGTGACGTAGTGTAGAACCCTACTGAGCTTTTGTTACGAGCGGTCTACTCGTGATCCTCTCGTAATGGGTCTCTACTGCTCCAATCGATCAGAATCGCCCTGATCGGACTTGATTTGAGTCCAATTGGCTGAATCTGGATCGAATCTGGTTCAGATCTGGCTCAGATTGGGGTAGGACTCGACTGGGTCAAGTCTGGATTGGTTGATTGGCTCTTGGAATTGAATCTGGCTCGTATTGGGCTAAGTGGCTTGGCTGAAACGGCTAGGAGTGGGTTAAGTGGCTGAGCCAAATCAGAGTGGGCTGAGTCTGAATCAACTGGCTGGCTGAACCAAGTTAGAGTTGGCTGAGCCAACTTGGTTGGGCTGAACCGGAGTTGATCCAAGGGCTGTGGTTCGCCGGAGTAGATCGCCGGCGTAGGGACGGCGGCGGCGGTCGGGGTAGTGGCAGGGAAGGTCGCGGGGTGATGGGGAAGAGATCCACCGGAGTGGATTGGTCGGAGAGTGGCTAGATCGACGGGATCTGGAGGTCGACGGCGGCGGGGTTGGGTTCACCGGCGTCGGGGACGACGGGGAGCTCGGCTGGGGCTTGGGACGTCGGGAAGATGGTCGGGAAAGGGTCGTGGGGAGACGAGGAAGGCTTTAGGGATGGTTTGGAGGTGGAATAAGGATCGGGAGTGGTTGATGGCGGTGAGGACGAGGGTCGGGTTGCCGGGGGAAGAGGCCGGAGACGACGACGCGGGCGATGGAGGGTATGGCCGGAGTCGTGGTGCCAAGGGGAAGAGGATGGCAGGTTTAGGTGACGACGGGGGTGGCCGGAGAGGGGAGAACGGCGGTGAGCTAGGGTTTCCGGATAGAGGAGAGAGGAGGAAGAAGATGAACAGTAGCGGGTGACGTGGCGCTGATGTGCGGTGGGGTCGCTGACGTGGCGGAGAGAGAAAGTGACGGGGGAAAGAGAAACACTGGTGAAGGCGGTGCCGGCTGCGGGGAAGATGACCGACGGGGAAGAAGATGGATCTATGGTGGATTTCGGGTGGAATCTACTTTACTTCTACTCCTATGATATTCTACTCCTATGATAACTTATCAACTACTCTTAATTATTCATCTCATGCATCATTATCTAATACAAACTACTGAGGTCCTTTTATAGAGACCTTGACAGAGTCCTAATCCACTAGAAAAACCCCCTTGCTTGATTAGCAAGTAATAAGGTTTCTGACTCAACTCAACTTCCTAACTCAAAGGGACTCTTAATTAATTCCTAACAATCAAGTAGGACTCAATAAAAGACTAATGATAAATACTAATTAAATACTCTAGTTTGAACTAGGGAAGTCCAAGTCAAACTAGAAAAGAGGTTGAATCAGCTTGGTTCCTCTTCTGGGTTCGGGTCCAGTTGGTCGAGTCGGATCAACTCGTATCAGCTTTATGCTCACTCCTACCCGGGCTGCGTTTTGCAGGTGCAGGCGCCAGCTCTTCTTCAGTAGCCCCTACTGTCGCGCCCCGACCCGCGAAAGCCCAACCGGGCCGGGCGACGCGAACCGGAACCTAACCAACGCGGAAAAAGAACGACGAGGGTTCCCTCTAACCTATTGGTCTCCCTAGCAATTCATCAAAGCCCCCAATTAAAACAATATCAAAAGGCTAAACCTCGAATCTCAAATTAAAACTCAAGTATTAATTATACAAAACCTCGGAGAGGGGAAGTTCAAATACAATATTACTCCCGTAGGAGACTATCTAACATAGGTATAAAAGCAATAAACGATCACCACCTCTCAGAGACCACCAGGCGCCGCCGCATCGCCGACCAACTGCCCGGTAGGGGCCACAGAAGAGGAACTGACGCCTGCACCTACAAAACGCAGCCCCGGGTAGGTGTGAGCACTAAGCTCAGTAGGGATCTACACTACGACACACAGAAGGAAGAGGGAAACGTAACAGTGTCGCCCTCAAGCCAGACTCGAGTGAGCTACAATGGTCCCATTACCATTCACCGGTGATCTCTAGGCATATCCAACCATGGTCACCCCAACGGACTGGGCCCATCCTGGATACGCCTAGTGTCGTAGGGTTCCAGCTGTGGTCACCCAACTCGCCATGGGCCCACACTGATGCCCCTACTAACAGGAATGGACACTGCCCAAAGAATAAGACCCGTCACCGGTGGCATCCTCAACACCTGACTTGAGGCCGACACGACCTCTACAATCATCAAACATCATGTGTACCAGTCCTCTAAGCCTATCATAAGATTCGACTGGACACCACAATTCAAACCGGGTCCAAACTACCCAACCCCGGTCCTAGGGCTAAGTCCGAGCTTCCAGCCTCGGGACGGCGACCCAAGGATCACCCACGCCCTAACCAATGCAACTAATGCACACAACAACAATGCATGCTATGACATACACAGATAATAGGAAAGGTATGCAACAGTATATCAAGCATCATTTAAGTCTACTGGATCGCTGCAACGGTACCACCAACCGCTGCCAGCCGATCCGCAGCGGGTCCCGGCATTACGACGGTACCACGACCGTCAACCGCGGACTCCTGCAACGGGAAGCAACCCCGAAAACGGTGATGAACAAAATACAATATAATATTATATTCCGAAATATAATATTATATTCAAAAACACCCAAAGCCTCTACTTAGGGGCTAATTGATCCCGTCGATCCGACGCCCAAACGACGTCGGATTCAAGATCCAACTTAGCCACCAGTAGGTGTATAAAGCATGATCAACATATCCAAAATTCATCATCATCAAACGGTTGGATTAACGGGAAAACACTAATCAAAATCGTTAATCAAACTAACTTACCCATTAATTGCTGCAACGCAGCCCTTCAGTAAACAATTCATAAGAAATCGTACATAAATCGAAAAAATACGAAGCAAGATGGAATGGAAAGCTAACGAGTAGTTCTACAACTCTTATGTTTATGAAAAGCCATGATCATGTACTCACCGGCCAGAAAATCCGCCGCAAGCCGGCTGTTTCTCAAGAACAGCAGAAAACCAGAAATCCGAGACTAATCATACATAAAACCTACTCAATCTCAACTGATTAACATGAAACTCAAATCAGTTATTTTACAAGGCATAAGGAATCCAACAAAGCAAGGATCAACAAGATCCAACGGCTAGATCTCAAGAAAACCCGAAAAGAACATCAGTAGGTATAACCCTACCTAGCTGCGCTTTCCTCGGCTGATTCCCCGCGATTTGATCGCCAACAAGCTGCCAAACCACACCAGGAGCCTTCCTCTCGTTGTCACGAATCCAACGAGCCAAAGAACACCCAATTTGGTGGCCGGAGGAGGGAGAACGGAGGGAAAGAAGTTCGCCGGCGGAGAAGGGAAGAAACAGAGCACCGCGGGAAAGAGAGAAGGAAGGAAGAAGAAGAGAAGAGAAAGAGGAAGAGGAGGGGAAGAAAAGGAGGGGAAAGCCTGGGGAAAGGCCGGGAAAATGGGAAAAAGCTGGGGAAAAGGGAGGGGAAGACTTCTCTCCCTGACAGGGGAGAGCGACGGCCGACGGCCGTCCTCGCGAAAGAGAAAACCCACCGACTCGATCATGATCGATCTCCAGGGCATGTGAGATCGATCTCCTTTGCAATCGAGATCGATCTCCTTGAAATCCAGATCGATCTTCTTTGCAAAAAGGGCCAGATCGATCTCCCTAGCCATCCAGATCGATCTCCTTTACTCAGAAAGGCAAACTTGGGCTAAAACACAAGCCCAAGCTCAGATCTTCCGATCTCGGGTTCACCTAGCCATTCTAAACAAACACGAACACAGACAAGGCCAGTGTGTGCACACGCGGGTGTGAAACAAACCAATAAGGCGCAATTTATCAAATTGCCCTTGCGGTCTACAGCGAGCCACAGGGGTAGAGGGGCAGGTCCTCACACCTACCGGGCAGGTGTTTGGTGGCGCGGCGGCGTCTGGCAGGGTCTGAGGATCGGTGATTATCTTTTTACACTTTTGTTATAGTTAGTCTCCTACGGGAGTATGATGTATAAACTGTTGTAACCCCCCTCTGAGGTTTTGGATTATTATATTATATTTGTTGAGGCTTAAATTTATTGTAATATTCAGGGTTACTTATGAATTGAATTGTGAAATCAGTAAGTTGGGGGAACCCCTCGCCTTTATTTCTGCATTTAGTTAGTTTCCGGTTCGCGTCGCCCGGCCCGGTTGGGCATTCGCGGGTCGGGGCGTGACAAGATCGATCTCTTCTCAAGGGGAGATCGATCTCCCTTATGTCGATTCGTTTGCCTATAAAGCAAACGAGATCGTTATCCTTTGATTTTTTTGGATTATCGAGATTTGAGCCGCGTTCTTGCTGGATCTGAGCTCGTTTGAGGAAGATCTAAGGCCTAGCTGCTTGGATTTAAGCCGCTCTTACTCCGGTAGGGATTCCTACCTACTTTTATCTCGGGGTTTTGAGTTTTCCGGATTGATTCATGTTCTTTTGCTTAGATCTCTATAGATGCATGCTTATTTCTCGTGTTTTCACCGGTTTTGGACTCGTGGGATCTTGATCTATCAGATCCCAAAGTTTGGTTAGGTTTGGTTGTGTTTTCCGGCGGTATTCCTCGCCGGAAGCACGCCGGAGAACCCATTGGGATCGATCCCCTTGAGAAGGGAGATCGATATCTTCTGGTGCGTCGCGCCGAGCCCGAGCGAGATCGATCCCCTGGAGAAGGGAGATCGATCTCTTGGTGGCTGGTGGCGATGAGTCCCTGGTCACGAGGAAGATCGATCCCCTTGGGAAGGGAGATCGATCACCTTCGGTTGACAGGGACGAGTTTTCCCTAAGTGCTAAGGAGATCGATCCCCTTGGGAAGGGAGATCCATCCCTTAGTGGCTGATGGGCGTTTTAAGTGGGTTTTTGCCCGCGGGGCTTTGTATGACAGTTTTCCTTACTGTCTTAATACTTGGTACATATGATTAAGCATGCTAGCCCTATAATAGGGCAGTGGTGAACCAGGGGAGTGATGACTCCTGGGATTGTGTAGAATAAACGGGCGGGTAGCCCTACAGCTTTCCATAGCCTTGCATGCCGGCGTGCGCCGAGGGCTCTATCTGCTATGTTTGTGAGCTGCTGTTTGCGGGGTTGTTTCCCGGTGCAGGTGTTGGAGTGGACTGCTGGCAGTTGGTGGTGGTACCACTGCAGCAATCCCTAGACCTTAAATACTTGTACACCACCCCGGGCCGGTAGGGTGCCGTGCCCAGACCTTGTATTTTATATCATCACATCCTGTTGCCTGCTTACATGTTTTATTCTGCGCATGTTCATATCATGCATCGTGTTGTGCACTAGTTGCATCTGTTTAGGGCGTTGCCGATCCGGGGCTTCCGGGTAGCCCGGATCTATCTCTTAGGACCGTTGCGGGTAGCTTGGTCCAGGACTCAATTTGTAGTATTCAGTCTTTTCGATGATAGGGTTAGTTGGACATGAATATTGTTGTGTTTGATGTTTAGAGGTCGTGTCGACCTCGAGCCAAGTCGAGGTGTAGCCGGTACCCAGTCCTTCTAGAACTCTTGGGTGGCCGGTGTGACTACCCAGCGGTGCTATCCGCCAACAGTGCCCAGGATCCTATTGTGAGTTGGCAGTGCCGTTTCCTGCCTTACTGAGTGTGACCCAGTGTGTGACCAGTTCGCTGGAAGACCATGGCTGGGGCTCTCAGGGGCATCCGGTGGGGTTATGGGACCCCTGTGATACACCTAGGCTTTGCTTGGGGGCGACACTGTTGTGTTCCCTCCCTTGTGAGTGTCGTAGTGTAGTGTCCCTGCTGAGCTTAGTGCTCACTCCTACCCGGGCTGCGTTTTGCAGGTGCTGGCGCGAGCTCTTCTTCGGTCGCCCCTACCGGGCAGGTGTTTGGTGACGTGGCGGCGTCTGGCGGTGCTTGAGAGGTGGCGATCATACCGTTTTAACCCTTTTGTTATAGATAGTCTCCTACGGGAGTGATAAATGTATATTTTCCCTGTTTTGAGGATATGTATCTATTTCAGCTCCAGTGTTTGAGGTTTGTAATTGTTGTTAACACAGGATGATTATGACTTGTTAGGGTAACCACTACGATTAGAGGGAAACCTCGCCAAAATTTCCGCAGTAGGTTAGGTTTCGGTTCGCGTCACCCGGCCCGGTTGGGCCTACGCGGGTCGGGGCGCGACAGTATACGTGCAACCCAAGGTTCAGGTTCTACTTCGTCATGGAAGCCAAATAATGTGAAGGAGGAGAAGTCGGCTGTGAAGTCTAAACCCGAGCCAAAATAAGAATCCACCAGCCACAGTTCTCAAGGGAAACTAGATCCATCTGCTACTCAAACTCGTGATGTTAAGTGTTTTAAATGTCAAGGAAGGGGTCACGTAGCAAGCCAATGTCCAAACAAGAGAGTCATGGTGGTACGAGATAACGGTGAGATTGAAACCGATGACGAGTCAGACACTACTTCTATGCCGCCATTGGAGGATATTGATGAGGAAGAGTATGCTGTTCATGGAGAAAGTGAGAATTTCTCTTTGGTTTTTCGTAGAACTATCGAACTTATCAGGATTTCCTGTGGCGTTCATCTACACTTATCAAACGGATTTCCATCCCCGTTTGTGGCGTCCTCACCTCATACCAAGGTTCTTGCTTGATTATAAGCAACGGGTCGCGGTTTCCATCCAAACCTGATTGTAGAACGATCCTACAAGCTCATCTTGCTACGGGTTTCGTCACAGCTTGGCGAGGTTCGTATCACTGTCGAGCCAAAAAAGATCGATCCTTCCTCCCAGGAAGATCGATCATCCTCACGACAGAGGGCACCCTCTTGCCACGCCAAGGAAGATCGATCCTTCCTTCCAGGAAGATCGATCCTTCCTCCCAGGAAGATTGATCCTCCTCGTGACAAGGGGGATCCCGTGCTACCCAAGGCACAAAGATCGATCATCCTCACCAGATGATCGATCATGCTCGGGTTCAGCATGACCAACAATGAAGGATCAATCTTTCTCCCATAAAGATCAATCTTGTTGGGTTCTCCAGCGAACCTCCGGCGAGAAATATCGTCGGAAAACTCCCTCAAATCCCACAAAACCTTGGGATCTGGTAGTACGAAGGACTACGAGTTCAAAACCGGTGGAAATACTACAAACTAACAAGTAAGCAGTGAGATCTAAGCAAAAGAAAACACAATCAACTCAAAACTCAGAAAAACCGGAAACCAAACGTAGGTAGGATCCCTACCTAGGCAATAGCTGCTTCAATCCCAGCTGCTAGGCCTTGGATCGTTCAAAATCTCTCCAAAATCCGGCGGCTCTGAGCTCAAGAACGCGGATTTCAAAAGGGATTCAAGGAAGAGGGTTACGTCCGTTTTATAGACAAACGAATCGACCTATGAATGATCGATCTTTCCCTAAGGAAAGATCGATCTTTCATGACGATCGCGCCTTGACTTTCTGGCATTAAACGATCGATCTTCTACCAAGAAAAGATCGATTCCTTAGGTGCAGAAAGCTAGACTTGGGCTTAAACTTAAACCCAAGTCTGGATCTTTCGATTCCGGGTCCACCTAACCTTTCTAATCAAACACTAACACAAACATGATCAGTGCGTGCACACGCGGGTGTGAAATAAACCAACAAGGTGCAATTTACCAAATTTCCCTTGCGGTCTACAACGAGCTATAGGGGTAGAGGGGCAGGTCCTCACACCACCCGACATGTGGGTCCCGCCCCATAATTGGGCATGGATTTGGCTAGCCCAGGTTGAGCCAAACTCCCAATCGCATCACTCAATTGGAAGCTTGCCTGAAATAAGATATTTAATTATATGTGCATACCAAGGCTATGAAATACGAGTCACCTGAAAGAGGTGTTCATCTAGAAGACAAGCACTAATAGGAGTCTTTTCAAAGATATGGTCCAAAGGAAGGCGAGACAGATGATCAGCAACTATATTCTCTGAACCTTTCTTATCCCTAATCTCAAGATCAAATTCTTGCAAAAGCAAGATCCATCGAATCAGTTTAGGATTGGCATTCTTTTTAGCTAAAAGATGTCGCGGAGCGACATGATCAGTATAAATAAGGATTTTGGAACCTAAGAGGTAGAGACGGAACTTTTCCAATTCGAATATTACTGCTAATAATTCCATTTCAGTAATAGTATAGTTTAATTAAGATTCAGAGAGGGTCTTACTAGCATAATTGATTACATGTGGAATTTTATTTACTCGTTTCCCTAAAATAGCTATTATGGCAGAATCTAAAGCATCACTTATTAGTTTAAAAGGTAAACAATAATCACGTGTATAAACTTGTCACAACCCCAACAACAACCACAAATAAAAAGTTGTCAGACAAACTGCCAGAGCAGAAGGGTCAAGTTTGAATGTTAAACTGTACATTCTCAGGCAGAACCAGAAGAAGTAACATACATAGTTGGGAAGCTCTAGAAGTCTACTTTCCGGAGAATTTTACGGTTCACGATTTCAAGTTTGCTAGAGAAAGTTACAGCATTTTAGTACCGATGGCGCTGTGCAGAAAGTAAAACTGAATTATGGACAAAGCAATACAAATTTGGTCTCAATTCAATTATGGCTTAGAAGAGGGGTTCTTCTAACATGTGTTTAGAAGAGGCTGGAGGTCAGGGATATGAAAAGGGGACTAAAATCCAAATTCCGATTAAGATAAGAGAGCTAATAGACACTTTACTCCTAGAGATCGACTTCAAAACTGCATAAATTTTTAAATAGAACTTAAAGAAACTGAGATGTTAAGTACATAATTAAATAAAGCAGTAGAATCTACTGACCCAAAGGAGTTCAAACCACATTAAACACACTGATTAACAACATAACTGCACTCCAACTTTCAGTTATACAACAAAGGTTGATACAAGACCACACCCTCTCCTACAAATCAATGCAATTTACACAATCTACAGTCTTGAAACTTCTATACATATGCAAGCACTGAGCTACAAAACAACATCCTTGCACAAAAATCCAATCTTCCTCGCATATAAAAGATGATGCCAAGGTGTGGGAATAGTAAGTTAAACTTCACCTCCTGAAAAATATAATGAGAAATGGGATGAGTTAACTAGCCCAGTGAGTAAAAGGATGCTGAAATTTGAATCTCACTATGTGCATCATACATAACACTACTGAAAGCTAAACTGAATCAAACAATAACACACTTCACGATGAGTTTAAACTAGATAGAATGTGCTCACTCTTCAGCTAAACAGAATAATCCGTAATTATAAAAGACACATAATCTGTACGAAATTCATTTCCATGATGAATCAAAACAGGTTTAAAGAAGCTGTGAGCAGAACAACTTAAGGAAGCTGTAAGGGATGTCTCCCCTTATTGTAAATGAACCAGATATTTAAATCCCCTGATATAGGACTTCCAATGGTAGCAAATGATGTCTTTAACATTTTAGGAAATCAAAACATATCCATAACATCTAAATCAACATCCAGTGAATGGCAAAACTTGCAGAATTTTAAAAGATGCATCCATATATACATAGCAAGAATCTTCTATAATGAATCAAAACAGAAGATCATTTAAAGAATCTCATTACTCACTTAGACTTGTCTTGGCCTTCAATTCCCTTTTTTGAAATAGTCTTTTACCTTTTTCTCTCTTCCCTTGTTCTTCTTGATGTCCCCTCTCTTTTCAGCAAGCCTCCCCTTAAGGGAGATGATGAAGTGCTTCAATGTCAAAAGATGACTCTCAAACGTGGGGTTCTCCTCACTATGCTAATAAGACATGTGTCAAGCAATAAGGGATGAGCTGTCCCAACAGCCCTGATGTGTCCCCCACCTTCTTAATGGTTTGCCAACTCATCTACATGTTAAGTCTATTCTCTATCATGCTTAAGATCAACTAAAGAAAATAGATTTGACAAATAGAGCCTATACTAGAGGGCTGGTTACTCTAATTTACTTAATCAAAGAACAAAAAGGCTGCACATCACAATAGAGGATAAAAAATCATTAATCTAATAAACATCATGAAGTATTTCTAAGTTAAAAATTTAAATCTCAACAATGCTACTAAAAACATGGTGCAAGATTTAATGAAAAACATCAAAAGACATGAAAAGTAATCCTAGGGTATTACAAAACTATAGGTGCGGTCGATAATAGATCATGGATGGTCTTAAAAGCAGTCAAACATGCATCATCGAAGACAAAAGGGACATCCTTGGCTAACAATTCACACAAGGATTGAGAAATTTTAGAAAAGTCTTTGATCAATCAAAGATAAAATCCAGCACGACCTAAAAAAGAACGAATCTGACGCACAGATGACGATGGAGGTAAATTGGCAATTAATTCAACTTTCGCCCTATCGACTTCTATACCACGTTTAGAAGCAATGTGACCTAAGGAAATCCCTTCTTGAACCATGAAGTGACTCTTTTCCCAACCATGAACTAGATTGGTTTCAATGCATTGATTAAGAACTTTAGAAAGATTATCTAAACAAGATTCAAAGGAATTTTCAAATACAGAGAAATCATCCATAATGACTTTAAGAAATTAATCAATCATATCAGAGAAGATGGCCATCATACACCTTTGAAAAGTCACCGGTGCATTACAAAGACCGAAAGGCATCCTACGGTATCCGAAAGTACCAAAATGGCATGTTGATGTCGCTCAAATGTGTCACGTACAGCGGTCGCGGTGCAATACAGCATAAGAGAGGTCGAATCCATAGAGAGACAAGCAGGAAAGATCCAAAAACACAGATAACAATGTATCGAAAACAATCAAGAGCGTAAAAGTTAAGAAAATAGATCGAAGATGTAATGATGAGATAGAGTAACCGAAAGAAATCAGGATTTTGATAAGGCTAGGCTTCAGGAATCACTTCACTCGGATTTAGGTTCTTCTCTTCTCAATGGTTCATATGATACTCAGTCAAGGGATTCACATCCCAATCACCTTAACCGGAAGATATGGAAACCTAATAAAATATATAAATGTCTCTTCCTACGATTGATTCTTCCTTATTATAGGTCCAACTTCATCCAACCCAAACCTAAGAATATATGATACCGGCTATCACTACAGGCAACATATAGCAAAAGTTCATCGGGACAAAGCCCTAACTCTATCTAACGAGATCTCTAACAATACACAATACCAACTCTCATAATCGGCAATGCATAGCAAAGATTTCACGAGATAAAGTAGGTAACAATAGATAAAACTATGGGATTATAAGATCATGAAAGAAGCATAACTGGATTCATAATATTAATCATCCACATAGAAATCTATAATCTGAAAATAATCTTTGAAGATCCAATACACAGAAAAGAGTTTAACAATTAAGATTAAAACTATGAACCATTATTGGAGAACAAGCCCTAGTCCTCGCTAGATCATCCGTCCGCCATGCCCGTGGATTACTTGGCCATGGATGGAGATTCCTTCATCTTCTTCCTTTGGAAAATGTCCAGAAAAGAGCCTCCAAAAACGTCCAAGAACTCTCTAAAAATCTCCCCAAGAAGTCTACTTATAGGCTTTTGTGAAACCCTAACTCGGATTAGATCTCAGTCCTTGATCTTTCCCGCAGAGCCAAAAGAGATCGATCTCCCTTTGAAAAGAGATCGATCTTCTTCCTTCCATGAACTCAGGATCTAGATTTTGCTCGACAAAAATCGATCTCCTTTGAAAACGGATCGATCTTTTTCCCACGGATGACTGACGCTTCCAGGTTCGGATCAATCCCTTCTAAAAAGGGGATCAATCCTTTTATTCCGGATCTCAGATTTCTCCTCACGGTCGGCATCGACCGTGGGAAGCGTTTTTCTTGACAGAGGCTGACGGTCGATCTCGCGGATGATGCGACGGTCGACCGTGGGTCTTTTTCATCTCTGGGTGCATAAGGGATTGATCTCTTTTGGAAAGAAGATCGATATCTTATTCTCTGCATATTTCTTCTGCTATTCTGCCCTGCGCTGGTTGTAGTAAAAGCACTGTAACTTCTCTAGGAAGCTCTAAATCAAGAACCGTAAATTTCTCCAGAAACTAGACTTCAAGAGCTTTCCAACCATGTATGGAACTTCATCTGGTTCATTTCGAGAAGGTATAGGTTTGGCGTTAAACACCCATCTTTGCTTCAATTTCTTGCATAATACAAATAACTTTGTGAAGCAACATATAAGGACGAAATCATCTATATTAATCATGAAAACTAAGAAAATAAGCTGCTTTTAGTCATGTTCAGAGTGCACTTTCATGCACTCATCACATGTGAAAATGGTCTTCTCTTGATCTTGAGGATCAACTACCACCTGGTTATAACCTGAATATCCATCGAGGAAACAATAGTAACTCTGATCAGAAAGTCTTTCTAAAATTTGATTAATAAAAGATAAGAAAAAATGATCTTTCCTAGTTAAGGCATTTGGTTTTCTATAATCTATGCAAACACGCCATCCTGTAGTCTGGAGCATCGGGATCTGCTCACCAGTCTCATTTTCTACAACTGTTAAGCCTGAATTCTTAGGAACTTTCACACTCCGAAAATCCATCCGGACTGAGCATGAGAGATCTAAACCTATTCAATCATCTCTAGCACATTTATATACAAATTACACAACTAATTTGAACAATTCTATCAAAAGGACATTATACTAGTTTCTAATAAACTACTAACTATAATAGTTCCAGAATTAACAACATAGTAAACAAGATTACATAATTTATACAAACCTTAGAGTTATATAATTTACTCCTCGAATACAGATTCATAAATATCCAATGCTCGAAGAGGGAAATTATACATTTAGTACATCTATCAAAAGCAATCTACAACAAAGGAACTGCTGAAGCTGCCAACACCTTAGGATCCTCGAGAGCCTCCTGAACTCACTGTGCCACCAAAAGCCTATTTAGCTGGTATTACGGAAGGAGAGCTGACGCCTGCACCTGCAAACCCAGCCCGGGTAGGAGTGAGCAACAAAGCTCAATAGGGTTTTACTCTAAGTCGCACATAAAGGGAAGGGAACTACAAAGTCCTGGGATTCCATCTCATCTTTAGGGGAAACTCACGTTAAAACCAAGCGCTCTACAACCAAGTGCTCCAGCGCTAAAACAACAGGGCGTAGGACACTGGGTGGCACGTAACTTCCCCTAACACAGATACTGAGACTGGAATCCTGGGTGACGTATACACTTCAATCAGAATAATTATAGCCAGCTAGACAATAACCTCAAGAATATAATAATTTAATCCAATACAATCACTCCCTAGACCCTGCTACCCATCCTCAGTCTTAAAGCTAGATCTGAGCTACCCGAGAACCTCGGATCGGTGATCAACCCATCGCCCCGCCTAAGCTGAAATGTTTCTAATCCATACAGTGCATGAACCTATACAAGCATCTAACTTAGACGTCACTATATGCCACATCAACATATGAGTTCAACAAGGGGGGGTCGGCCATCACTATTGGAGGAGTTTTGAAGGCCTGAAAGAGGGGAGAAGACCGTACGAAGATCTAGGGTTTTTCTTTCTTATCTTTCTTATGAATATCTTGGTTGTTTTTATGATAAACCTGAGTGGCTAATCCCTTTGCTAAGGAACCGATGTAGCCCTAACTGAATCATTCTATGTTATTGGATCATGATTATTTAATCAGTTTATTTTCCTTGTTTCATTCATTATTATAACTTAGATCTTAAATACCTTTATCTGGACAATAGAAGTATTATAGATTATTTTATGTGAGATTGGGCGAGGGTTCATTCCCTAATCTTACAGGATCTATCAATGAATGAGTTTATGTCAATGCCGGGTTCAAGCTAAGACAACTCTTGGTTCATAATTGTTCTTCAGAGCTTAATGGATTCTTGAATAAATAACACTTAGTTATGGGTTCATTAGTTAGGGTTAATTGAGGGTACTTTGTGAAGACCGCGATCGAACGGATCATCATACCGGAAGAACGAGCCCTTGGAATTAAATTAATTTTTGTTGATTCAATGCATATAATGAGCATGTTATGGTGAAATCGGAACCTTAGTATTCATCCATCATATTTCCATCGTTTTCTTATTTCGTTATTAAATCTTCTATTCTCAATACTTCATATTTCTTCATTTACCTTTCTTATTTTCTTTCTTCTATGTTCTGTAGCATTTTACTCTAATAATCTCTACAAATCTCTGTGGGTACGATACTCGTCTTTCTGCTATACTAATCACACCGATTCGTATACTTGTGAGATATAAAATTTATTCATCAAGTTTTTGGCGCTGTTGCCGGGGATTTGATTAGAGTTTATTAGTAGTGAATGCAAGGTCGCCGATCACGGAAAGAAAAGTTGTTACCCGTGAGCGATAACGTAGATCAAACTGGGAGTAAGAAGAGATCTAACAAAGATAGCCTATCTACATCAGATCTAGGAGTTCAACAAGAAGAACAAGAGGAGATGGAGGTTAATAACAATGTACGTCGTTTGGAGGAGTACGCGAGGCCGACTATTGCTACCTCACCTTCATGCATCGCGTTATCCACGGAGGCTAGGAATTATGAACTTAAAAATGTACATTTTTCTATGCTTCCTGAATTTCATTGTTTACCTTCTGAAGATGCACTAACTTTTGTGAAAGATTATTATGCTACTATTCAAACTTTTCCTCTATGTGGCATTACTGAAGATCAACTGAGGATGCGATGTTTTCCTTATACCCTGAAAGATAAAGCTAAGAGATGGCTGATGTCATTGCCTCCAGGATCACTAACTATTTGGGATGCAATTTATAACAAGTTTGTTAGCAAATTTTATTCTCATGCTATGACTACTAACTTGAGAAGGCAAATTCCAAATTTTCAGCAAGTTGATGGAGAACCATTCCATGAAGCATGGGATAGATTTAAGATGCTTTTGATGCAATGCCCATATTATAATTACTCTTTAGAAAATCATATGCAATATTTTTATGATGGACTAAATCTTTCTTGTTAGACTATGGCGGATAATGTTGCAGGTGGAGCGATGTTCAAAAAGACACCACCAGAGGCATATGAAATCTATGAGATGCTAGGATCCAACTCGTAGCAGAGAGACATGAGAAATAAGGCGAGAGGCATCTATGAGCTTAACTAGAATGACGAAATGGCAAGGTAGATCGCAACCCTCAACAAGAAGATGGTTGCGATGATGTCCACACAAGCAAAACCGGTTGAGGTTTGTTCCATTTGCAATATTGTTGGTCATAGGTTTGATTCTTGTCCTTCTGGTAATGAATTTCCTGAATATGTGCAAGAACAAGCTAATTTGATGAATGCTTATAACCCGAGACCTAGATTTGATCCTTATGCAAATACTTACAATCCTGGTTGGAGGGAGCATCCGAATTTTTCATGGAAAAATACTGCTAATGCTAGTATGCCTTCTTCTAATCAGTCTAACCCACCTGTTAAGTCGTATTTAGAAGCAACTATGTTAACTTTTATGCAGAAAATAGACTCAAAGATGGAACGGCAAGATTCGACAATTGTTCAACAGGAAGCTGCACTGAAGAATGCTGCAGCATCCATTGGAATGTTGGAAGTGCAAGTAGGACAGCTTGCAGATGTTGTACGAGCCCACAAATACAAGTCGATCCGACTCAACCAACTGGACCCGAACCCAGAAGAGGAACCAAAGTGGTTCAACCTCTTTCCTAGTTTGGCTTGAACTTCCCTAGTTCAAACTAGAATATTTAATTAGAATTTATCATTATTGTTTTATTGAGTCCTAGTTAATATTTGATTTTTAGGAATTAATTAAGAGTCCATTTGAGTTAGGAAGTTGAGTTGAGTTTGAAAGCCTTATTACTTGCTACTTGAGCAAGGGGGTTTTTTAGTTGGATTAGGACTCTGTCAAGGCCTCTATAAAAGGGACCTCATTAGTTTGTATTAGTTCAGGATGAAGGATGAAGAGAATTATTAAGAATAGTTGATAGAATATCATAAGAGTAGAGGTAATGTAGATTCCACCTGAAATCCACCATAAATCCACCTTCTTCCCTGTCGGTCATCTTCTCCGCAGCCGGCACCGCCCCCACCGGTATTTCTCTCTCCCCCGCCACTTTCTTTCTCCTCCACGTCAGCGCCACGTCATCACCACTATTCATCGTCTTCCTTCCTCTCTCTCTCCATGTGCCAAACCCTAGCTTTCGCCGGCCATCTTTCCCTAGCCATCTCCGGCCGCCCCCGCTGCCGTTCAGGACCACCATCCTCTTTCCCCAAGCCCCACGACCTCGGCCAGCACCTTCACTTCCTCCTTCATCCCCTCCGGTGTCGTCCCCGACAAGCCGACCTCCGTCCCGATCTTCGGCAACCCCACGTCCTACCCCGATCTCACCTGAAAACCTCCCAGATCCGTTCCTCGTCTCCCCACGATCCTTTCCGACGTCCCAAGGACCCACGCCGAACTTCCCGTCGTCGTCCCCGACGTCGGCCCCTTCTAAACCCACCGCCGACCCTCTAGATCCGGCCGATCCTCCACCCATCTCCAAGATCTGAGCCGGTTGATCTCTTCTCCATCAACCTGAGACTTATCTTTCCAAGGTGCCGACCGCCGCCGACGCCTCTACGCCGGCGATCCACTTCCGGTGACCCTCAGCCAACGGATCAAGTCTGGTTCAGCCAGCCACTTGATTCAGATTCAGCCCAAGTCTAATCGGTTCATCCAATTCACAGCTATCCAACCTAGTCTGATTTAGCCAGCCTAATTCATTTGGGCTCAGCTAGATCCGATCCAGCTAGCCAGATCAACCAATTGGACTCAATCAAGTCTGATTAGGGCGATTCTGATCAATTGGAGCAGTAGAGACCCGATACGAGAGGATTACGAGTAGACCGCTCGTATCACCCACGTTCCAGGCAAATTTCCATGCCAACCTGAGCAAACGAAAGCAGTTACAGTTCTTCGTTCAGGTAAAATTATTGATAATAAGATTAATGCTGAAATTACTGATGAGTGTAGTGATGATAAAATTGAGGAAGTCGAGAGGGAGGAGCGCTCGGAAAGGCCACCGAAGGCCATATCTGCTTCTGAGAATGAAAAGAGAGGAATTGCAGATCCTGAGGTTCATCACAGCAATCCTCCACCATATGTGCCACCAGTTCCTTTTCCAGGCCGCTTGAAGAAAGCCAAAATTGATAAGTCAAATTGATACGAGCGGTCTACTCGTAATCCTCCCATATCGGGTCTCTACTGCTCCAATCGATCAGAATCGGCCTGATCGGACTTGATTTGAGTCCAATTGGCTTAATCTGGTTAGCTGGATCGGATCTGGCTGAGCCTGATAGGATAGGACTTGACTGGGTCAAGTCTGATTGGTTGATTGGCTCAAGGAATTGAATCTGGCTCGGATTGGGCTAAGTGGCTTGGCTGAACCGGCTAGAGTGGATTGGGCAAATGGCTGGCTGAACCGGATTGGATCCAAGGGTTGTGGTTCGCCGGAGTGGATCGCCGGCGTAGGGGCGTCACCGGCGGTCGGGACCTTGGCAGGAAGGGTCGTGGGTTGATGGGGAACAGATCTACCGGCTCAGATCTGGGAGATGGATGCAGGATTGGCCGGATCTGGGAGGTCGGCGGAAGGGGTTTGGGTTCACCGGCGTCGGGGACGACGGGGATGGCTCTGGGGACGTCGGGAAGGGTCGTGGATGGTCGGAAGGGTGTTAGGGACGATTTGCGAGGTGTTTAGGACGGATTGGAGGTGATCGGAGAGACTGGACGGCGGTGGTCGGCGTGAGGCTCGGGCACGGGAGACGGCAGAGGGGAGGAAGGAGATGCTTACGTGGCAGGTGACGTGGCGTGGGGTCGCTGACGTGGTGGAGAGAGAAAGTGGCGTGGAGAAGGAAGATGAAGGTGATGGTGATGCCGGCTACGGAGAAGATGACCGACGGGGAAGAAGGTGGATCTATGGTGCATTTTCGGGTGGAAACTATATTACTTCTACTCCTATGATATTCTACTTCTAAGATATTCTATCAACTATACATCATCATTCATCTCATGCATAACCTAATACAAACTACTAAGGTCCATTTATAGAAACCTTGACAGAGTCCTAATCCAACTAGAAAACCCCCTTGCTTAATTAGCAAGTAATAAGGCTTTCTGACTCAACTCAACTTCCTAACTCAAATGGACTCTTAATTAATTTCTAACAATCAAATATCAACTAGGACTCAAATAAATATAAAAGACTAATGATAAATACTAATTAAATACTCTAGTTTGAACTAGGAAAGTCCAAGTCAAAATAGGAAAGACACTAAACCAGCCTGGTTCCTCTTCTGGGTTCGGGTCCAGTTGGTCGAGTCGGATCGACTCGTATCATCCCCCCTTCCTTCAGAATTGGCCTTGTTCTCAAGGCCAGAGTTAAGTTAGGTAGGATGGCTCTGTGGCTGGACCGAATCAACTTGCTTCTGTAGCTCTGGACTCGGTGGGGAGAAACCAGGTCGATCCCATGACGGGTCCAGGGGTAGCAGGGGCAGTGCTGAAGGAGCATCTGGGGGTCGATCTGATGGCTCAGTAGCTCCAAGAATAAGATCTTCAATGGCTCTCCTGGATCATCCTCATCATGTCCCATCAGTAGTGTTGCCCATGACCATAGGATGGGATCCGATCTCCATGGTCTGATCAACTGTGCAGGGACTTGGCTTGAATCTGGATCAACCTGGCTTTGGTTCAATCTGAAGTGAAGATGGTTGGACCATGCTTCTGCTGCACTAGTATGGGCTAGAAGTTGGTTGAACCAAGTTGAATCTTCAGCTGTGCTGAATCGTACTCTGGTCCAAACATGTCTGACTTGGTTGGGTCTACCGGTGTCAATCTGGACTTGGGTCAGTTTAGCCAAACCGGTGGTACCATCATAGTCAGATCTAATCAGATTGAATGTGGCATCTGAATAAGGAGGGTAGCTCCTTTCAGGGCTCATATCAACCTTCGGATGCTTGATCAACGACTGAGGATGCATCGTGATCACTTGGACATGATCTGGGTGGTCATGATTGCTGGGGACTCTTGGATCAGGTTCAGATCGAAGATCGAAACCACTGGATCGAAGATCAGACTGATCAAATGGCTGGATCAAGTTGCAGTCTTGATCGGACGGCTGAGAAGCTGTCGGAGCTGGATCAACGGCGAAACAAATTCGTCGGAGAGTGGCAATGACATAGGACGCTTAACAGGGACGCGAGGATTCCATCCAAACAG
Source organism: Narthecium ossifragum (assembly GCA_963920575.1). NCBI lineage: Eukaryota > Viridiplantae > Streptophyta > Magnoliopsida > Dioscoreales > Nartheciaceae > Narthecium > Narthecium ossifragum. Next base: position 13,376,911 of record OY986973.1, read on the forward strand.
TCTGATCGATGGATTGGGCCTCGGATGCACCGGATCTGAAGGTGGCGGCGCGGTGTACTTCGTCGCCGGTGTTCGCCGGTGTTGTAGGCCGCGATGATGCTTGAGCTCGTCGAGAATAGGTACGGGAAGGTCTTGGGACCTTTCTCGTGAGGTTTGATCTTGGGATCAACCTCGAAACATGGTGGAGTGGAGGAGGCCGGAACAGGGGAGTTCGCCGGAGTTGAACCCCGGCGATCCAAGCTTCCTCCGTGGTCGTGGTCGGCCATGGTGGCTTCCGGGAAGGACGCAGATGCTTCCTCGATGAACAGGTGGGGAGGAAGACGTCGGAAGGCGGCGATGGGGTGGTGGCTCGGGAACGAGCTGACGGGCTCTGGTGTTAAGCCGGGACGACGAAGGGTCGGCTCGGATCGAGCCGTGCGCGGGGAAGGAGATGAGCCGCGGCTCGAGCCAATCCGGGAGGAGAGAGAAAATCCCGGAAAAAATCTGGAAAATTAGGTAAAATTCCATAAAAATCATGGGAAGGTTGTAGAAGGTGTTCACCCAGATCTGGCGGAGTTAAACTCGGAGTTACAATGGGAGTTGCTCTCGTAGTTGTAGTAGGAAGATTGTTAATCCGACTTGGCTCAGGATCAGGTTCTGGAATCTGGGTTGTAGCTGAAGTAGGAGTCTGGTTCGAAGTTTGATTTATCCTCGGCCAACTATTGGAAATCTGCTCCAACTCCCTACTGGTGCGCTCCATGTTCTTGCTTTGGCGTTCCATCAAAGTTGAAAAAAGATTTACCTCGGCCAACAGACTCTTAATTTGTTGTTCCCACCACTCGTGGGATACTCCGTACATGATGGCGAAGGTTCCAGAAGGTTCTGAACCGCACTGTCGGTGGAACGAAGCTCTGATACCAAGTTGATACGAGCGGTCTACTCGTAATCCTCTCATATCGGGTCTCTACTGCTCCAATCGATCAGAATCGGCCTGATCGGACTTGATTTGAGTCCAATTGGCTTAATCTGGTTAGCTGGATTGGATCTAGCTGAGCCTGATAGGATAAGACTTAACTGGGTCAAGTCTGATTGGTTGATTGGCTCAAGGAATTGAATCTGGCTCGGATTGGGCTAAGTGGCTTGGCTGAGCCGGCTAGAGTAGGGTTAAGTGGTTGGATTGGGCTAATGGCTGGCTGAACCGGATTGGATCCAAGGGCTGTGGTTCGCAGGAGTGGATCGCCGGCGTAGGGGCGTCGCCGGCGGTCGGGACCTTGGCAGGAAGGGTCGTGGGTTGATGGGGAACAGATCTACCGGCTCAGATCTGGGAGATGGAAGCAGGATTGGCCGGATCGGGGAGGTCGGCGGAATGGGTTTGGGTTCACCGGCGTCGGGGACGACGGGGATGGCTCTGGGGATGTGGGGAAGGGTCGTGTATGGTCGGAAGGGTGTTAGTAATCCTCTCGTATCGGGTCTCTACTGCTCCAATCGATCAGAATCGGCCTGATCGGACTTGATTTGAGTCCAATTGGCTTAATCTGGTTAGCTGGATCGGATCTGGTTGAGCCTGATAGGATAGGACTTGACTGGGTCAAGTTAGATTGGTTGATTGGCTCGAGGAATTGAATCTGGCTCGGATTGGGCTAAGTGACTTGGCTGAACCGGCTAGAGTAGGGTTAAGTGGTTGGATTGGGCTAATAGCTGGCTGAACCGGATTGGATCCAAGGGCTATGGTTCGCCGGAGTGGATCGCCGGCGTAGGGCCGTCGCCGGTGGTCGGGACCTTGGCAGGAAGGGTCGTGGGTTGATGGGGAACAGATCTACCGGCTCAGATCTGGGAGATGGATGCAGGATTGGCCGGATCTGGGAGGTCGGGAAGCGTCGTGGATGGTCGGAAGGGTGTTTGGGACGATCTGCGAGGTGTTTAGGACGGATTGGGGGTGATGTGCTGTCGCAGGCATTCAAAAATAAAATCAATACTCTTCAAAACAAATGTAGTAGTGCGAGTACGAGTCGATCCCACGAGGAATGCCTAGCCTAGTTTTGTGCTTCGTGAACAAAAAGGGGTTTTGAAAATGACGAAAAGAAACTAAGAAATAATTAAAATTAAAGAGCGAAGTGAATCAGAAGAACTAACCTTGGTCTAAGTCAACATCCACCATCAGAATCCAACAACTGATCATAGATGCAACTATCAATCAATTCATACCATGAATATTCACCGTTCGAATGAAATCCGAATCTCTCCTCAGTCATAGTTAATTAGAAACAAGCGATCTAATCAACCCTAACTACTAAACAACCTAAGACACGCGCTGTAGATTTAATCTAGTAGCAGCCTTAAGAATAGGGAGATCGATGAAGCTAAACAACACAAGCACAAGCGGTTGCATTTAATCTAGTCGAATATTCTTCCTAAGATCTAACAAGATCTGATCAGCAGTAAATTATTAGATCCTAGTTGCTTCGCAGATTAGAGGGATCAAACAATTCCGGATTTGATATCCAACCTAGCAGTAGATTGCAATGAATAATAAACTAGTAGCGCTCCTAGTAATTAAACAAGACAATCATGAAGATAAACACAGAAGAATATTCAATACTCAAAGCATAAATTGAACAATAAAAACTAATTAGATCTCACAGTTTTATCGATTCCGAGGTTTCCGTCTCCTTCGACCAAGTATCAAAATTTAGCCACGCAGGGCCATGAATAACACAAAAGAAAAGAAAGAAAACAAAAGAAAAACTAAAAAGAGAGAGGATAGATCCGGCCCTAAGAGGTAGTGGCAGCATTAAATAATAGAGATAGATGAGTGAGAGAGGGATACGTGGGATAGAGGAATGTGAGAATCCTCTCCCAACTAATCTTTCCTCTTTTAAAGATAAGCAAATCCCACTAATCAAGGAAAGATCAAATAAACTCCTAATATAACTAGGAAATGTGGTGCTCCCAGCTGGGATCTTCATGAATCAAATCTGGACTCCAAAGTTGAATCTCGTCCAACCCAAGTGCAGGTGCAGCAATTCCGAGTCTGATGGCTTCATCAATTTTTCTGTCTTTATTCAGCCTGAATCAGCGAAACCTCCAAACATCAAAGTTGTAGAGCTCTTCCTTAGCTTTCCAACGCATCCTGGATCATCCCAATCAGAGTTTGTATGAAGAAGTTATGTTCAAATTACTAACTGCTGTGCAGAATGTCCAAAATTGCTCAATTAGCTTCGTTTTGCACTTTAGGTCTTCAATTGCATCCTAAATCAAAATATAAGAATAATGAGTATATTTAGGCACAAAATAAGTACAGAAGACTAAACATTAAGGGAGAAAAATATGACATTTTATATTCTCATCAGGGGGTGATCGAAGAGACTGGACGGCGGTGGTCGGTGTGAGGCTCGGGCACGGGAGATGGCAGAGAGGAGGAAGGAGATGCTTACATGGCAGGTGACGTGGCGTGGGGTCGCTGGCGTGGCGGAGAGAGAAAGTGGCGTGGAGAAGGAAGATGAAGGTGATGGCGATGCCGGCTACGGAGAAGATGACCGACGGGGAAGAAGGTGGATCTATGGTGGATTTTCGGGTGGAAACTATATTACTTCTACTCCTAAGATATTCTATCAACTATTCATCATCATTCATCTCATGCATAACCTAATACAAACTACTAAGGTCCTTTTATAGAGACCTTGACAGAGTCCTAATCCAACTAGAAAACCCCCTTGCTTAATTAGCAAGTAATAAGGCTTTCTGACTCAACTCAACTTCCTAACTCAAATGGACTTTTAATTAATTCCTAACAATCAAATATCAACTAGGACTCAAATAAATATAAAAGACTAATGATAAATACTAATTAAATACTCTAGTTTGAACTAGGGAAGTCCAAGTCAAACTAGAAAAGAGGCTGAACCAGCTTGGTTCCTCTTCTGGGTTCGGGTCCAGTTGGTCGAGTCGGATCGACTCGTATCATCCCCCCTTCCTTCAGAATTGGCCTTGTCCTCAAGGCCAGAGTTAAGTCAGGTAGGATGGCTCTATGTGGCTGGACCGAATCAACTTGCTTCTGTAGCTCTGGACTCGGTGGGGAGAAACCAGGTTGATCCCATGACGGGTCCAGGGGTAGCAGGGGTAGTGCTGAAGGAAGCTTCCACCCAAGCTTAAGGATCCAAGGTGTTTTAACATTAGTATTAATGTTGGTGATACAAAAATAGGAGAGGCAGTGCTTGATTTAGGAGCCAGTGTTAATTTGATGCCTTACTCTATTTTTCTTGAGTTAGGTGTGGGTGAATTAAAACCTACTATGATGTCTCTACAACTTGCAGATCGTTCAGTTAAATATCCATTAGGCATTGTAGAAGACATCTTAGTACAAGTTGATAAATTAATCATCCATGCTGATTTTGTGATATTGGATATGGATGATGCACCCTTGCATGATAGAAATTTACCGATTTTGCTTAGACGCCCATTTTTGGCTACAACAAAGACTATGATTAATGTGTATGATGGCAAGCTAAGCATGACAGTCTTAGGTGAAACGGTTGAATTTAAAGTGTTTGATTCTATGTCATATCCCTCAAATTCTTTTGATTGTTTCTGAATAGATGTATTACATTCAATGGAGCTTACTAATTTCAGACAGGAGTAAGTTAAGACTACATTGGAAGCGACATTAATGATGGAAGAGGAGGATGCGTACAACTATGATGGAGTAGAGGAGGTCACGACAGCCCTTGAGGCATTGCAGCCATACCCCCATGGTGGATTTCGGTTAGACATGCTAGACACCTCTCATTTTAAAATGGTTTCATCAATAGTATCTCCACCTAAGCATGAGTTAAAACCTCTTCCTTTTAATCTGAAATATGCATATCTTGGTGAGAATGAAACCCTACCTGTGATTATTGCTTCTGAGATTACTCCATTGGAAGAGGAAAAATTATTGAGAGTTCTTAGGGAGCATAAAACTGCAATAGGCTGGACAATTGCATATATTAAAGGAGTGAGTCCTACTATGTGCATGCATCGCATTATGTTGGAAGAGGATGCCAAGCCTATAAGGGACGGTCAGCGTCGCCTTAATCCAAATATGAAAGAAGTTGTTCAAGTAGAGGTTCTTAGATTACTTGATGTTGGTGTTATATATCCTATTTTTGACAGCAATTAGATAAGTCTAGTTCATGTAGTCCCTAAGAAATCAGGAATAACAGTTGTGAAGAATGAGAACAATGAGCTTATACCTATGATGATGACAACTGGATGGCGTGTCTGCATCGATTATCACAAGCTTAATGCAGCGACTAAAATAGACCACTTTCCCTTACCTTTTATCAATCAAATACTTGAACGTTTAGCTGGCCACGCATTTTATTATTTTCTTGATGGATTTTCAGGTTATAATCAAATAGTCATCACCCCTGAGGACCAAGAGAAGACTACATTCACATGCCCCTTTGGAACATTTGCGTATAGACGGATGCCATTTGGATTATGTAACGCACCTGCTACTTTTCAAAGATGCATGATATCGATTTTTTCCGACATGATAGAAAGGTTTGTTGAGGTATTTATGGATGATTTTTCTATTTTTGGGAATTCTTTTGATAATTGCCTTGACCATCTAACATTGGTGCTTAAGAGATGTGAGGAGACTAATTTGACATTGAGTTGGGAGAAGAGTCACTTCATGGTAAGGCAAGGTATTGTTTTAGGACATGCTATCTCTAGTAAATGTATTGAAGTTGACAGGGCAAAAATAGATTTGATTGAGAAATTGCCGCCCCCTACTTCTGAAAAGGGTGTGCGAAGTTTTTTGGGCCATGCAGGGTTTTATCGCAGATTCATTAGAGATTTTTCTAAGATTGCATGACCTCTATGTGATTTATTGGCCAAGGATGCTGAGTTTAAGTTTAGTAAAGCTTGTCTTGATGCTTTCAATGCTTTAAAAGAGAAATTGGTTACTGCACCTATTATTATGCCTCCTGATTGGTCGTTGCCCTTGGAGATAATGTGTGATGCGTCTGATTATGCTATAGGGGTTGTGTTAGGACAAAGGATGAATAAGGTTTCTCATGCAATTTATTATGCAAGTCGTACACTCAATGATGCTCAAATCAATTATTCAACTATTGAGAAAGAATTACTTGCTATTGTCTTTGCATTGGAGAAATTTCGCTCTTATTTGATTGGATCTAAAGTTGTTATTTATTCAGATCATGCAGCATTAAAATATCTACTAACCAAAAAGGATACCAACCCAAGGTTAATCAGGTAGATCCTGCTGCTACAAGAGTTTGATTTGGAAATAAGGGACAAGAAAGGGAGGAACAATGTAGTGACAGATCACTTGTCGCGATTGGAGCACATGGCCAGCCCTAAGGATGTACAACCCATCTAAGAATGTTTTCCCGATGAACAACTATTTTCTGTGAATGGTAAAGAGTCCTGGTATGCGGATATTGTTAACTATTTAGCTAGTAATGTTCTACGTGCTGATTTAAGTTCACAAGAAAAGAAAATTTTTTTGTCTACAGTTAGATATTACTTTTGGGATGATCCTTATTTATTTAAGCACTGTCCTGATCAAATAATAAGGTGTTGTGTGCAAGAATATGAGCATGATGATATATTGAAATTTAGACATGAATTAACTTGTGGAGGACACTTTGGAGGTAAGAAAACTGCTTTTAAAGTTCTTCAATCTGGTTTCTTCTGGCCTACCTTATTCAAAGATGCGTTTAATTTTGTTGCTAAGTGTGACAGATGTCAAAGATCTGGGAACATAAGCAAAAGGAATGAGATGCCTCTTACAAATAATCTAGTGGTGGAATTGTTCGATGTTTGGGGCATAGACTTTATGGGACCGTTTCCTCTATCATATGGGTATACTTATATTCTTGTTACAGTGGATTACGTATCTAACTGGATAGAAGCAATTGTAACCAGGAACAATGATTGATAGCAAGACCGTGGTGAGTTTTGTTACGAGCGGTCTACTCGTGATCCTCTCGTAATGGGTCTCTACTGCTCCAATCGATCAGAATCGGCCGGATCGGACTTGATTTGAGTCCAATTGGCTGATTTGGCTAGCTAGATCGGATCTGGCTTGAGCTGGATCGGATCTGGCTGAAGCTGGATCGAATCTGGCTAAGCCTGATTGGATGGGACTTGACTGGGTCAAGTCTGAAGTAATCTGGATCAAGCTGACCAGGTTCAATTGGGCTATGTGGTTGGATTGGTCTGACTGGCTCGGCTGAATCAATTAGAGTTGGTTGAGTTGAACCTGATTTGAAGTGGCTGAACCGGTTTGATCCAAGGGCTGAGAATCGCCGGAGTAGATCGCTGGCGTAGGGACGGCGGCGGCGGTCGGGGTAGTGGCAGGAAGGGACGCCTGGAGGTGGGGATGAGATCTACCGGAGTGGATTGGTCGGAGGTGGGCTAGATCGGCGGGATCTGGGAGATGGACGGCGGAGGTTTGGGTTCACCGGCGTCGGGGACAACGGGGAGCTCGGCTGGGGCTTGGGACGTCGGGAAGATGGTCGGCAAAGGGTCGTGGGGAGACGAGGAAGGCTTTAGGGATGTTTTGGAGGTGAGGTTGGGGATGGATGTGGGTTGACGGCGGAGAGGACGGAGGTAGGCTCGTCGGGGACGGCGCCGGAGGGGACGAAGGGCGGAGGGAAGGGTATGGCCGGAGTCGTGAGGCTTAGGGGAAGACGTTGGAGTGATTAGGTGGCGACGGGGGAGGCCGGAGAGGGAACGGCGGTGGAGATCGGCGGGAGCGAGGGTTTGGCACGGGAGAGAAGAAAGGAAGGAGATGAGCTGACGTGGCGCTGACGTGGCGGTGGGGTCGCTGACGTGGCGGAGAGAGAAAGTGACGGGGAGAAGGAAATTGAAGGTGAAGGCGATGCCGGCTGCGGAGAAGATGACCGACGGGGAAGAAGGTGGATCTATGGTGGATTTCGGGTGGAATCTACTTTACTTCTACTCCTATGATATTCTACTCCTATGATAACTTATCAACTACTCATAATTTATTCATCATCATGCATCATTCATAACCTAATACAAACTACTAAGGTCCTTTTATAGAGACCTTGACAGAGTCCTAATCCATTAGAAAAACCCCCTTGCTTGATTAGCAAGTAATAAGGTTCCTGACTCAACTCAACTTCCTAACTCAAAGGGACTCTTAATTAATTCCTAACAATCAACTAGGACTCAATAAAAGACTAATGATAAATACTAATTAAATACTCTAGTTTGAACTAGGGAAGTCCAAGTCAAACTAGGAAAGAGGTTGAACCAGCTTGGTTCCTCTTCTGGGTTCGGGTCCAGTTGGTCGAGTCGGATCGACTCGTATCACCCCCCCTTCCTTCAAAATTGGCCTTGTCCTCAAGGCCAGAGTCAGGTCAGGTAGGATGGCTCTATGTGGCTGGACCGAATCAACTTGCTGCTGTAGTTCTGGACTCGGTGGGGAGAAACCAGGTCGATCCCATGGCGGGTCCAGTGGTAGCAGTGGCAATGATGGATGAGCATCTGGCGGTCGAGCTGACGGCTCAGGTAGCTCCAGGAATATGATCTTCAATGACTCTCCTGGATCATCCTCATCATGTCCCATCAGTAGAGTTGCCCATGACCATAGGATGGGATCTGATGTCCATGGTCTAATCAACTGTGCAGGGACTTGGCTTGAATCTTGTTCAAGCTGGCTTTGATCCAATCTGAAATGAAGATGGCTGGACCATGATTCTGCTGCACTAGTCTGGACTAGAAGTTGGTTGAACCAAGTTGAATCTTCAACTGTGCTAAGTCGTACTCTGGTCCAAACCTGTCTGACTTGGTTGGCTCTGCCGGTGTCAATCTGGACTTGAGTCAGTTGAGCTAAACCGATGTTACCATCATAATCAGATCTGATCAGATTGTAGATGAAATCTGGATAAGGAGGGTAGTTCCTTTCATGACTCATCTCAACCTTTGAATGCTTGATCAACGGCTGAGGATGCATCTTGATCACATGGAGTTGATCTGGATGGTCCTGATTGCTGGGGACTCTTGGATCAGGTTCAGATCGAAGATCGAAACCACTGGATCGAAGATTAGGCTGATCAAACGGCTGGATCAAGTTGCAGTCTTGATCGGACGGCTGAGAAGCTGCCGGAGCTGGATCAACGGCGAAACGAGCTCGTCGGAGAGCGGCAACGGCACAGAAAGCTTCGTAGGGATGAGGGGGTTCCATCCGTACCGTCTGATCGTCGGATTGGGCCTCGGATGTACCGGATCTGAAGGTGGCGGCGCGGTGGAGAACGTCGCCGGTGATCGGCGGTGAAGGAGGGCTCAACGGTAGCCGGGGATGGGTGGAAACGGTTCGTGAAGGTCTTGGGACATTTCCCGTGAGGTTTGATCGAAGGATCATCCTCTGGAAGTGGCGGAGTGGAGGTTGCCGGATCAATGGAATTTGCCGGAGTTGGGCTCCGGCGATCCGAGCCTCTATCGTCGTCGTGGTTGGCAACGGCGGCTTAGGTGAGGGACGCAGGAGCTTCCGCGATGGTTGGAAGAAGAAGAAGGCGTCGGGCGTCGGCGTTGGGGTGGCGGCTTGGGGATGAGCCGACGGAGCCGTGGATGAGCCGGGACGAAGGGTAGTCGGCTCGGAGGTGAGCCGGGCTGAAGGAGAGGGATGAGCCGCGGCTGGAGCCAAACCGGGAGGAGAGAGAAAACCAGGGGAAATTCCGGAAAAATAAGGAAAAATAAGGAAAATTCCGGAAAAATCATGAGAAGGTGGTAGAAAGTGTTCACCCTGATCTGGCAGAGGAGGTTGCAACAGCATGCGCTCCAGTTCGATCTGAGAATCGGACGGTTGTCGCTCCTCAACTGGCTTCTGGATCTCTTCTCCCTTATTGATTGCTGGTGTCTCAGTCATACTCGAAATTACAACCGGAGTCATAATCTGAGTTGGCTCAGGCTCAGGTTCTGCAATCATTATCCTCGGTGCTATAGTTGACCACCTACGAGAGATCTGCTCCAACTTTCTGCTTTGGCGTTCCATCAAAGTTGAAACAAGATTTACCTCGCCCTGCAGACTCTTAATTTGATGTTCCCACCACTCCTGGGAAACTCCGTACATGATGGCGAAGTTTCCAGTAGGGTCTGAACCGCACAGTCGGTGGAACGAAGCTCTGATACCAAGTTGTTACGAGCGGTCTACTCGTGATCCTCTCGTAATGGGTCTCTACTGCTCCAATCGATCAGAATCGGCCGGATCGGACTTGATTTGAGTCCAATTGGCTGATTTGGCTAGCTAGATCAGATCTGGCTTGAGCTGGATCGGATCTGGCTGAAGCTGGATCGAATCTGGCTAAGCCTGATTGGATGGGACTTGACTGGGTCAAGTCTGAAGTAATCTGGATCAAGCTGACCAGGTTCAATTGGGCTATGTGGCTGGATTGGTCTGACTGGCTCGGCTGAATCAATTAGAGTTGGTTGAGTTGAACCTGATTTGAAGTGGCTGAACCGGTTTGATCCAAGGGCTGAGAATCGCCGGAGTAGATCGCCGGCGTAGGGACGGCGGCGGCGGTCGGGGTAGTGGCAGGAAGGGACGCCTGGAGGTGGAGATGAGATCTACCGGAGTGGATTGGTCGGAGGTGGGCTAGATCGGCGGGATCTAGGAGATGGACAGCGGAGGTTTGGGTTCACCGGCGTCGGGGACGACGGGGAGCTCGGCTGGGGCTTGGGACGTCGGGAAGATGGTCGGCAAAGGGTCGTGGGGAGACGAGGAAGGCTTTAGGGATGTTTTGGAGGTGAGGTTGGGGATGGATGTGGGTTGACGGCGGAGAGGACGGAGGTAGGCTCGTCGGGGACGGCGCCGGAGGGGACGAAGGGCGGAGGGAAGGGTATGGCCGGAGTCGTGAGGCTTAGGGGAAGACGTTGGAGTGATTAGGTGGCGACGGGGGAGGCCGGAGAGGGAACGGCGGTGGAGATCGGCGGGAGCGAGGGTTTGGCACGGGAGAGAAGAAAGGAAGGAGATGAGCTGACGTGGCGCTGACGTGGCGGTGGGGTCGCTGACGTGGCGGAGAGAGAAAGTGACGGGGAGAAGGAAATTGAAGGTGAAGGCGATGCCGGCTGCGGAGAAGATGACCGACGGGGAAGAAGGTGGATCTATGGTGGATTTCGGGTGGAATCTACTTTACTTCTACTCCTATGATATTCTACTCCTATGATAACTTATCAGCTACTCATAATTTATTCATCATCATGCATCATTCATAACCTAATACAAACTACTAAGGTCCTTTTATAGAGACCTTGACAGAGTCCTAATTCACTAGAAAAACCCCCTTGCTTGATTAGCAAGTAATAAGGTTCCTGACTCAACTCAACTTCCTAACTCAAAGGGACTCTTAATTAATTCCTAACAATCAACTAGGACTCAATAAAAGACTAATGATAAATACTAATTAAATACTCTAGTTTGAACTAGGAAAGTCCAAGTCAAACTAGGAAAGAGGTTGAACCAGCTTGGTTCCTCTTCTGGGTTCGGGTCCAGTTGGTCGAGTCGGATCGACTCGTATCAAGTTTCTTGAAAGATATGATTTTTACAAGGTTTGGAACACCTCGAGCGATTATCAGTGATTGGGGGACACACTTTTGCAATAAAGCATTTGATTCCTTGTTAAAGAAGTACAACATCACCCATCGGGTAGCAACCCCGTACCACCCTCAAACATCGGGACAAGTTGTGGTGAGCAATAGGCAAATTAAGACGATCTTGGAGCGAGTTGTAGGTACTACAAGGAAGGATTGGGTGGCGAAATTGAATGATGTTCTTTGGGCTTATCGCAGTGCATATAAGACTGCTATTGTGTTTTGCAAAGCATGCCATCTACCAGTGGAATTGGAGTATAGGGCCTATTGGGCGATAAAGCAGCTGAATTTTGATATGAGGGAAGCTGGGGATAGAAGGAAGATGCAATTGAATGAATTGGATGAGCTGCGGAATGAAGCGTACGAGAACGCTAAAATCTACAAAGAAAGGACCAAGCTCTATCATGACAGAGCAATACAACGGAAGGAGTTCACACCAGGTATGAAAGTTTTACTTTATAACTCACGAATGAAATTCTTTTCTGGTAAATTAAGGTCCAGATGGACGGGACCTTTCAGAGTGACACAAGTATCTCCTCATGGTGCTGTTCAAATTGAGAATGAAAGGAATGGGAGCAAATTCAAAATCAATGGGCACCGTTTGAAACTATATTTGGAAGGACATTCAGAAGTGGTGGATGCAGTGATCTTTGTTGAACCTTAAGGTTTTGCAGTACGTCTTGCCTAGACGTTAAATAAAGCGCTGGGTGGGAGACAACCCACCAAGGTAACTTGTTTTTAAGTTTCAATTTTCAGTTTTCAGTTTTATGTTTTCTCTTTTGTTTTCTTTTAGGTTTTCAACCACCCTGAGGATTCTTGAGCAGATGTTCGTTTACTCTATCAGGTGGCCTCTTTCTTGTTTAAATTATCTTGTATCTCCTTTGTATGGAAATTTTGGATAGTCACCTCCTACATATGTTATTGCTTAGGATGCACACATTGAGAACAATGTTGATTTCAGGTTGGGGGGTGTAGACATTCATGACCTTATTCATACTACCTTGTGGATAGCCACCTCCTACATATGTTATTGCTTAGTGTTAAATTGTACATGAGCTGAAATGTTTATGCTTATTATACTTGTTGTTTTCACATGGATTGGCCTATACATTGATTGCATGTGTGATAACTTGAAAGTAGAACATCATGTGATTCACACACGAACACTTTATGTGCGGTGGCAATTATATTCACCAGAGGAATGAGCATGCTATTGTACCTAAGCGACTATTAAGTGATCTACTGAGTAACCGAGTGTTCTTGCCTCAGGAAGCGGGGAGCTCGCTTAAAAAGAAAGGTAGAACAACTGATAGCTAAAAACATTCTGGAGCTTGAACAAGCTGTGCCTAAGCAACTATTATGTGTTTTGCTAACTAACCGGGTCTCTGCGCCTCAAGAAGCGGAGAGTGCTCGCGTAAAAATGCAAAGTGTCTGATAGTTCAAAAAGAAAAAGAAAAAAAAAGCATGCTGTAGTTTAAATGCGAGGGTTGGATGATTGGTCCGGAAGATAGTGGTGTGTTTGGACTAATGGTGGGTAGAAGTTGTTTATGTATGTAAATTTTATTTTTCACGTCACATGTGTTCGTCTGGATGGTGATTAGCATGTTTGAAGTGTAGAAGTTAATATCATGTGTTAGTAGCATGTGTATGAGTATAGGACGTTTTCGTGCTCTGTACTATATAGAACACTATTGACCTATTAAGGTAGAACTCTTATTATGCATGTCTACAACCTTGGACCATTAGTGTGCTTAATTATAATTTTATGCACTTAAAATTGCTAAAGACTAGCAATAAGCTAGTTGGGGGGTGTCATGAGTGCATGAAAATGCACTCTGAATAGGCTTATAACTAGTTTAATTACTGGATGTTTCATCCTTAATTAGTCTTTTCAGTACTATTTTTATACTTATATGTTGCTTCACAAAGTTATTTGAAATATGCATGAAAGTGGACCTAAAGAAGCAAAGATATGTCATATTCAACATCAAATCTATACCTTCTCAGAACGAACCAGATACTCTTCTGTACATGGTTGGAAAGCTTTTGAAGTCTAGTTTCTGGAGAATTTTACGGTTCGTGATTTGGAGTTTCTTAAAGGAAGATATGCCATTGTTAGTACGAAAGGTGCGGGAGCAAGCAGCTATGGAAGATGAAGATTGATCTGATTCAAAGAAGATCGACCTCTTTTTGTGCTTAGATGCTGACAGAGAGTTGACAGAGAACCAATTACAAAAAGATCGATCTGATCCCTAAAAGATCGATCGGAGCCTTAAAAAATCTGGAAGTGGTCCAGTCTACGGTGAAAGAAGATCGATCCTTTCCCAAAGAAGATCGATGTTAGTCGGGGTGAACCAGGTTACGAAAATTGAGTAAAGAAAGAAGATTGATCTCTATACTAAAGAAGATCGATCTCTTGTCGGACGACCGGAAAATGAACGGACCAGATTTAATCCAAAGGCTGAAGTAAAGTTAGGGTTTCTTACTCATATTTAAGGAAGTCATCCAAGACATACAAGGGGAAGTCGGCCAGCACTATTAGAGGAGTTTTGAAAGCCGGAAAGAGGGGAGAAGACCGCACGAAGATCTAGGGTTTTTCTTTCTTATCTTTCTTATGAATATCTTTTTTGTTTTTATGATGAACATGAGTGGCTAATCCCTTTGCTAAGGAACCGATGTAGCCCTAACTGAATCATTTTATGTTATTGGATCATGATTATTTAATCAGTTTATTTTCCTTGTTTCATTCATTATTATAACTTAGATCTTAAATACCTTTATCTGGCCAATAGAAGTATTATAGATTGTTTTATGTGAGATTGGGTGAGGGTTCATTCCCTAATCTTGCATGATCTATGAATGAATGTGTTTATGTTAAGGCCGGGTTCAAGCTAAGACAACTCTTGGTTCATAATTGTTTTTCAGAGCTTAATGGATTCTTGATTAACACTTAGTTATGGGTTCATTAGCTAGGATTAATTGAGGGTACTTGGTAAAGACTGTGATCGAACGGATCATCATACCGGAAGAACAAGCCCTTGGAATTAAATTGAGATTTTGTTAATTCAATGCATAGAATGAGGATGTTATGGTGAAATCGAAACCTTAGTATTCATCCATCATATTTCCATCGTTTTCTTATTTCGTTATTAAATCTTCTATTCTCAATACTTCATATTTCTTCATTTACCTTCCTTATTTTCTTTCTTCTATGTTATGTAGCGTTTTACTCTAATAATCTCTACAAATCTCTATGGGTACGATACTCGTCTTGCTGCTATACTAATCACACCGATTCGTATACTCGTGAGATATAAAATTTATTCATTTCTGTGGGTACGATACTCGTCTTGCTGCATCGACTGCCGTATCGACCATGAGGCTTTGTCAAGAAAATGGCTTCGCGGGGTTGATGCCTTGATCAACCGCGAACAAACATTTCATTTGGCCAAGTTTGGTGCATCCATCGTGCAACCTCGCGGTCGATCTATGCATCGACTGTCGGTACTAAAATATTTCAAATATGAAATTTAAGGCTTCCAATTAGAGGGCAAATTAAAATTAAACATATATTTTATCATTTAATGTATATTGGTTTCATTAAAACAAGGGTAGGATCAACAATCTCCGCCTTTTTGATGATGACAATCCTTTTAAATGTGATGATAAAATATTTTGGCTCCCCTTAATCTATGCATCCATTTCTATCAAGGAATGTGTTCTAAAGTGAATTCTCAGTATACACACAAGTCATATATCCCTAAAATGTTATGAAAAGTTCCATTTAAGATATGATGATAAGATAACTTGGATTTTAGCATGTTCACTTCTTTAAAACAAGAACATTTAAGCTTTCATGAAGTGATTCATAAGAAAAGTGTGATCAAGATTATAACTTAGTAACATCCATCATCTTTGCATTAAAAGATATCAAATAAGACAATCCAACCACATCGCAAAAAAAACTTTCATTCCAACATCAATAACAAAGACTCTATCACAAGGATTTCATTCAAACCCAAAGTTTTGATTCCAAAAATAAAGTTTTCCAAATTGTACAAAGTACAAGAGTCAAAATAAGAAAATTTTGGGAATTTTCTTTTATCATTCATCACAACGTTTTCTCCCCCTTTGGCATCATCAAAAAGAAATAAGGAATGAGCTTTAGGATCAATCAAGTGGAGTAGTGGCAGGAGTAGGTGGGAATTTTTCATTGATATAGGTGAAGATGTCTTCAAGTTGCTTGGACACTTTCTCTTGATTCTTCTTGAACTCAGTTTTGGTTTCATCAAACTGTTGGGCTTGACTTACTTCCATCCTTCCTAGTCTCGCTTCTAGCTCCTCAAGTCGTTGTGTTGTGGTGCGACGAGCGTGGCTATGGGAGGATTCACCTTGATGTCCTTGAAGTCTAGGCTCTCCTTGCTCTTCCCCTGAGTTTTTCTCATCATTCTCTGCTTGATTTGCTTCTTCCTCATCACTACTTCATGGTTATGAACAATAAATCCTAAGGCTTGCTTGGTTTTATAATACGAGGTCGAACTGAGCCATTCCAAGAAGGGATCAACGCCCTTGCTTGGGCGGGACCACGCCAAGGAGCTGGCTGCAACTAGGTCGCTTTGGAGTAGGTTGAGTCAAGCCGGCCTTAGGGAGCCTTATCCCTAACTGGTTTGCTTACTTAGTTGATTTCCTAGTTAGTAGTTATCTTGATTGAGTTAGTTTCCTAGTTTGAGTTCAGTTTATGCTTTGTTTTATTAATTCTTATTATGAGTCCTAAATATTAGGAAGTTTGAGTTATGATTGAGTCTTAGTAGGAAAGTATTATTACTTGCTGATTAAAGCAAGGTAGTTCTCTAGTTATAGTAGAACTTTGTCAAGGCCTCTATAAAAAGACCTCTATAGTTTGTATTAGGTTATGGACGAATTATGATCAATTAACTAGAGTTATTAGTAGAATAATCCTAGGAGTAGCTGTAACCCTAATTCCACCAACTCCACCTTCTCTCCTATCGCCGGCCTCATCTCTCCACCCGCCGGTCACCGCCGTAAGCTGCTGCCGCCCACACCTTTGCCGTCCAACTCCAAGTCCCCGGCGTCCCCTTGGCTGTCGTGCTTCCCTCCGCCACGGCTTCATCCGCTGCTACGTTCTCCAAGACTTAGATCCCCCAAGAGTAGCTTGCCAACCATAGAGGAAGCTGCGAGGTAATCCTCTTCCTCATCCGTCTCTCTCCTCCGATTTGAGCCTTCCTCCTCGATTACCTAAGGTGCTTATCCTACAACCCTAAAGGTATCTCTCGACCTAGCCATAGCTTTGGCTAAGGATGAGCCGAGACCAGGCAAGAGACCCAGTATGAATGACCTAGAGAAGGTGCATCATATCATTTTCAACATCCTCTTATAAGTGGATTTATTGAAGGGTTGAGCAAGAGGTCTTCTATCATCAATGGGAAGGTGGAGGGTAAGGGCTTGGAAGATTTTGGTTATGATTCCTCCAAAGGGTAGGCATTGCCTTGTCGTAAGGTTAAGCATCTCTTTGATGATGATATAGCCTAAATTTTGACGCTTCTCCCTAACCATGCAAGAAAGGATATAGGCATGAATCGGCTTGAAGTGATCATGGTGGCCAACCTTGGGAAATAAAATTGTTCCTAAGAAGTGGGCAAGCTCCCGATAATTTTGATTTATGTCATTTAATTCTATGGGAATTTTTTCAACTCGACTAGGTCTAAGTATGGCCCTTTTCCCTTACGTATCCCTATCAAATTTTTGGAGATCCTCATATGAAGTAAAATAAGTGCGCTCTCCTTGATTTGGTGCATTGAGTATCTCATTCAACCATTCAATTGTGATTTTGATTTCATTGTCATAAACATAACTACTAATGGCCGCATTTCCTTCATCATCAATGTCCTCAATAATATTGCAATAAAAATAGCGGACCATATCAGGATACATGAATTTTGGCAATTCTAGGAAATCCTTCCATCCCATTTTTGTAAAAAATCTTTGAACAGCAAATTACTTTCCTACATGCATCTTAAGGGTTCTACCTAAAACCACTAATTTGTCCTTAAAATTGGGCCTAGAGTTGTACCTATCTTTGTTTAAGAAGAAGTATTCATCATAGGAAGGAATGGATGAGGACCCTCGAAGTGAGCCTTTAACCTTCTTCGTCCAGCTCATTTTTGTAGCTTTTTTCTTCCTCTTTTCAGCTTGAGTCGCTGCCTAGGGTGGAGGAGATCCGACATTCTTGGTGCGATGCATGATGGTGAAGCTAGGTTAGGGTTTTGAGGGTGAGGTGCGAAGGACGAAGGAGAGGAGTAGGGCACGGTCGAACCAGAGGAGCTAGGGAACGGTCGAACGGGAGATAGATAGATGTTTGACCGGGCGAAGGGTTTATAAAGGGGAGACGTGAAAATGACTAAAAACTCCTCACTTAAGTTCTCACATGATTCGTGGTGGTCGACCCTCAGACGTTGGCGGTCGACCATCGCGCACAATATATGTATAATGAAAATCTCACGATCGATCTTCAGAAGTTGGCAGTTGACCGTCATGCGCGATATGTGAAAATGAAAGTCTATTCACGGTCGACCTTCAGGAAGTCTGGATCGACACCGTTAGTTCCAGAAAATGAATTTTGAAATTCAATTAAAAAATTATTTTTAAATCAAAACATCACAACTTTCTATACATGTGTAACTAAATATTATGAGCTAAAAATAACTCATCAATCATGAAAATCACTCAATTAACGAAAATTTGGCACTCAAGTAGGATATGGTATGACAAGTAGATAAAGAGGTGGCCATACATTTTTCTTTTAGCTTTTCATTTTGGACATCCCAAGCTCCCTTAGTAGATATGGAAACCTGTCTTCACTCAAGGGTTTGGTTAGAATATCCGCAATTTGATGCTCGGTGCTAACAAATTCAAATCCAATATCTCCTTTTTATGTGTGATCACGAAAGAAATGGTGTCGAATTTCTATGTGCTTTGTGAGGACCCGTTCCTCCAACCTGGTTCGACCGCGTTAGGTTAAGGCTCTGGTTTCGTTGGTTTGGCTCGGTTGGCCTTGGTCTGTGATCGGTTGATCACATCGTTGGTTTTGGACCCCAAGGGCAATTCGGAAAATCGCACCTTGGCGGTCGGTTTCACACCCGCGTAGTTCACACACGGCCTTGCATTGATGCATGTGGTTGATTAGATCTTTATAGGTGTTCCCGATTAGAAGATCGGAACTCGATCGGGAAAGATCGAGACAGATGGCAGAGATTAAATCTTAGCTTTATTATAAAACCCTTTCATTTTCTCTCTCTGCCTTTCGCTCTTCCCCATGCGGCAGCTTTCCCCTTCTCCTCCCTCGCTCCCGATCTAGCTGGCCTCTCTTCTTTCCGGAGTTTCTTCGCCACCATCGCCGGCCGCCGCTCCTCCCCGAGCTCCCCCTCACCTCTCTTGGGTTCCCCAGCTTCCTCTATCATCAGATCCGACCCTTCTCTTCTTCCTTACCTCTCTCCTGAGTTCGGTGGAATCCACCGTCGCCAATCGATGAGATCCGCCGGCGTTCCCTTGGAGTTTCTTCACCGCCGCCGAGCTTCAGCACCCGGGATAGCGTCAGGGACGAAGACTAAGCCCTGATCTCCTCTTCGCCAAACTTTCCAGGTAGGGATTTCTACCCTAATCCTTGATTAGGTCATCTAGGGTTTGCTTGTGGCATGCTTAGAATTGGATTTGTATGTGTTTGTGTTAGATCTGTGGCTGGTTAGATTATCGTAGCTTTGGATTTGATTTGAGAGGGTCTCAACTAGATTTTTATGGATTTCTACCCTCTGCCATGTTTTCCTTGAGCTCAGATATCACATGATCTAGGTTTCATCACACCTTCATATGCTTTGATCAAGCTTTGATCAAAGCTCTTCCCGGATTTTGGTTTTCAGCCCCTGTTCTTAGCATCCAGCCAGCTTCTGCTCGAAGCTGGTGCTATTCCGTGAGGAATCTCATGAAACCTTCAGCGTGAAGGTTGTAGATCTTCGGATCTGCTTTCTATTTCCGCTGATTTCATAAGTTTTGGATTTTCCTATGATTTATGATGAACTTTTCCCTGATCTAGACGAAACTGAATCTTTGATAAAGTTTGGGTTTTTGGCTGAATTTTGGGTTTGATCTTGATTTCTTTGCTTTGTTATTTAAACGATAGAGTAATAAGAATGCTAGATAACATGTATGTTAATTTCAGTAGGATTTTGATAGATTTGTGCATGCTTAGTTCTATGTCATGCTTATGGAGG
>OY986973.1:13397002-13489861 GCA_963920575.1 Narthecium ossifragum
TTTTTTTTTGATTAAATTTCTGTATTTTAAAAATGTTGTAGAATTATCTTAATCGTGATAAGTAGCATGATGAATGTAATAGTTTTTAATGGTGATTTCTCCATCGTATAATTAGCTTTTCACTAGCTTGATCGCCGACGCCGAACGCCCGCCATCGACCCTTTCCCCACGCCGAGCTCCTCAACCCGGCCGTCTTCACCGATCGCGGCCCAGCCCCCGATCTCCGTCATTCTCTCGCCAAGCAGGTCGCCGCCGCCATCAAGGGGCGAGTGTGTTGGCGGCGGGATGAAAGAGGTTAGGCTTGGATTTGTAACCCTAAGCCTTTCCTTACATGGGTCGTTGATCTTTATGATTCAACGTCTCAGATATGAGCCAATACAAAACCCAGAGCTATTTTTTTTAGCATTATTTCGAGTAAAGATCCAGGGTTAAGACACTATTGGGTTTTGTAATTTTCGAATAAAAAGATCTACGCCTCTAGATAAATGGATATTGTAAATCTTCACTTTCGAACAATTGCTCAGACATTAACCAACTTATAAATCACAAAAAAATTATAATATCCGTGTCGTAGGCACGAGTATTTACTATTATATATATATATGTAGGCCCTATGTGTGGTCTAGCCCTACGTGAGGCTTGTGGTTGAACCAAGAGAGTCATGCCCCTTAGGATGTTTAGATAATTTAATGGGCCGAGGGTGTGCCATAGTTAGTGTGTATTGTAACTATTGTGTGTTGGTTGGCCGGGGTTGTATCCCCGTTGTACCATATTACGATTGACGGCTATGGACACCGTTGTAATACCCAATTTTGATATGTTGGGTGTTTGTTACATTTGATTTGCTAGATAGATCCTTATTGCTTTGGACCATTGCTATGTTTCCCCTCTAGTAAGCTTGAGGCTATGCCTAGCCCTGTATGATGTATGACATATTGTTGCATGCCCTTATCTATCAAATGTGCGTGTGAGCATTGCATGCATTTGTTTGCATTAGAAGCATTGAGGCTAGGTGGTATGCAATGGGTTTGATCGCCGATCCGGGGTTCTTGGGTAGCCCGGATCTAGCCCTAGGACCGGGGTTTGGGTAGTCAAGGATTAGGACGTGATTGTCATCAATAATTATGTTTGATACCATTTGAGGTTATTGTTTTAGTCGATTATATACAGTATATCATTGTATTTGAGGTGTAGAGGTCGTGTCGGGTCTCCAAGGCCCAAGTGCTAAGAATGGATGTCGATGTCCCTGACTTATGTGTCCCCACGAGAGATGGTTAGACTTGGCAGGGTGGTACCTGGACAGGAGCCCGCAGTCTTTGTTTCCTCTCGTTTGTACTTGAGTGAGGGTGGGACCTGGACAAGAGCCCATGGGAATCGACGGGGTTATGGAGCCCCTTGGCATATCTTAGACTTAGGCGGAGAACGACACAGTTGCAATTTCCCTTCCTTTCTGTGCCACGTAGAGTAGAACCCTACTAGGCATTGTTGCTCATCGTACCTGAGTTATATCGGCGATGCAAGTCGATGCAGTTCCTTCTTTCAGGTGTTCTTTTAGAAGATGGCGCAACATGTCGAGGTGATCGAGGACGTGGATCTTCGAGAAGTTTTACACAGTTTTGTTATTGTTTATATTATGATGTATAAATCGAGGTATAACATGATGTATTCGAGGATATAATTGTATGATTATTAATTCAGTTGTATTTGATAAATGTTGTAATATTCTTTAATGTAGACATTTGAGAAATGTAATAATTAGTTATTTACAATGGTGCCATTGTTCAAGTTGAAATTGTAAAATGAACAGGTTTCTTGTGCTGTAATTATAAATGAGACTCTGCCAATTTTATTATGAACTGGAGGATCAGATTGTTCAAATTAGATGTGAAAATCATTATATAAATGTGCCAGAGATGATTGAATAGGTTTGGGTCCCTCAGGTCCCGGCTGGGATGGGTTTTCTCGGTCGAGGTGTGACATGCTTTGTTCTAGAATGTAGGATGGGATTCTTGTATAGGCTTATGGCACTAGTCTTGTCATATCTAATGGGCATTTTGCCAGCATGTATATTGTAATCTACCAATTGCATTTTCATCCAAAGTAATTGTGCACAACAACTACCCGCCGTGATATATTGCGTTTCGACGGTGGATAAAGCAACTGAATTTTTCTTCTTGGAGAACCAAGAAACAAGTGCATGACCAAAAAAGTGACATGTACCACTTGTGCTTTTTCTATCAAGCATACATCCGACAAAATCCACATCGTAGTTGCCAATTAGATCAAAAGATGATATTCTACGATACCACAAACCATAGTTTTGGGTTCCTATTATATATCTAAAGATGCTCATGACCGCAACTAAATGAGATTTCTTAGGACAATATTGATATCTAGCATAAAGGTAAACACTAAACATGATGTCCGGTCTACTAGCGGTCAAATAGAGTAAAGAACCAATCATCCCTCTATAAAGTGTTTGATCAATGAGTTTCCCATCTTCATCCTTGTCTAATTTGAGTGGTGTACATATGGAGGTTCTATAAATTTTGGATTGGACAAAATCATACTTTTTGAGTAGGTCTCTAGTGTATTTGGTTTGACTAATAAGAATGCACTTTTAGCATCCATTTGATATAATTTCAAATCTTTGTAAGATGCAAAAGCTTGGAGTAGTCCTATTGCCTCAACTCTACCTGCTGGTGCAAAAGCCTCATCAAAATCAATTCCTTCTTGTTGATTGAAGCCTTTTGCAACCAGTCCAGCTTTATTCCTTATAATTACCCTCGATTCATCTATTTTATTTCGAAACTCCCATTTAGTGCCAATGACGGGATGATCACTAGGTCAAGGTACCAAGTTCCAAACTTTATTTCTTTCAAATTGATTTCACTCTTCTTGCATTGCTAAGATCCAATGATCATCCTCTAGTGCTCCCTCAATCATTTTGGGCTCAATTTGAGATAGGAAGGCTAGATTGGCACATGCATTTAATGAAGATCTAGTTTGGATTCCTTTTAATGGTTCATCAATGATCAATTCCTTTGGGTATGAGGATGCATATTTCCAATCTTTTGGCAAATCACGAAGTTGATCACTAGGAATAATTTCAAGGGATTCCTCAAATCTATCATTCAATTCTTCAATATCATCTTGGATCTCATCTACTACTTCTTTTGATTTTTCATTAGGAATTTCATCATCTTCATCATCAATTTTTCTAGGACTTATAATCATTTCATCAAATGTAACATGCATTGATTCTTCAACCACCAAGGTTCTTTTATTGAAGATTCTATAACTTTTGCTTCTCTCTGAGTATCCACGAAAAACTCCTTTAGCGCATCTAGCATCAAATTTTCCAAGATTATCCTTGCCATTGTTCAAAACAAAGCACTTGCAACCAGATACTCTAAAGTAACTAATATTTAAAATTCTTCTTTTTCAAAGTTCATAGGGCGTTTTGTTCAAAATAGGCCTCAAAGTTACACTATTGATCACATGGCAAGAGGTATTAATCGCTTCAGCCCAAAAATACTTAGGAAGATTATTTTCACACAATAGAGTTCTAGCCATGTCTTGTAGGGTCTTATTTTTCCTTTCAACAACACAATTTTATTGAGGGGTTCTAGTTGATGAAAAATTATGAGAAATCCTGTTGTCATTGCAAAACTTTTATAGAATTGAATTCTTGAATTCTCCTCCATGGTCACTTCTAATGCAAGTAATGAGAATACCTTTCTCATTTTGGACTCTCCTAAAAAAGTTTGTGAATTCCTCAAAGACTTCATTTTTGTGTGTAAGGAAAATCACACATGTGTATCTAGTGTAGTCATCTAGTAAAACAAAACCATATGAGCTACCACCTAAGCTAGTTGGTTTGGTAGGTCCAAAAAGATCCATATGAATGAGTTCTAGTGCTCGTGTTGTGGAAACTATATCTTTAGGGTTCAAAAAGGATTTTACTTGTTTTTCTCTTTGACATGCATTACAAATCTTATCTTTCTCGAATTTGATCTTGGGAAGTCCAAGAACAAGATTTTTTCGAGAGAGTTTGGAAATTAAATTCATATGAGCATGTCCAAGCCTTCTATGCCATAACTAGGAATTATCATTTAAAGCACTAAGGCAAACATCATCATGGCAAACAAGATCATCAAGGTAAAATATATAAACATTACCATCACGATGACCAACTAGCATGATTTTATCACTAGTAGCATTTTGAATTTTCAAAAATAACTTTGTTACTTCTATCATATAATTGACTAATACTTAGCAAGTCATGTTTCAAGCCTTGTACTAATAAAATATTTTCAATTTTGATGGAGGAAGTTTTACCAATATTACCAATTCTGATAATTTTTTCTTTGCCATTATGCCCAAAGGTCACAACTCCTCCATCGTTGGCTTGAAACGTGTAGAACATGCATCTCTCACCGGTCGTGTGTCTTGAGCATCCGTTATCAAGGTACCACTGTTTGTCTTTTGAATTGGTCTTGATCTTGGATCTTAAGCACTCCTACAAATCAAACTCAAGTCTTGATTTTTGGTACCTAAATCTTTTTTGATCCTTTAGCATTAGTTCTAGAAATATAAGTAGATGTAGCATGCTTAGGAAGCCAAAAGGTTTTAGCACTAGCATGTCTCATGAGATAGCAACTAGGTGCAATGTGACCTACCTTGCAACAATAATGACAAGTGGGTGCTTCTGCTACCTTAGGAGGATGAGAAACAGCTTTAACAAAGTTAGTTTTCTTTTGGTTGTTCATCTTCCTAAGGTTATAGCCAATTCCTTCCTTGTTTAAGGAGCTCCTTTGGCTATCAAGGATCTCATTGATACGAATCGATCCGACTCGACCAACTGGACCCGAACCCAGAAGAGGAACCAAACTGGTTCAGCCTCATTTCTAGTTTGACTTGGACTTCCCTAGTTCAACTAGAGTATTTGATTAGTATTTATCATTAGTCTTTTATATTTAATTGAGTCCTAGTTGATATTTGAGTTAGTAAGTTGAGTTGAGTCTAAAAGCCTTATTACTTGCTAATTAAGCAAGGGGGTTTTTTAGTTGGATTAGAACTCTGTCAAGGCCTCCATAAAAGGGACCTCATTAGTTTTGTATTAGGGGGGAATGAAGAAGAGAATTATTATGAATTAAAAATAGTTGATAGAATATCATAGATGTGAGGACCCGTCCCTCTATTCCTGTGGCTCATCGTGGATCGCAAGGGCAATTTGGTAAATTGCGCCTTATCGGCTAGTTTCACACCCGCGGGTGCACACACTGACCATGTTTGTGTTAATGTTTGGCTAGAATGCTAAGTGGGACCCGAGATCGAAAGATCCTTAGCGCATCGACACCTATCCTTAGCGCTTAGCCTTGGGAAGACAACACGACCTCTAAACCTCAAGTAAAGATCATAGCCAACTATAGCATATCCTCAATAACATGAGATTCCAATTATACAATCACGCCCTAATCCTTACTACCCAGCCACGGTTCTAAGACTAGATCCGTGCTACCCGAGAGCCTCGGATCGACGATCAACCCATCGCCCGCCTATCCTGATATTCCTCTAATGCATACAGTGCATGAACCTGTGCAAACATCTATCCTTGATGTCTCTACATGCCACAACATTAGTTATAGGTTCAACAGTTATACAATAGCCCTCGACACTCGCCGACAACAGGCTATGGTTCCACAATATCACGTCAGCTAGCACTCATGGCAAGCTAATGACTAGGCAACCAACAAGCATTTAAATGCGAGTAAAACTGTAAATTCGCCAAACAGGGTAAGTATGTGATTCGATTCTCAATCTCGATAAAACAAATCCCTTAAAAACCCCGTGATAATAATGTGCATGCTTCCTAACATGATTGGACATCTATCACGACTGAAAACCAAACAAAGGAAACCAAAAAACATTGTTCAGGGGCTCACGGTCGATCCGACGGTGGACCGTGAGGCCACGGTCGATCTTACGGTGGACCGTGAGGCCACGGTCGATCCTACGGTCGACAGTGGGGCCAAACGAGGGAAAAACATGAGGGCCACGATCGATCGGTACATCGACCGACCGAGGCCCAAAACGAGACAGAGCTTGACGGTTGACCGTGAGGCGGAATGGAAGATGTGAGGACCCGTCCCTCTACTCCTGTGGCTCGTCGTGGACCGCAAGGGTAATTTGGTAAATTGCGCCTTGTCGGCTTGTTTCACACTCGCGTGTGCACACACTGACCATGTTTGTGGTAATGTTTGGCTAGAATGGTTAGTGGGACCCGGGATCGAAAGATCCGGGCTTGGGCTTAAGTTTTAGCCCAAGCCCAGCTTCCTGCGAAAGAGGGATCGATCCTTCCTTGCTAGAAGGATCGATCGTTCAATGCTAAGAAGATGGATCGTTGAGAAGGATCGATCGGTCTCTTGGGACGGATCAATCGTTTTCTTGGCTGGATCGATCGTTCTCTTGGCTGGATTGATCCTTCTCTTGGACGGATCGATCACACCTCTTGGACGGATCGATCCTGCTTAGTCGGTTCGTTTGCCTATAAAGCAGACATAACCTTCTTCCTTGAAACTCTTTGGAAATCCGAGTTCTTGGCTGAGATTTTCTTTGGATTTCGAAGAGGTTGTGGACGATCCAAGGCCTAACAGCTGAGATTGAAGCTGCTATTGCTTAGGTAGGGATCCTACCTACATTTATTCCGAGTTTTTGGAGGTTTTCCGGTTGTCTGTGTTTCCTTTGATTAGATCTTGTTTTATACATGTTAGATTGTAGTTTTTCCACTGGTTTTGGATTCGTGATCTTTCGTACTACTAGATCCCAGGTTTTGGTGGGATTTGGTGGAGTTTTCCGACGGTATTTCTCGCCGGAGGGATGCCGGAGAACCCAACGCGATCGATCCGTCTGTGAGATGGATCGATCCTTCTTCGTTGGTCATGCTAAACCCGAGCAGGATCGATCGGTCTCGGGTGAGGAAGATCGATCTCGGTGCTTTGGGTAGCATGGATCCCTCTCGTCGTGAGTAGGATCGATCTTCCCTTGGGGGGAGGGATCGATCCTCCTCGGCACGACAGTGAGGATGTTCACTATCGCGAGTAGGATCGATCGTCCCTTGAGGGGACGGATCGATCTTGCTCGGCACGATAGGAAGAGTTTCTTCTCTGCCTTTATTAGGATCGATCGGCCCGTTGGGGAGGGATCGATCCGACTATGGCAGAGAGAGGAATTTATCTTGTTTTGCTCGCGGGGCTTTGCATGTACCATTTTCTTTATTGTCTTATACTTGGTACATATGTTTAAGCATGTTAGCCCTATAATAGGGCAATGGTGAACCGGGGGAGTGATGACTCCCGGGATGTTTAGAATAAATGGGCGAGTAGCCCTACAGCTTTCCTTAGCCTCGCATGCCGGCGTGCGCCGAGGGCTTTATCTGTGATATATGTGAGCTGTTGTTTGCGGGGTTGGTTCCCGGTGCAAGTGTTGTGGTGGACTGCTGGCAGTTGGTGGTGGTACCACTGCAGCAGTCCCTAGACCTTATTTATCTATTCACCACCCCGGGCCGGCAAGGTGCCGTGCCAAGACCTTGTTATTTATATCATCACATACCGGTGCATGTTTAATTGAATTATCCTGCGCATGTCCATATCATGCATTGTGTTGTGCATTAGTTGCATCTGTGTAGGGCGTTGCCGATCAGGGGCCTTTGGGTAGCCCGGATCTAGGTCTAGGACCATTGCGGGTAGTTTGGTCCAGGACTCGATTTGTAGTATTCAGTCGATTTTGATGATAGGGTTAGGTGACCTGAATACTTGTTGTTTGATGTTTAGAGGTCGTGTCGACTCCAAGCTGTATCCGAAGTGTAGCCGGAGTCCGGTGTTCTTAAACTCTTGGGAGGAGGAGTGCCTGCCCAGCGGTGTCTTGGCTCGCCAAACGGTGTTTAGTGTCATGTTGAGAGTATGCAGTGTTTTGGGCCTGCGTTCACGGACTTCGGGTAGGGTTATGGGACCCTTGTATACACCTAGGGTAAACCTGGAGGCGGCACTGTTGTGTTCCCTCCCTTGTGAGCGTCGTAGTGTAGTGTCACTGCTGAGCTTAGTGCTCACTCCTACCCGGGCTACGTTTTGCAGGTGCTGGCACTAGCTCTTCTTCGGTCTCCCCTACCGTCCCCGGCAACGGCGCCAAAAACTTGTTGAATAAATTTTATATCTCGCAAGTATACGAATCGGTGCAATTAGTATAGTAGCAAGACGAGTATCGTACCCACAGTGATTTGTAGAGATTATTAGAGTAAAACGCTAAAGAACAGAAAAGAAAGAAAATAAGGAATGGAAAATAAGAAATATGAGGTCTCGAAAATAGATGAACTAATAACGAAATAAGAAAACGATGGAAATATGATGGATGAATACTAAGGTTCCGATTTCACCATAACATCCTCATTCTATGCATTGAATCAATCAAGATCTCAGTTTAATTCCAAGGGTTCGTTTGTGAGGACATGTCCCTCCACTCCTGGGTCGACCGCCTGGGTCGGGCCCGTGGCTCGTTGTGGACCGCAAGGGCAATTTCATAAATTACGCCTTGTTGGTTTATTTCACACCCGCGTGTGCACACACTGACCTTGTTTGTGTTAGTGCTTGATTAGAATGGTTAGGTGGACCCGGGATTGGAAGATCCCAGCTCGAGCGCGCTGAAGCTTGCTTTTGGGCAGCTTACGCCCCTTGAGCGATCGATCGGACTCGTGAGCGAGTCGGTGGGTTTTTGACCCGTTCGGATCGATCCAAACATTTTTTGGATCGATCCAGCCTATCTTGGATCAATCCATTTTGGCCATAGATCGATCCGGGTACTTGGCAGGGCAGTTGAGCTGCGCAGAGCAGTTGAGCTTCCGTCGTCCTCCATTGTCATGAGAAGATTTTCCCCACCTTCCCCACCTTCCCCAACCTTCCCCGACCTTCCCCTTCTTTCTCCTTCTCTTCTTCCTTCTCTTCTTCTTCCTTCTTTCTTTCTTCTTCCCGCAAGCTCTGCTTGCTCTGTTTCCTTTCGGGGCAGCCACCTTGCTCTTCGTCGTTCTCCCTCCTCCAACCACCATTTTGGGAGCTTGAAGGCTCGTTGGAATCGTGGCGACGTGAGGACGATCACTGACGTGGGTTGGAGCTTGGTTAGCTGCTGGTTAGCGGGGAATCAGCCGAGGATTAGCGCAGTTCGGTAGGTGTTCTACCTACATGAGTTAATTAATGGGTTTCGTTAGATATAGCCGTTAGATCTTGATGAAATTATGCTGTTGGATGCATCTTGTCTATTAGAATTACTGATATAAGTTTCATGATCTTTGGTTGAGATTTGAGTAGGATTTATGCATGATTAATGTCGGATTTTCCGATTTTCTGCTGTTCTTGAGGAACAGCCGGATTGCGGCGCGTTTTCCGGCTTGTATGTGTATGATCTTGGCTTTTGATAAACATAAGAGTTGTAGATCTCTTCGTTAGCTTTCCATTCCAGCTTATTTCGTATTTTTCCGATTTGCCTATGAATTGTTATGAATTGATTGCTGGAGGGCTGCGTTGCAGCAAGCATTGGTAAGTTAGTTTTGATTAGCTGTTTTGATTAATGTTTTCCCGTTAATGGAACCTTTGGATGATCATGGATTTTGGATATGTGGATCCTGGAATATAGATCTACTGGAATCTAAGTTGGATCTTGAATCCGCATCGTTTGGACGTCGGATCGACGGGGTCAACTAGCTGCCTGTAGAGAATGTTTTCTGAAGCTGGTATGAAGCAGAAACTATTTGGATCGATCCATTTTGTTCCGGATCGATCCAATACTTTCTGGATCGATCCAAATGTTCCGGATCGATCCCAAGGCTCTTTGATGAGGTTTTGTGGACTATTTTTAGTGGTTTTGATTAGTGTTTTCCCAGTAATCGAACCATTGGATGTTTCCCGATTTTGGATATGTTGATCCCAGCATGTAGATCTTCTGGTGGCTAAATTGGATCTTGAATCCGACGTCGTTTTGGAAGTCGGATCGTCGGGACCAATTAGCCTCTAAGTAGAGGTTTTGGTGTTTTGAATATAATAGTATAATGTCGGATTCAAGATATTATATGTTTACTGTTCATCGGTTTTCGGGGTTGCTTCCCGTTGCAGGAGTTCGCGGTTGACGGTCGTGGTACCGTCATAATGCCGGGATTCGCTGCGTATCGGCTGGCAACGGTTGGTAGTACCGCTGCAGCGATCCTGTTAGACTTGTATGCTGCCTTGACATACTATTGCATGCCTATTTCCTCTTGCTTGTGTATGTTCATAGCATGCATTCTCTGTTGTGCATTAGTTGCATTGGTTAGGGCGTGGGTGATCTGTGGGTCGCCGTCCCGAGGCTGGAAGCTCGGACTTAGCTCTAGGACCGGGGTTGGGTAGTTTGGACCCGGTTTGAATTGTGGTGTCCAGTCGAATTTGATGATAGGCTTAGATGACTGGTACACATGTTGCTTGGTGATTATAGAGGTCGTATCGGCCTTGAGTCAGATGCTGAGGTGTAGCCCGTGTTCCACTGTGTTGACCCTTGAGTAGAGAGGTTGACTACTTAGCGGTGCAGTTTCCCGCCTGCAGTGCCGGTACCTGCTTGTAGGCCAGCAGTGTTGTTTCCTGCTACTGAGTGCGACCATGTTCGTGGGCCTCAGGGACACGCAGTGGGGTTATGGGACCCCTGTATACACCCAGGTCTTACTTGAGGGCGACACTCTTGCGTTCCCCTTCCTTCTGTGTGACGTAGTGTAGAACCCTACTGAGCTTTATGCTCACTCCTACCCGGTCTGCGTTTTGCAGGTGCAGGCGCCAGCTCTTCTTCAGTAGCCCCTACCGGGCAGGTGTTTGGTGGCGCGGCGGCGTCTGGCGGGGTTTGAGGACCGGTGATCCCTTTCTACACTTTTGTTATAGTTAGTCTCCTACGGGAGTATGATGTATAAACTGTTGTAACCCCTTTGAAGTTTTTGAATATTATATTATATCTTTTGAGGTTTGAAATTATTGTATTATTCAGGGGTGTTTATGAACTGTTTAATGAAATCAGTAAGTTGGGGGGAACCCCTCGCCTTTATTTCCGGATTTAGTTAGGTTCCGGTTCGCGTCGCCCGGCCCGGTTGGGCTTCCGCGGGTCGGGGCGCGACATGGTTCTTCCGGTATGATCATCCGTTCGATCGCGGTCTTCACCGAGTACCCTCAATTAACCCTAGTTAATGAACCCATAGCTAAGGGTCAATTAAGAATCCATTAAGCTCTGATGAACAATTATGAACCAAGAAGTGTCTTAGCTTGAACCCGGCCTCGACAAAATCTCATTCATTCATAGATCCTACAAGATTAGGGAATGAACCCTCGCCCAATCTCACATAACACAATCTATAATACTTCTATTGGCCAGATAAAAGTATTTAAGATCTCAATTATAATAATGAATGAAACCAGAAATATAAACTGATTAAATAAATATGATCCAATAACATAGAATGATTCAGTTAGGGCTACATCGGTAGCTTAGGATAGAAACTAGCCACTCATGTTCATCATGAAGACGACAAAAGTGTTGAAAGAAAAATAAAGAAAGAAAGACGAAGAAAACAAAACCCTAACGCGGCTTCCTCTCCTCCAGATGCTCCAGAAAAGTCCTCCAAAAGATTCCCTTTGATAAACCCTAAGTATCCTATTTATAGGCCTAAACTCGGATTAGATCCGGCTCATTATACGCTCCCTGCTGATCTGGCGGTCGACCGTGAGATCTCACGGTCGACCGTCAACTGTACAAAATAATTTGGAAGAGCGCCGGTCGATCTTCGCATCGACCCTGAGAAGTATTTTCTTTAACAGAGGCTGACGGTCGATGCCACGGATGATGCAACGGTCGACCGTGGAAACTTTTGCATGTGACGGTCGATGCGACGGTCGTTCGGGGGAATTTTTGAGCGCGACGGTCGACCGTGAGCTCTGACGGTCGACCGTCACTATTCATTCAGCTTGCGCACTGTTACGAAAAATGTTGTAACTTCCCTTAGAAAACTCCGAATCACAAACCGTAAAATTCTTCAGAAACTAGACTTCACGAGCTTTCCAACCATATATGGCACATCATCTGGTTCTTCATGAGCAGGTAAAGTTTAATCTTTCAAGTTGATCCATGTAATCTTCTCAGCTTCTTTGCTCCTTTTTCCTGCATTTTCCAAATAACTATGTGAAGCAACATATAAATATAAACATAGTAATAAAGATGTTGATTAAGAATAATAATCTAGCAATTGAGATGATTATAAGGCTATTTAGAGTGCACTTTCATGCACTCATCAAGTGCTCACTTCTACCCGGGCTGCGTTTTGCAGGTGCTGGCGCTAGCTCTTCTTCGGTCGCCCCTACCGGGCCGGTGTTTGGTGACGTGGTGGCGTCTGGCGGTACTTGAGGAGCGGCGATCTATGTTTTTACCCTTTTGTTATAGATAGTCTCCTACGGGAGTGATAAATGTATAATTTCCCTGTTTGAGGACATGTATCTATTCTAGTTCAGTCTTTGGGTTTGTAATATTTGTATAATACAGGATGGTATGATTTGCTAGGGTAACTACTACGATTAGAGGGAAACCTCGCCAAAATTTCCGCAGTAGGTTAGGTTCCGCTTCGCGTCGCCCGGCCCGGTTGGGCCTACACGGGTCGGGGCGCGACAACTTGGTATCAGAGCATAGGTTGTAGATCCATGGGTGTTAGGATCAGGATTCGGTTGAGTTTGAGCGTGGAATGGGTTAGTTCTATGTCTAGAATAGCTGTGCATGCTCTCCTTGTGTTGTGTATGTCTTCCGCTTTATTGTTGTGTTGTTTGTTTTGCCGCTCTGATGAGTGAATGTTCGTTTGTCGTTGGTGATTGCGCAGATGTCGAGAGCTCGAGGCCGACCTTCGGTTGTTGGTCGGTGTGGGACACGACTTGGTCGACCCGCCCGACCAGACAGGGTAACACCTGCCAGGGAGGTCAGAGCTAGACGGACGGAGCCATCACAAGCGACGGTTTCGGTCGCACGGGAGGAGGCCCTTCTCGCCGAGGAGGGGGTTCTCGCTCCTGTCGACGCGCGGACCGCTGCGGCGGTCTTGTTGGACTTTCTGCAGCTGGACCCGTCTAGGTTCAGTGGTGGGTTAGCAGGTCCAGTGGCCAGGGCACGTCAGTTCGAGTGGGGGCTTCGATCAGAGATCAGGCGACGGACCAGTTCTTACCGCTTCCAGGCGTACTCAGCAGTTCTGGACTGCGCCTTGGCAGTAGGGGCGCAGTTGCGGGACGAGAGGTGCCGGGCAGTTCCACCGGTATTCTCTACCAGTGCGCCGCAGAGACTCCAATTCAGAGGGGGATTCGGTAGAGGCCAGCGGCGGCGTCAGCGGCACTTCCGGCAGCAGTTGCCGAGTTCAGCAGGCCAGTTTCTCCAGACGGCCGGGCCGTTCGGGCAGGCTTCATCAGGGGGAGGCCATGGTCAGCAGCCTGGCGCGTCAGTCACGTGCTTCCAGTGCGGGCAGCTGGGGCACTACCGTAGAGACTGTTCCTTGCGAGGAGTGCGGGACGCTGTGCCGCAAGGCAGTAGAGGCGGAGGGCCCAGTGCTTGGCAGGGTAGCAGTGGTGGGCGCAGGTCAGCGGCTGGACCGAGCTGCTCCAGGGGTGGAGGCAGCCAGCGAGGTCGTGTGGTTACTCTCTCAGTGCACGAGCAGCAGGACACCGTACAACAGTACCAGCAACTGCAGCAGTACCAGTAGCGACAATAGTATCAGCAGGCAGCGGCAGAGCCATCCGTCCTCAGAGGTATCTTTCAGCTTTCTAGTCCTTAGTAGATATGCTGATAGATTCTGGGGCGTCTCTTTCCTATGTTGCTATCATCTGTATGGCATCGCTAGGATTAGAGACGAGTTGGCTAGAGGTGGCACAGTTAGCAGACTCACCGATCGACGGAGCGGTCAGGGTGGACCGGGGTTACCGATCTTGTTCCTTGGAGGTTGGAGGCCTCCGTGTCTGTCTAGACGTACGGGTACTAGACATGACAGGCTTCGATGTGATACTCGGTATGGACTGGTTGGCAGCATACCGGGTCGTCATCGACTGTGGTCGCCGGAGGGTGGTCGCTTGAACACCCGACGGGACACATTTTGTGCTGTAGGGGGATCGGTTCTCAGCCGATTCCTTTGCTTGTGGTGTGGGGAGGCGTGGCAGCGAGCTCTCAGCCTTGTTGGCCAGCCTATCCCTGTTCGGTTCTGAGGGAGTGCAGCAGAGCAGTTTTCCCAAGATTGTGTGCCACTACACCGACGTGTTTCCCGAGGTGTTACCAGGGCTTCCACTGCCCAGAGAGGTCGATTTTGAGATCGACCTAGTACCAGGTACCGCATCGATCTCTCTCTCAGCTTTCAGGATGGCACCAGCAGAGTAGAGTGAGTTGAGGACCCAGCTAGACGAGCTTACCAGTAGAGGTTTCATCCGTCCCAGCATGTCTCCCTGAGGGGCGCCATTGTTGTTCGCAAAGAAGAAGGATGGTACCCTTCGACTTTGCATAGAATACAGGCGGCTCAATAGGGTGACGGTGAAGAGCAGGTACCCGATGCCGAGGATCGACGACCTGTTTGACCAGCTGCGAGGATCTTCAGTGTTCTCGAAGATCGACCTCCTCACCGGCTACCACCAGTTGAGGGTTCGGGATTGTGACATCCCGAAAACGGCATTCCGAACTCGGTATGGATTGTACGAGTTCGTTGTGATGCCGTTTGGGCTGATGAACGCACCAGCAACATTCATGGATCTCATGTAGAGGATCTGCTGGCCCTTCCTAGACAAGTTCGTGGTGGTGTTCGTCGACGACATTCTCATCTACTCCCGGTCAGCATGAGCGACACTTGGCGACAATGTTGTAGCTACTTCGGGAGCATCGACTTTATGCCAAGGCTTCCAAGTGCAAGTTCTGGCTTGCACAGGTGGGGTTCCTTGGACACGTGGTGTCAGCAGCTGGGATCTCAGTCGACCCCGCCAAGGTCGAGGCAGTGGTACAGTGGCAGATACCGAGGACAGTGTTCGAGGTCCTCAGTTTCCTGGGCTTGGCGGGGTACTACAGATGGTTCGTGTGGAACGTCTCCAGAGTCGTCAGGGCGTTGACCAGACTGACACAGAAGGCCGTCCCATCCGTGTGGGATGATGCTTGTGAGCGAGCCTTCGTGGAGCTGAGGATGAGGTTGACCAGTGCATCAGTGTTGATCGTCACCGAGCGAGGCGTTGGGTACAGTGTCTACTGCGACGCAGCGGTGAGGGTTTGGGGTGTGTCCTCATGCAGGAGGGCCACGCGGTTTCCTATGGTTCTCACCAACTGAAGAACCATGAGAGGAACTACCCGACACATGACTTGGAGCTAGCAGCAGTGGTCTTCGCCCTGAAGACCTGGCGGCACTACCTCTATGGCGAGAAGTTTTCTGTCTTCTCGGACCATAAGAGTTTGAGGCACGTTTTCACTCAACGTGACCTCAACCTGAGGCAGCGACGCTGGATGGAGCTACTGGAGGACTACGACTTTGAGTTGCATTACCATCCTGGTAAGGCAAACATCGTAGCAGACGCGCTGAGCAGACAGGTGAGAGACACCAGAGCAGCGGTTGTAGGGTTGTCAGCGTGGCAGTGGCAAGCTCTAGAGACAGCGGGCCAGTTGGTGCTCAAGTTTGAGGATCGGGGATCCAGCAGGTTCCTCTACGCAGTGCAGAGTATGCCAGCAGTTCTAGCCAGAGTGTTAGAGGCACAACACAGTGACCCAGTGCTCGAGGAGTTACGCACAGCAGCGGGCACAGAGGGTGCAGACAGAGACTGGGCAGTATCACCAGACGGAGGGCTACGGTTCTTCGAGA
This sequence comes from Narthecium ossifragum, assembly GCA_963920575.1. Classification (NCBI taxonomy): domain Eukaryota; kingdom Viridiplantae; phylum Streptophyta; class Magnoliopsida; order Dioscoreales; family Nartheciaceae; genus Narthecium; species Narthecium ossifragum. The sequence continues at coordinate 13,412,907 of OY986973.1, forward strand.
CGACGTCCTATGAGAGTTCCACCACTCTCGCTTTGCAGTTCATCCCGATGGCACCAAGATGTACCAGGATATTCGGCGACAGTTCTGCTGGCGCGGGATGAAGAGGGCAGTGACAGAGTTCGTATCGCGCTGCCTTACCTGTCAGAAGGTTAAGGCAGAGCACCAGCGGACTCTGGGGTTACTTCAGCCGCTTCCACTAGCTGAGTGGAGGTGGGAGCACATCACGATGGACTTCGTGACCGGGCTACCGAGATCTCCTAGGGGGAATGACGTGATTTGGGTTATCGTTGATCGATTGACCAAATCAGCGCACTTCCTGCCTATGCAGACGACAGACTCGACTGACAGGTTGGGCGGGTTGTACGTCCGAGAGGTAGTCAGACTACACGGGGTTCCAGTTTCTTTCGTGTCAGACTGTGACTCCAGGTTCACTAGCAGGGTCTGGTGGGGCTTTCAGGAGGCAGTTGGCACACTCCTGACCTTCAGTACGACGTTTCACCCGCAGACAGACGGGCAGTCAGAGCGGACGATCCAGATCTTGGAGGACATGCTGAGAGCATGTGTCCTCAAAGCAGGAGGCAGCTGGGAGGAGCACGTTGTCGCGCCCCGACCTGCGAAAGCCCAACCGGGCCGGGCGACGCGAACCGGAACCTAACAAACGCGGAAAAACAAGCTGGCGAGGATTCCCTCTAACCTATTGGTCTCCCTAGCAATTCTCCAAAAGCATCCCCAAAATAAAAGACAATATAATAAAGAAGCCTCGAACCACAGATTTAAAACTCAAAAGTATTTAATATACAAAAACCTCGGAGAGGGGGGAATTCAAATACAACATCACTATCGTAAGAGACTAACTAACATAAGGATAAAAACTGTAAAGGATCACCACCTCTCAGACTCCACCTGGCGCCGCCGCACCGCCAGCCAACTGCCCGGTAGGGGCCACAGAAGAGGAACTGACGCCTGCACCTGCAAAACGCAGCCCGGGTAGGAGTGAGCACTAAGCTCAGTAGGGATCTACACTACGACACACAGAAGGAAGAGGGAAACGCAACAGTGTCGCCCTCAAGTAGGACCTGGGTGTATACAGGGGTCCCATAACCCCACCGCGTATCCCTGGTGCCCAGGAGCAGCACTCAGTAGCAGGAACAACACTGGCGACAGCGACTGCAGGAACCCGACACTGCAGGGTCAGCACAGTGGGACACCGGCTACACCTCAACATCCGACTCAAGGCCGACACGACCTCTACAATCATCAAGTATCCAGTGAACCAGTCATCTAGGCCTATCATTGAATTTGACTGGACACTACAATTCAAACCGGGTCCAAACTACCCAACCCCGGTCCTAGGGCTAAGTCCGAGCTTCCAGCCTCGGGACGGCGACCCAAGGATCACCCACGCCCTAACCAATGCAACTAATGCACATAACAACAATGCATGCTATGACATACACAGATAATAGAAAAGGCATGCAACAGTATGTCAAGCATCATATAAGTCTACTGGATCGCTGCAGCGGTACCACCAACCGCTGCCAGCCGATCCGCAGCGGGTCCCGGCATTACGACGGTACCGCGACCGTCAACCACGGACTCCTGCAACGGGAAGCAACCCCGAAAACCGTTGATGAACAGTAAACAATATAATATTATATTCCGAAATATAATATTATATTCAAACACCCAAAACCACTACTTAGTGTTAATTGATCCCATCGATCGGACGTCCAAACGACGTCGGATTCAAGGTCCAACTTAGCCACCAGTAGGTGTATAAACCAGGATCAACATATCCAAAAATCACAATCATCCAACAGTTGGATTAACGGGAAAATACAAATCAAAACCGCTAATCAACTCACTTACCAATTTAATTGCTGCAACGCAGCCCTTCAGTAAACAATTCATAACACATCGTATATAAATCGGAAAAATATGGAACAAGATGGAATGGAAAGCTAACGAGTAGATGTACAACTCTTATGTTTAACAGAAACCAAGATCATGTACTCGCCGGCCGAAAAACTCGCCGCAAGCCGGCTGTTTCTCAAGAACAGCAGAAAACCAGAAATCCGAGACTAATCATGCATAAAACCTACTCAAATCTCAACTGATTAACATGAAACTTAAACCGGTTATTCTACAAGGCATAAGGAATCCAACAAAGCAAGGATCAACAAGATCCAACGGCTAGATCTCAGGAAAACCCGAAATGAACACAGTAGGTATAACCCTACCTAGCTGGTCTTTCCTCGGCTGATTCCCCGCGATTTGATCACGAACAAGCCTCTAAACCACTTCAGGGATCTTCCTCTCGTTGTCAAGAATCCGACGAGTATTAGAACGCCGGAAAAGATGGCCGGAGGAGGGAGAACGGAGGTGAGGAAGGTTGGCTGCCGGAACTGGGGAAAACAGGGCTCTCGGGAGAAGAAGAAAGGAGGAAGAAGAAAGAGAGGAGAAGGAGGAAGAGGAGGGGAAGAAAAGAGGGGAAAGGGGGAGGGGAAAGCCGGGGAAAGGGGAAGAAAGGTGAAGGGAGGGGAGGGGAAGTCTTCCCCTCTCTGACACGAGAGAACGACGGCCGTCGGTGGCCGTCCTCGCGAAGCAGAAAAGCCACAGACGCGATTCCGATCGGTCGCTCCAAGGAGCGATCGATCGCTCGCGCCCTGGCTCGATCCCAACACCAAGTCGGATCGAGTCCGATCGATCGTCCCAAGGAGCGACCGATCGCTCAGGGGTCGTCAGCTGCCCAAAGGCAAGCTTTCGCGCGCCCGAGCTGGGATCTTCCGATCCCGGGTCCACCTAGCCATTCTAAACAAGCATTAACACAATCAAGGCCGGTGTGTGCACACGCGGGTGTGAAACAAACCAACAAGGCGCAGTTTACCAAATTACCCTTGCGGTCCACAGCGAGCCACAGGAGTAGAGGGGCAGGTCCTCACATCCTAATACCCTTAAAGGAAATCTCGTCCCGAGATTCGATAAGGGTAGGGCTCGGAACAACAAAAGCTATACTAGAGGACAGGACAAGAAGTACCTGGAGAAGAAAACAACTGCGGAAACTCCTGCCGCATGCGCGCCTCGCGCTCCCAAGTCACCTCCTCGGTGCCCTTGTGCCTCCACAGTACCTTGACCAAGGGAATCGTCTTGCCCCGCAAGACCTGATCCCTCCGGTCAAGTACCTGAACTGGCTGCTCAACAAAGCTCACGTCTGCCTCAAGCTCAATGTCATCCACCTTGATGACATGAGACGGGTCTGGCTGATACTTCCTCAGCATCGACACATGGAAAGTCGGGTGCACCGCAGACATGTGCTGAGGAAGATCCAGGCGGTAAGCTACCTCGCCGACCCTCTCTAAGATCTCAAACGGCCCGACAAACCTCGGCGCCAACTTGCCACCTCTGCCAAACCTGACAGAACCTCTGTACGGCGACGCTCGCAAGAACACTCGGTCGCCGACTGCAAACTCTAACGGTCGTCGCCTCTGATCTGCATAACTCTTCTGTCGGCTCTGAGCCGTCAGAAGCCTCTGCCTGATCTGCACCAACCTCTCTGACGACCACCTGATGATGTCTGGACCGGTGAGTGAAGCCTCTCCAACCTCTGTCCAGCACACTAGGGAACGACACGGCCTACCGTACAACGCCTCGAAAGGTGCTACTCCAAGACTGGACTGGTAGCTGTTGTTGTAGGCGAACTCCACCAAGGGAACGTGCTCCTCCCAGCTGCCTCCTGCGTCGAGGACACATGCTCTCAGCATGTCCTCCAAGATCTGGATCGTCCGCTCTGACTGCTCGTCTGTCTGGGGATGGAACGCAGTACTGAAAGTCAGGAGTGTGCCAACTGCCTCCTGAAAGTCACGCCAGAACCTGCTGGTGAACCTGGGGTTACGGTCTGACACGATAGAAACGGGAACTCCGTGTAGCCTGACCACCTCTCTGACGTACAAACTGCCCAACCGGTCGGTCGAGTCTGTCACCCGCGTAGGCAGGAAGTGCGCCGATTTGGTCAATCGATCAACGATGACCCAAATCGCGTCATTCCCCCTAGGGGATCTCGGTAGCCCGGTCACGAAGTCCATCGTGATGTGCTCCCACTTCCACTCAGCTAGTGGAAGCGGCTGAAGTAACCCTGGAGTCCGCTGGTGCTCTGCCTTGACCTTCTGATAGGTAAGGCAGCGCGATACGAACTCCGTCACACGTTCCCTTGGTGGAGTTCGCCTACAACAACAGCTACCAGTCCAGTCTTGGATTAGCACCTTTCGAGGCGTTGTACGGTAGGCCGTATCGTTCCCCAGTGTGCTGGACAGAGGTTGCAACGGCTTCACTCACTGGTCCAGACATCGTCAGGAGGTCGTCAGAGAGGTTAGCGCAGATCAAGTAGAGGCTTCTGACGGCTCAGAGCCGGCAAAAGAGCTTTGCAGACCAGTGGCGACGACCGCTTGAGTTCGCAGTTGGCGACAGTGTGTTCCTGCGGGCAGCACCGTACAGAGGGTTTGTCAGGTTTGGCAGCGGGGGCAAGTTGGCTCCGAGGTTCGTCGGGCCGTTTGAGATCCTAGAGAGGCTCGGCGAGGTAGCCTACCGCTTGGACCTTCCTCAGCACATGTCTGATGTGCACCCGACTTTTCACGTGTCGATGCTGAGGAAGTACCACCCCGACCCATCGCATGTCATCAGAATAGGACATCGAGCTCGAGTCAGACGCGACGTTCGTTGAGCAGCCTGTTCGAGTAGTTGACAGGAGGGATCAGGTCTTGCAGGGCAAGACGATTCCCTTGGTCAAGGTACTGTGCAGGCACAGAGGCGTCGAGGAGATGACCTGGGAGCTCGAGAGGCGCATGCGGCAGGAGTATCCGCACTTGTTCCCTTCTCGAGGTAACTTTTGTCCTGTCTTCTAGTGTAGCTGTTTCTTTTGCTTCCGAGGACCTTTATCGAATCTCGGGACGAGATTTCCTTTAAGGGTATTAGGATGTGAGGACCCGTCCCTCTACTCCTGTGGCTCGTCATGGACGGCAAGGGAAATTTGGTAAATTACACATTGTCGGCTTGATTCACACTCGCGTGTGCACACACTGACCATGTTTGTGGTAATGTTTGGCTAGAATGGTTAGTGGGACCCGGGATCGAAAGATCCGGGCTTGGGCTTAAATTTTAACCCAAGTCCAGCTTCCTGCAAAAGAGGGATTGATCCTTCCTTGCTAGAAGGATCGATCGTTCAATGCCAGGAAGATGGATCGTTGAGAAGGATCGATCGGTCTCTTGGGACGGATCGATCGTACTCGGAGAAGGATCGATCGGTCTCTTGGGACGGATCGATCGTTCTCTTGGCTGGATCGATCGTTCTCTTGGCTGGATTGATCATTCTCTTGGACGGATCGATCGCACCTCTTGGACGGATCGATCCTGCTTAGTCGGTTCGTTTGCCTATAAAGCAGACATAACCTTCTTCCTTGAAACTCTTTGGAAATCCGAGTTCTTGGCTGAAATTTTCTCTGGATTTCGAAGAGGTTGTGGACGATCCAAGACCTAGCAGCTGGGATTGAAGATGCTATTGCTTAGGTAGGGATCCTACCTACATTTATTCCGGGTTTATGGAGGTTTTCCGGTTGTCTGTGTTTCCTTTGATTAGATCTTGTTGTATACATGTTAGATTGTAGTTTTTCCACCGGTTTTGGATTCGTGATCTTTCATACTACTAGATCCCGGTTTTGTATACATGTTAGATTGTAGTTTTTCTCGCCGGAGGGATGCCGGAGAACCCAACGCGATCGATCCGTCTGTGAGATGGATCGATCCTTCTTCGTTGGTCATGCTAAACCCGAGCCCTACCTTTATCGAATCTCGGAACGAGATTTCCTTTAAGGGTATTAGGATGTGAGGACCCGTCCCTCTATTCCTGTGGCTCGTTGTGGACCGCAAGGGCAATTTGGTAAATTGTGCCTTGTCGGCTTGTTTCACACCCGCGAGTGCACACACTGACCATGTTTGTGATAATGTTTTGCTAGAATGGTTAGTGGGACCCGGGATCGAAAGATCCGGACTTGGGCTTGAGCTCTTGCCCAAGTTTAGCTTTCTGCACAAATAAGATCGATCTTCTTTGGCAAAGAGATCGATCTCTTTGTGCCAGAAAGTCAAGCTGTGATCGTCATGAGAGATCGATCTTCTCTTGAGGAAAGATCGATCCCTCATAGGTTTGTTCATCCACCAATAAAGCGGATGCAACGGATTTCTTTAAACCCTTTTGAAATCCGGGGATATTGAGCTCAGATCTGGCGATTTTGAAGGAGTTTGAGGACGATCCAAGGCCTAGTAGATTGGATTGAAGCTGCTATTGCATAGGTAGGGATCCTACCTACAATCTTTCGGGTTTTTGGAGTTTTTCTGGTTTGATTGTGATCTTTTGCTTAGATCTGTTAGAATACAAGTTTGTTTTCCCTCATCTCACCGGTTTTGGACTCGTTGTCCCTTACTCTACCAGATCCCGGAGTTTTGGGGGATTTGGTTGTATTTTTCGGCGGTATTTCTCGTCGTCCGGTCACCGGAGAACCCATTCGGATCGTTCTCCCTTTAGGGAAGATCAATCCCTTGTGGCGCGTCATGCCCAGCCCGAGCAGGATCGATCCTTCAATTGGAGAAGATCGATCCTTGCCTAGACTGGTATGGCGGGTTCCATGTCATGAAGAAGATCGATCCTTCTGGTGAAGAAGATCGATCTCTTTCGGTTGACAGGGACGAGTTTTCTCCCAAGCACTAAGAAGATCGATCTTCCCTGGAAGAAAGATCGATCTCTTAGTTGCTGAGGGGTGTTTTTCAAATGGCTTTTACCCGTGGGGCTTTGTATGATGGTTTTTCCTTACTGTCTTATACCTGGTACATATGTTTAAGCATGTTAGCCCTATAATAGAGGCAGAGGTGAACCGGGGGAGTGATGACTCCCGGGATGTTTAGAATAAACGGGCGAGTAGCCCTACATCTTTCCTTAGGCTTGCATGCCGGCATGCACCGAGCGCTTTATCTGTGATATCTGTGAGCTGTTGTTTGCGGGGCTGCTTCCCGATGCATGTGTGGTGGTGGACTGCTGACAGTTGGTGGTGGTACCACTGTAGCAGCTCCTAGACCGTACTTACCTGTTCACCACCCCGGGCCGGCAGGGTGCCGTGCCCAGACTTTGTTTGATATATCATCACATTTTGTTGCATGTGTATCTGTATTATCATGCGTGTGATCATAGCATGCATTGTTTGTGCATTAGTTGCATCTGTGTAGGACGCTAGCGATGGGTTGATCACCGATCTAGGGCTTTCGGGTAGTCCGGATCTAGCTCTAGGACCGTTGCAGGTAGCTTGGTCCAGGACTCGATTTTGTAGTATTCAGTCGATATCGATGATAGGGTTAGATGACCGGAATACTTATTGTTTGATGTTTAGAGGTCGTTTCGTCTCCAAGTTGTATCTGAGGTGTACCCGGTGTCCGTGTTCTTGACTCTTGGGAGGAGGTGTGCCTGCCCAGCGGTGTCCTTACCCACCAAACAGTGTCCTGTGTCTTGTTGAGAGTCTGCAGTGTTAGGGCCTGCGTTCACGGACTTCCGATAGGGTTATGGGACCATTGTATACACCTAGGATAGACTTGGGGGTGGCACTGTTGTGTTCCTTCCCTTGTGAGTGTCGTAGTGTAGTGTCCCTGCTGAGCTTAGTGCTCACTCCTGAGTCACTAAATATTCATACTTAAACCCCTTAATTTATATTTGTTAGCCCGAGTGTGTTTGTATTTGATAGTTTGTCAATTGATTTCAGGTTTAATGAAAATTCAAGTTAGAAAATACAGAAAAGGATTAATATGTGGAAATTACGCTGCTTCGCTGTCAGTTTGAAAAGAATTCACTGAATTCCCCGGATAACTCCTAAATTACTGAAATTTGGAGGACTTATAGAAGACTTCAAGATGAACAACTTTCATGTTGGACACTTCACGAGATTCTGGACAAATTAATAGCAGTTTTCAAGAATATGAAGATAAACAGATGCTGGGAGACTGGTCTCGCCAGGATCATCCCCCGGGCTCCAACCCTCGTCGGAATCAGCATCATCCCACGCTCGTCTACTCCTTCCTTCTCTAGACCCCACAACCATCGTAGCCTCGTCGGGATCCTCCTCAGGCTCCAACCCTCGTAGGAACCGGCGTCGCTCGCTACTAAATACCATCACACCCAGCGTCTCTAGCACCATCCACCATCAGATCCAAGGACCCCTCACTGCTGCCACCCTCCTCCGTCCATTCTCCGGTCAAATCTGGAGACCAAGCACCGCCATCCTCTCCTACCTCGCAGTTCGTCTCCTACGCGAGCTCCAGAGCCACCTCCTCTCAACTACGTCCCTTCTCCCCTGTCGATGAGGTCCCCCTTAACAAGTTCACTGTCGTCACCATCGTCGGGGCCAGATCTCCACGCCGTCGGCGTCCTCTAGTGTGTAGCATGGGCTGCAAGAAGCGGCTGTCGGAATCCACATTGAAAAGATAAAAGAGAAAAGAGAAAAGAGAAAAAAGAAAACTAAAACAGACCTATAGGCCGCTGCCGTCGTCGCCGCCTATCGCCGCTCATCACCAAATTCACGAGGATGACTTCATCAAGAATCCAAGCTGAGTTGCAGGAAGCGACTTTCAGAATGAGCATTGAAAGGAGAAAAGAGAAAAGAGAAAACAGAATTCATGTAAGCTTAAGAAGCTATGAATCCATAATGTCGAGATAAGAAAACAAGAGGATAACTAAAGAATATAGGAAGTGAAACTAAAGTGGATTGAGTAATCCCTAGGTTTTCTCTCATTAATCTATTCCTATTTTCGCTAATCACTTTCTTAATTAGTTTTAATTAATTGATCGCTAATCGCGATCAATTTTTGACGCCGTTGTCTGCAAAAATTGATCGCTCACAAACGTCGTCGTTAAAACGGATGCAAAACGCAATTTAGAAATTTGTAAACCTTTCTTTCAACACTAAATTAATAAGATAGAATAATGGTGAAATACGGGGTCGGTCCTCAGGAAAAACTTTGATTACGAAGGAGGAACCAGAATTAAATCTCAGAATTCTAAACCTAAGCGAAAAGGATTGATTTGGATTTTAGAAACGGATTAATTAAAACTAATTAAGAAAGCGATTAGCGAAATTGGAATAGATTAATGAGAGAAAACCTAGGGATTAGTCAATCCACTTTAGTTTCACTTCCTGTATTCTCTAGTTATCCTCTTGGTTTCTTATCTCGACATTATGGATTCACAGCTTCTTAAGCTTACATGAATCCCTAAAATAATGCGATTGCTTCCCTAAGGCATAACCTATCTAAACTTAGCATAGATTGTCTTCGAACTTAATTTGAGTACAACCTATCTTCATCTAGCATAGATTATCTCAAAGACATACACAAAAGCAACATGAAAACCATCCTACGAATCTCTACCATCAAGCACAGCAATCAAGTAGGTCTGAATGTACGTCAAGGAACTCTGTTCCCTCAACCCTTTATAAAATAAAACCATATTCATAGGATCATGTCTTTGAAAAGATAACAAGAATCAAACTAGAAAATACAAAGAAGATCTATTAAAGCTTCATGAGATCCCTAAGTACAGAATGAACTACTCATCTTTTGTGATGGAAGCCTTAGATTCGATGAAGAACGATTGGAATCCACATTGTAGCTCCGTCTTCTCCATAGAATCCTCCAAACCCTAGTTCTCTCTTTTCTCTCTATGGGGACCTCCAATTTTCGGCCAGCAAACACCTTCTTATAGGTGTATTCCCGGAATTAGGGTTTTGGGTTGAGTTGGACCTCAAGTGCAACTCGGATTTCCTAGTTTAAGTCTGCCAGCCTCTTCTGGTCGCGACTGGGTTCAACGCGTCCGGAATTTGGAAATGTGCTCAACATGAAAGATGTAGATTAGGAAGTCTTCTGTCCTGTCCATTATTTGAGCTTATCTGGAATATTTGACCAATATTCTCCTGAGCGTCGACGGACCAGTCTCCCAGCATTTGTTTATCTTCATATTCTTGAAAACTGCTATTAATCTGTCCCGAATCGCGCGAAGTGTCCAACATGAAAGTTGTTCATCTTGACGTCTTCTATAGGTCCTCCAAATTTCAGGAATTTAGGAGTTATCTGGAGAATTCAGTGAATTCTTTTCAAACTGACAGCGGAGCAGCGTAATTTTCACATATTAGTCCTTTTCTGTATTTTCTAACTTGAATCTTCATTAAACCTGAAATCAATTAACAAACTATCAAATACAAACACTCTTAGGCTAACAAATGTAAATTAAGGGGTTTAAGTATGAATATTTAGTGACTCATCACACCCCCCAACTTATACTTTGCTAGTCCTCAAGCAAAGAAAATATAAAAGAAAAGCAATAAATCTAACTAGCCACTTTCGTAGGTCTCACGGTTGCACTTAGCATGTGCAACAAACCTTTAAACCCCTGGGTTACCCCAGTGGAGGAGTTATAGTCTCCTGAGGGTTTTCTGGGATGACACCCACAAACATCTATACATTCCCTTGAATATACCATTAGAAATTAATCACGATATTCATTAACTCTAATCCATGAAATAGAAATCTTATCCATGAATATACCCTTCAACTCATAGGCACATAAAAACATAATAAATCAAAACATGTCATAACATATTTCCAACACTTCAACATATTTAATCATGATTAAAAATAACTTTAACACTCCTGTGTGTGAATGGGGTTCCACATGCTTCAGAGTATCCCTTATATCTAAACACTTCAACTATTCAAGATCACAATCCTATCCAAGCACATATTTTACACTTATCACATAGCAATCTCTGCTTTTATTCATTTTTCTTTTCTTTTCTTTTTCTGCTGGAATTTCAACTGTTTTACGTGAACAACACACCTTGTTAGGCACATTGCCCGGTTACTAAGTATGAAACCCTTATTTTTTTTTCTCGTCTTTTTTTCAGGAAATGCAACCGTTTTACGCGAACACCATGCTAGTTAGGCACACTACCCGGTTACTAAGTTAAAAATCCATTTTTTTTTTGCCCCCCGGGAAATTCAACCGTTTTACGCGAACACCATGTTGGTTAGGCACACTGCCCGGTTACTAAGTTGAAAGTCCCTTTTTTTCCGCATACTCAGATAATTGTATGTGTTCATGTATTTTCTGTGTCATGACATAAAATTATAAACCTATCCCAGTATCATGTTTAGAATCTAATATCAACCCCTTAACATGTGGAAGTGAACATGTGCATTAGGATATGTCAAGCTATCTTTAGATCATGGTAAAAGTGTTAAAGTATAGAAATAATATCATGCATAGCAAAAATTTACTATTTCTTATATGACATACAAGTCTCAGAATAATTCATAAAATAAATTTCTAAAACATGCACCTTTGTCAAATCATATGATAATTTCATTATTTTGATATAATTCAATGAATGTATAATATTTGGTTACCAAAAATAAAATATGAGCATGAAATTTATGAATGCTACCCCCCAAATTAAATGTAATTGTCCCCAATTACACTAAGTCATAAAAATAAATCAAGAAGTAAAGGGTAGAGATAACCATAATGAAGGCCCCAAAAATAGATTTCTCTCTCTCTCTTCCAATTTAAGTTTAAGTATCGCCATCATTGAATAAATATTTCCTTCCCCACCATAATCTGTCACAGAAATATATACCTTTCCAAAAAGATCAGATATAACAAATAAAAGTCCAAAAAGATATTAGAATCATAGAAAATTTCGGCAGAGTCTCCTTTGTAATAGCATGATATATCAACCTTGTACAAGCATTCAATCCACAAAAATTAAATTATAGACATGAAAATATTAAAATACAGCAAATTATCCATGCACAACACCAAAAATATTCAGCATCCATAATATCATCCTGATTGAAGATCGGGACCGTCCGATCGGAAATTGAAGCTATGGAACACCTGGATCATGTCCAGGCAACCATCAGACGGCTGGAAGCTCGCCGGAGGTGATCAATGGTGAAATGGCTTCGCCGGAGGACGGGAAGGGTATAGGAAGAATCATAGATGCTTGAGGTGGTTTCCGGTGAGCTCTGATCGAAGAATCGAGGCCTCCAAGCGGAACGGTGGTGAACGGCGCGGAGGATGATGTCGGCCAGAATTGGATTCGGATGATCGGAGCGCCAACCAAGGATGGGGACGATAGAGAAAGGATCATTGAAGGCAAAGGAACTGTCCTATGGTGTCTGATTGAAGAATTGGGCTTTCAGGTGGCGGATTGAAGGTGGTCGGAGAGGTTGAGACCGCCGGAGGTGAAGCCAATGATTCAGCCATCAAGGAAAGGTGTTGATGGTGGAGGAAGCTTCGTGGTGACCAGAGGAAACTTTTTGAGGTATTTGGGAGCAATGGGCGGCCATGGATGAAGGTATCGAAGATGGCTGAGGGCCTCGTCGGTGTCGGAGGAGACGGATTCGAAGGAAAAGGAGGACGGAGTTGAAGAGGTGGAAGGCTGTCGGAGGTTATGGTACTGGTTTGGAGGGATGAGGGCGGCCGGAGAGCCGGCGATGGGCGGTGGGTGGTGACGGCTCGGGGACGAGCCGATGAGCCGCGATCAAAGAACTGAGCGGGAGGAGAGAGGAAAAACAAGAAAATGCAAGAAAAATCCGAAAAATTAGAAAAAGACATGGAAAAATTCAAAAAATTAAGAAAAATCCTAAAAACTAAAAAGAACTCCTAAAAACTAGGTTGCCTCCCAGCAAGCGCGTAATTTTGCGTTTTTCGCTAGACACGTCAAAGAAGGTCAGTTATAGCATGGATCCATCAGCTCGACGGACTCAATCACGTCACCATGAACAATATCCTCCACATAATGTTTTAATCTAGGCCCATTAACAGTGAAAATTTCATTCGTGTGTGGATGCCGAATCTCTATAGCACCATGTGTAAATACTTTATTTATAATAAAAGGCCCAGACCATCTAGAACGTAATTTACCTGGGAAAAGACGCAATCTAGCATTGAAAAGCCAGACTTTCTGGCCGATAACAAAAGTCCTCCGTGAAATATGTTTATCATGGAAGGCCTTTGTTTTATCTTTATAAATTTTGGAATTCAAATATGCCTCATTGTGAATTTCCTCAAGTTCACATAAACTAAGCTTCCTATGTGATGTGACACCATTTGTATCAGTATTGAGCTTTTTAATGGCCCACATAGCTCGATGTTCTAATTCAACAGGTAAATGACAAGGTTTACCAAAAACTAGTCTATATGGGGACATACCAATAGGTGTTTTATAAGCTGTCCTGTAAGCCCAAAGTGCATCATCGAGCTTAGTGGCCCAATCCGTGCGGTCAATACGAACAGTTTTCTCTAATATGCGTTTTATTTCCCTGTTAGAAAGTTCTACTTGGCCATTGGTTTGAGGATGATAAGGGGTTGCTACTTTATGTGTGATAGAATACCTTCTAAGGAGGGAAGCAAAATGTTGATTATTGAAATGAGAACCACCATCACTAATAATCGCACGAGAACAACCAAATGGAGAAAAGATATTACTTTGAAGAAATTTAACCACAACTTTATGATCATTCGACTTGGTTGTTATAGCAAACCCATTTAGAAACGTAGTCGACAGCTACAAGCATATACTGAAAACCAAAGGAAGGTGGAAAGGAACCCATGAAATCAATACCCCAGATATCAAAAATATCAGCAACTAAAATTGGGGTCTGAGGCATCTCATTCCTACGAGAGATATTTCCAGTTTTCTGACATCGAATGCAGGATTGGCAAAAATTATGAGAATCCTTAAAAATTGTAGGCCAATAAAATCCATTTGTAAAACTTTTGCAGCGGTTTTCTTTCCTGAGAAATGACCACCACATACATGTGTATGACAGAAAGTGAGAATATCATGAACTTCAGACTCGGGCACACACCTACGGATAACTAGGTCAGAGCAGTGCTTAAATAACTCAGGGTCTTCCCATATATAATATTTAATCTGAGAAAAGAATCTGTCTTTGGCATTTTTAGACCAAGAATTAGGAAGCTTGTTGGAAACAAGAAAATTAACTATATGGGCATACCAAGGTTGTGAAAGGCGAGTCACCTGAAAGAGATACTCGTCTGGAAAGGTGGTATTAACAGGAGTGTTATCAAGAGTGTGTTCCAAAGGAATGCGAGACAAGTGATCAGCAACTACATTTCCTGAACCCTTCTTATCCCTAATCTCTAGATCAAATTCTTGCAAAAGCAAGATCCAACGAATCAGTCTAGGTTTGGCATCCTTTTTAGCTAAAAGATATCGCAGAGCGGCATGATCAGTATAGATAATGATTTTGAAACCTAGGAGATAGGAACGGAACTTTTCCAATGCAAAAATTAGTGCTAACAATTCCTTCTCAGTAGTCGTATAATTTAATTGAGATTCAGAGAGGGTCTTACTGGCATAATAAATCACATCTGGGAATATTTACTCGTTGTCCTAGAACAGCTCCTATGGCAGAATCAGAGGCATCGCACATCAGTTCAAAAGGTAGGGAATAATCAGGTGCATAAACGATAGGAGCGGTAGATAGTAAATCACGAATGGTCTTGAAAGCAATCAAACATGCATGATCGAAGACAAAAGGGACATCCTTGGCTAGCAATTCACACAAGGGTCGTGAAATTTTAGAAAAATCTTTGATGAATCGACGGTAGAATCCCACATGACCTAGAAAAGAGCGAATCTGACGCACAGAAGTCGGTGAAGGTAATTTAGAAATTAACTCAACTTTAGCCCTATCAACCTCTATACCACGTTTTGAAACAATGTGACCTAACACGATTCCTTCTTGAACCATGAAGTGACTCTTTTTCCAACTAAGAACAAGATTGGTTTCAATGCATCGATCAAGAACTTTAGAAAGATTGTCTAAACAGGATTCGAAAGAATTTCCAAACACAGAAAAATCATCCATAAAGACTTCAAGAAATTTATTAATCATGTCAGAGAAGATGGCCATCATACACCTTTGAAATGTCGCAGGTGCATTACAAAGACCAAAAGGCATCCTACGATAAGCAAAATTACCAAAAGGGCAAGTAAAAGTAGTCTTCTCTTGATCTTGAGGATCGACTGCAACTTGGTTATACCCTGAATATCCATCTAGAAAACAGTAATAACTCTGGCCGGAAAGTCTTTCTAAGATTTGATCAATGAAAGGAAGAGGGAAGTGATCTTTTCTAGTCAAAGCATTAAGTTTCCTATAATCAATACAAACACGTCATCCCGTGGTCTGGCGCATTGGGATCTGATCATCGTTCTCATTTTCTACAACTGTTAAGCCTGATTTCTTAGGGACGACTTGTGTAGGGCTGACCCACTGGCTATCAGAAATTGGGTATATAATACCCGCATCCAGAAGTTTCACCACTTCTTTCTTGACTACCTCTTTCATATTCGGATTCAGTCGGCGTTGCATTTCCCTAACAAGTTTAGACTCATCCTCTAAGTGAATCTTATGCATACAAATCGAGGGATCAATACCTTTCAAATCAGCGACCGTCCAACCTATTGCTTTCCTATGATCCTTAAGAACATCAACAAGTTGACTCTCCTGATTGGAAGATAAAGATGAAGAAATGATAACGGGAAGAGTAGAGTTTGATCCTAGGAAAATGTATTTTAGAGTTTTAGGTAGTGGTTTAAGTTCAAGTTCAGGTGGTGACTCCAATGAAGTAAGAGCAGGAGTTGATGAGAGTGATGGAAGGGGTTCAACAACCCAGGAGACGGTCTCTCGGCCATTTCCAGAATCATGACCGACCGGTCACTCAGGTGTGCGATCGGTCGGATCTGGAGCGACCGGTCGCTCAGGAGGCCGATCGGTCGGTCCAGAATCCATTTGTGTTCCAATATCATCTTTCGATTGTGCAATTCCTATATTAGCATCATTCTCATTATCTGAATCATATTCATGCAGAATAGCAGTCGATCCATCATTATATAATTTCATGTCATAATCATGATGATTAGAATCATATTCACTCAAGATTTCGGCTAGTTTATCGGTTATCATTGAATGAGATTTATCATCAATACATTCAGTCAAAATATCAACATTATAACATTCATCATCATCAGGCTCAGGCAAACATGCAGTTTTAAAAATATTCAATTTAACATGCATGTGACCAAAGGAAACATCCATCACACCAGTTCTACAATTTATGCAGGCATTAGCAGTAGCCAAAAAGGGACGTCCTAGGATAATGGGTACAGTCTTTTTACAGTGGACAACAGGTTCCATATCTAAGACAACAAAGTCAACATGAAAGAAGAAATTATCCACTTTGACTAAAACATCTTCTAAGATACCTCTAGGTGTCTTAATTGACCTATCAGCTAATTGCAAGATCACTGGTGTTTGTTTAAGTTCTCCCATCCCAAATTCCTTGTAAAGGTAGTAAGGCATAAGGTTCACACTGGCACCTAAATCAAGAAGGGCACCATCAATATGGTAGTCTCCTATATAGAAGGTATGGAAGGGGTACCAGGATCTTTCAGTTTAGGAGGTGTATCATGCTTCAATATCGAACTCACTTGCTCAGTAAGAAAAATCTTTTTAGACACTTTGGATTTGGCCTGGCGTTTATGGGTACACAGATCCTTAAGAAATTTGGCATAAGAAGGAATCTGTCTAATGGAATCAAGCAAAGGTATATTGATATTGACTTGCTTAAAGGTTTCAAGGATTTCTTCGGCAGATTTTCGTGCTTTTATGGTTGAAGAGGGATCCTTAAGGGCTGCTGGAAAAGGCACTTTAGGAATATATTTAGCTGGATCATGCTCTCTAGCATCAGATGGGCCAGTATCAGGTGAAAAATAAGAATCATCTTGGGATGGATGTTTGATCTTCGGATCGGGCGTTTGATCATCCAGATTGACAGGTTTACCTATTTGATTATCTACTATTTTGCCACTTCTAAGGGTCACAACGGCTTTGGCACTCTCAAAGTTTTGGCTTTCTACATAGTGCTGGCCTCTCGGGTTGGTGACAGATTGACTTGGCAAATGCCCATCCTCTGTTTTAGACAAGTTATTAGATAGCTGCCCAACTTGTTTTTCTAAATTTGATACAGATTGAATCGTTGAAGATAAGTTGTTTTTCAATAAGGAGACATCACCTTTGACAGTTGAAATTTTGGCCTTCATGGATGACATATCCCTATTGATATCACCTCTCATCTCTAAAAGTGTACTCATGATTGAATTTAAAGTGGGCTCAGTTGATGATTCAGGAGGAGGAGGTTGAGAGATATTCTGTGAATAATGTGAAGAATACCCAGGGTTTGAATTTGCAAAAGGTTTAGGCGGGTACTTAAAAGCAGGAGGGTTGGTTGTGTTGCCTTGCCCAGAAAGATTACTTGATTGTTGTGGTTTCCAACTAAAATTAGAATGATTTTTCCAACTTGGGTTGTAGGTATTCGAATAAGGGTTATTTTGAGGTTTGGAAAAACCATAAGTTGCATTAGCTTGTTCCTGAACAAAGTCAGGGAAATTGGGAGCCAAATGACAATCAGTGATATAATGATCCGAGCTAAGACAAAGGGCACATGTCCCACGAGAAGTGTTAGGCAATTGTTGAGCAAGAGATTGGCCTATTTTCAACTGATTTAAATCTTTAGTTATGAGGGCTACTTGTGCAGAGAGACTTTGGAATTCAGAAATTTCATGAATTCCCCGAGAATTACGAACAGTGGTAGACCGACTCCTAGAAACTGAGGCATTGTGTTGTGAATTTTCAGCAAGGTTGTCATACATTTTCCAAAGAGCAGTCCAAGGTTTACTAAGAACAACACCCCCACAGCAGGCTTCGACCATTGTCCTATACCGATCATTAAGACTATTATAAAATGAATGGGCTATTTGCCACTCAGGTACCTCATGATGGGGGCACTCTCTAAGAAGATCCTTAAATCTTTCCCAAGCTTCATGAAACATCTCATCTTCATTTTGCTTAAAATAAATAATCATGGTTCGATAATTTTGAGTTTTAATGATAGGGAAATATTATTTAAGGAAAGCATCCTGAAATTGATCCCATGTTGAAATCGAATTTGGAGCTAAGGTTTGAAGCCAATGTTTAGCCTTATCTTTCAAAGAAAAAGGGAAGAGCTTGAGTCTAAAGGCATCATCATTAAACTGCTGAAGTTTGAACATGGAAAGGATTTCAAGAAAGCTAGCAATGTGTCCATAGGGATCCTCATTCTCACACCCATAGAAAGAAGGTAAGGCTGTAATCCAGTTAGGCTTAATCTCATAATGTGTAGCATTGATGGTAGGTGGGTTGATACAAGAAGCATAGCTATAAGGTCCAGGTAGGAAGTGATTCCTAATTGGGACTTCTCTATGATTGTTATCATTTCCACCCATACCCATATTATCATTAGGGTCAATGACATGTTCTTCGTGTTCAGCCATTAAGGATTGCAAGTTGCTTATGGCTTTCTGGTAATTAGTTAGAGATTTTAGTCCTAAGGTTCTAGCTGCTCGAAGTGTGGCCTCTATTTCTAGATCCAAAGGTTCCAACGGATTATGTAGGGATCGTCTGCCTTGCATGGAAGATCACATAAAAAGAGAAAAACAAAATAGAATATTCGGAGGAGAGGACAAAACCCGTCAAACAACAATTGAAACGAAAAGGTTTGAAGCAAAAAGGCTTAGCTGACTGTGCAGTTCCGATCGGTCGGTTTCCAGTCCGATCGGTTGCTCTAGGTGCCTGGCGAGTTGTGTTTTTCTTCAAGAAATATCCGTTCCAATGCTGCAAAAATTCCAGAAAATTGTCAAAAAAATCCTAAAAAATGTAAAATAAAGTAAAGAAAACTAAAAATCTAACTACGCTCAGAAAAAAGACTTCAGAGAAAATTAAATCGATACTCCGTTGTAAATCAAAAGATTCCCCGGCAAAAGCGCCAAAAATTGATCGCTCACAAACGTCGTCGTTAAAACGAATGCAAAACGCAATTTAGAAATTTGTAAACCTTTCTTTCAACACTAAATTAATAAGATAGAATAATGGTGAAATACGAGGTCGGTCCTCAGGGAAAACTTTGATTACGAAGGAGAAACCAGAATTAAATCTCAGAATTCTAAACCTAAACTAAAAGGATTGATTTGGATTTTAGAAACGGATTAATTAAAACTAATTAAGAAAGCGATTAGCGAAATTGGAATAGATTAATGAGAGAAAACCTAGGGATTACTCAATCCACTTTAGTTTCACTTCCTGTATTCTCTAGTTATCCTCTTGTTTTCTTATCTCGACATTATGGATTCACAGCTTCTTAAGCTTACATGAATCCCTAAAATAATGTGATTGCTTCCCTAAGGCATAACCTATCTAAACTTAGCATAGATTGTCTTTGAACTTAATCTGAGTACAACCTATCTTCATTTAGCATAGATTATCTCAAAGGCATACACAAAAGCAACATGAAAACCATCCTACGAATCTCTACCATCAAGCACATCAATCAAGTAGGTCTGAATGTACGTCAAGGAACTCTGTTCCCT
This sequence comes from Narthecium ossifragum, assembly GCA_963920575.1. NCBI lineage: Eukaryota > Viridiplantae > Streptophyta > Magnoliopsida > Dioscoreales > Nartheciaceae > Narthecium > Narthecium ossifragum. Next base: position 13,432,484 of record OY986973.1, read on the forward strand.
CAACTCTTTATAAAATAAACCATATTCATAGGATCATGTCTTTGAAAAGATAACAAGAATCAAACTAGAAAATACAAACAAGATCTACTAAAGCTTCATGAGATCCCTAAGTACAGAATTAGCTACTCATCTTTGTGATGGAAGCCTTAGATTCAATGAAGAACGATTGGGATCCACGTTGTAGCTCCATCTTCTCCATAGAATCCTCCAAACCCTAGTTCTCTCTTTTCTCTCTATGGGGACCTCCAATTTTCCGCCAGCAAACACCTTCTTATAGGTGTATTCCTGGAATTAGGGTTTTGGGTTGAGTTGGACCTCTAGTGAAACTCGGATTTCCTAGTTTAAGTCTAACAGCCTCTTCTAGTCGCGAATGGGTTCAACCCGTCCGGAATTTGGAAATGTGCTCAACATGAACGATGTAGATTAGAAAGTCTTTTGTCCTTTCCCGAAGATTTGACATTATTTGAACTTATATGGAATATGTGACGAATATTCTCCTGAGCGTCGACGAACCAGTCTCCCAACATTTGTTTATCTTCATATTCTTGCAAACTGGTATTAATCTGTCCAGAATCTCGTGAAGTGTCCAACATGGAAGTTGTTCATCTTGAAGTCTTCTATAAGTCTTCCAAATTTCAGAAATTTAGTAGATATCTGGAGAATTCAGTGAATTCCTTTCAAACTGACAGCGGAGTAGCGTAATTTTCACATATTAGTCCTTTTCTGTATTTTCTAACTTGAATCTTCATTAAACCTGAAATCAATTAACAAAAAATCAAATAAAAACACTCTCGGGCTAACAAATGTAAATTAAGGGGTTTAAGTATGAATATTTAGTGACTCATCACCTACCCGACTGCGTTTTGCAGGTGCTGGCGCTAGCTCTTCTTCGGTCGCCCCTGCCGGACAGGTGTTTGGTGACGTGGCGGCGTCTGGCAGTACTTGAGGTGTGGCGATCGTCAGTTATACCCTTTTGCCTAGTTAGGCTCCTACGGGAGAGAATTTGTATAACTTTTAGCTTGTTGAGGATTTGTAATATATTCAGTTTCAATTTTGAAATTTGTGATTGATGATTAATACTGGATGATTAAGAATTGCTAGGGTGACCACTATGATTAGAGGGAAATCTCGCCAAATTTTTCGCAGTAGGTTAGGTTTCGGTTCGTGTCGCTAGGCCCGGTTGGGCCCGCGCGGGTCGGGGCGCGACATTAAGGGCGATCCTTTTTCAAATCCGCCATTCTAGAGCTCAGATCTGGCGAATATTTACCTACTTGTTGTTTCGGGTTTTGAGAGTTTTGGTTTGCCTGTGATCTTTTAGCTTAGATCTAATGGTATGCATGTTCGTTTTCAATGCCAGTACCATTTTTGGACTCGTGGTCCTTCGTACTACCAAATCCCAGGGTTTTGAGGGGTTTGTTAGAGTTTTCCAGTGATATTTTCCTTCTTTGGTTCACCGAAAAACCCATCGGGATCGATCATCGATCGTTCTTGGGGCGTCATGCCTGGCCCGTGCATGATCGATCATCTGGTGGAGATAGATCGATCATTTCTTGGCTGGCATGGACAGGGTCCTGGGTCACGCAGGTGATCGATCATCTTGGAGGGATGATCGATCCTTTTTGGTTTGACAGGGATAAAACTTCTAGTTCACTAAGAAGATCGATCATTTCTTGGAAATGATCGATCATGTTAGTGACAGGAAGGTGTTTTCCATTGGTTGTTGCCCTTCTCCTTTCCTTTGCCTTGCATGTCGGCGTGTGCCATGGGCTTTGCTATGTTGTATTGATAGCCAAGTTTGTCGGGGTTGTATCACATTGCAGGTTTCTTCTCTATGAGCTGGCTAGCAGTTGGTGGTGTTAACACTGCAGCAGTTCCTTGACTTATTTACTTGCTCACCAGTCCAGGCCGGCAGTGTGATGAGCCAAGACCTTGTCTTCTTATCATCACATGTGTTGCATGCTTACGTGTCTTCCTGCGTGTGTTCATAGCATACATATGTTTGTACATTAGATATATAAGGTTAGGGCTTGGGCGATCTGTACTATCGTCGTCCTAAGGTTTGGAAGCTTGGATTTAGCCCTAGGACCATGGATGAGTAACTTGGTTCATGTTTGAATGGTTGTGTTCATTCGAATTTGATGATAGGCCTAGATGACTTGAACACCTGTTGATCGCAGTTTTAGACGTCATATCGGTCTCGAGACGGGTGCTAAGGTGGAGCCGGTGTCCGGTTCTCTTGTCTCTTGGGTAGATGGTGTGCCTACTCAGCGGTGTCGGTTCCTACCTAATAGTGCCGGTTTCGTGCTTATGAGACGATAGTGTTGGTTTCCTTCCGTCCTGAGGGAGACCTAGTATGTCACCAGCTTGGCTCGAAGACCATTACTGAGGCCCCTAAGGGACACCCAGTGGGGTTATGGGGCCCCTGTGTACACCCAGTCTTTGTTTGAGGGGGACACTGTGTTCCCTCTTCCCAGTGTGCGTCATAGTGTAGTTTCCTTGCTGAGCTTAGTTGCTCATTCCTACCCAAGCCGTGTTTTGCAGGTGCAGGCATTAGCTCCTCTTCTGTGGCCCCTACCGGGTAGGTGTTTGGCGGCGTGGTGGTGCCTGGTGCTGTTTGGCGAGCGGTGATCATCAGTTTACCCTTTTGTTATAGTTAGCCTCCTACGGGAGTAGAGATGGCAAAATTGACCGCCCCGCTGGATAACCGACCTGATCCGCACCGATGGGGACGGGTATGGTATAGATTTTTTACCCGTGGATACGGGTATGGTTTACAAATTTAAAATCCGCGCGAGTACGGGGCAGATTATGGTATTGGGTAATATCCGCCCCGCTATCCGCCCCGCCCCGCATATCCGCCCCGCCCCGCCACTAAATGTTGGTTCGGTGGATTTTAGAGAGTTTATTTTTGTAATAAAACTCTAATAAAGACTAATTGTTGATGACTGTTTGGTGGATCTAGATTTTAGAGACCAAATGTTGATGATAGTTTGGTGGATTTAGATTTAGATTTTAGAGGCTTAATGCTAATTGAATGGTTTTTTTTAGGTTTTGTGGATACCCGCGGGTTGCGGGTAATATCCGCGTACCCGTGGGGATGGTTATGGTCCGCGATCCCCATTATCCGCGCGAGGACGGGGCGGTGCGGGTATGGGCGGAGGAGTGCGGGGACGGGTATGGTATTTCCAATATCCGCCCCGATCCGCCCCGTTGCCATCTCTATACGGGAGTGTGTTTGTGTAATTAATATCCCCTCTTCGAGGATTTTATAAACTTGTAACATTTAGGTTTGTAATTATGTTTTTGAGGTTTCTGTGAGTAATTATTTCTTTAATGAGGGTGCTTCATGATTTTTTAGGGAAATCAGTAGACTAGAGAGGAACCTTTCCAAAATTTCCGCAGTTGGTTAGGTTCTTGTTCACATCCCCCATTCCGGTTGTAGGTCCCAGGGATAGGATTAGGACTCGATTGAGATTGAGTGTGGGATGAGATAGTTCTATGTCTAGAACATTCGTGCATGCTCTTTTATGATGTGTTGTGCTTTCGCTTTATGACTGTGCTGTTTGTTTTGCGGTTTCTTACGAGTGGACGCTCGTTGTCGTTGGTCATGTCGCATATGTCAGGAGCTCGAGGCTGACCTTTGGTTGTTTATCGAGGTGGGGCATGACCCGGTCGACCCACCCGACCGGACATGGAGGTTCCTGTCTGGACGGTCCGAGCTAGGCGGACTACGCATTCACCAGTGACGGTTTCGGTCGAGTAGAAGGAAGCCTTTCTCGCCGAGGTGAGGTGATAAGTCACTAAATGTTCATGATTCAACCCCTTAACTTAGCTTTGTTATGCCTAAAGTAGTTGTATTTAATAGTTAGTTAGTTGATTTCAGGTTTAATTATGCTTTGAGAAGAAATGCAGGAAATTCAGCTAAAATGACTAAATAAACTGCTTCGTCGAGCGTCAGTAATATATTCACCAGATATTTGGCAAAGTTCCAAATATTTTGAAACTTTGGGATACTATAGAAAACTCAGAGATCTACAACTTTTCTGTTGTACACGTTGCGAGATTGCGGATGGTGGATAGCAGATTTGAAGAATACATGAAGATACATAAGCTGGAAAGCTGCACAGTCGAAGGTCAAGAGAATATTCTCCAAATACTCTATATTAATTAGAATATTGTATACTAATTTGGAGATAACAGAAGACTTCCATATCTATAACTTTCATGTTGAATAGCGGCTCAGATTCCGTATAGATTGGCCCCAGAATTGACTCCAAGTCAGAGTTTGAGTAGAAGCTGAAGAATAAGGAAGCTAATAACATGGCAGAATCCAAGTCCAACTAATACGATGACTGGGCAGTCCGATCGATCGCTCCTCTAATGTGGCAAGTACGGAAAATAGGAAAATTAGAGCTTTAAGCCCAGTTTAATTCCAAAAATCGGGTATTAGGGTTTTCCCTATAAATAGGGGTCTTCTGGCCGAAATTGAGAAGCCATCAAAGAGAAAAATTAGGTTTTCCGAGTTTTCAAAGACGACGGAGATGCGGCTTGGATCTTGATCGCTCACAAACGTTGTCGTTAAAACGTTGCAAACTCAATCAAATATAAATTTATAATCCTTATTCAATCACTAAACTATTAGGTAGAATAGCGGTGAAGTCGGGAGTCAATCCACAGGGAAAACGTTGGAAATCAAAATTAATTCTCAAAACCCTACAACTAAGGAAAGAATCAAAGATAGAATAGAGTTATCTAAACGAATAAATAAAAAAGATAAAAGGTTGATCAATTTGAATCAATGGAGTAGTTATTTAGGAATTACTTAATCCGTCCTAATTTGATTATTAGTCTTCTTTAGTTATCATCTTGTTCCCTTCTCTCAACATTATGGATCATATGACTACAAGCTCACATGAATCCCTAAAAAAAAGTTAATGTTCCCAACGGCATAACCTATCTTTGCTTGGCATAGATTGTCTTTGGTCCTACGATTACATTAAATTATACTACTCCTAATGACCGTGGCACAACCTATCTTCGCGTAGCATAACTTATCTCAAAGGCAAACCAATAACTTCATGAAAACCATCTCATAAATCTCTACAATCAATCATAGAAATCATGTAGGACTGAAAGTACGTCAACGGAACTCTGTTCCTTCAACTCTATTAACAATAAAACCATAGTCATGAGATCATGCATTGAGAAGTTCACAAGAATCCAACTAAAGAAAAACCAAAACTACACTAGGGTTTCATGAATAATCCTAAGTACAATAATTAGCAACTCATCTTTTGGATGAAAGTCATCGGGTTGGAATAATAAGCTGTCACCATCCACATCCTCTCCGTCTTCTTCTTCCTCATCCAAAGATTGTCAAAAAGATCATAAATTCGACTGGAATAACCCTTTATATAATAGAAACCCTTAATCCCGGAATTAGGAGTTATATTTGAACTTAAACTCTAATTTCCCTAAATTCCGGGTTGATGACGTCATCGGAGCGATCCATCGGACTCAAATCCGATCCATCGCCCTAGTCGGTCTCTGCCACGTCATTAATTAATTTCTTCAGCTTTTCTCTCCAACTTCCATACTTCTGACTTTGATTCAAAAACTGACGCTAATGTAGACTGAATCTCACAAAGTCTTCAATAGGAAAGTTGTAGCTCTTGAAGTCTTCTTGCATCTCCCAGAATTTCAGAATATTTGAAGACTTGTAGAATTTCTGGTGATTTATTTCCAAACAGTCGACGAAGCAGTCTTTTTTCATAATTTAGTGATTTTTGGCCGAATTTCTTGTATTTCTTCTCAAATCCTACTTAAACATGAAATCAAACAATAGGATATCAAATACACCTACTCTAGGCCTAACAAAGGTAATTTAAGGTAATCAAATCTCGGGATCTCTTCATCAACTATATGGTGTTCATCAATCAGATGAGTAGCTAATTCTTCTTCTTAGGGATCTCATGAAGCTTTAGTGTAACTTTTCTGTATTTTCTAGTTTGGTTCTTGTTATCTTTTCAAAGACATGATCTTTTGAATATAATTTTATCTTATAAAGAGTTGAAGGAACAGAGTTACCTTGACGTAATTTCAGTCCTACATGATTTCTATGATTGATTGTAGAGATTTATGAGATGGTTTTCATGAAGTTGCCTTTGAGATAAGTTATGCTACGCGAAGATAGGTTGTGCCACGGTCATTAGGAATAGTATAATTTAAAGTAATCGTAGGACCAAAGACAATCTATGCCAAGAAAAAATAGGTTATGCGGTTGGGAACATTAACTTTCTTTTAGGGATTCATGTGAGCTTGTAGCCATATGATCCATAATGTTGAGAGAAGGGAGCAAGATGATAACTAAAGAAGACTAATAACAAAACTAGGACGAATTGAGTAATTCCTAAGTAACTACTCCATTGATTCGAATTGATCAACCTTTTATTTCTATTCTTTATTAGTTTAGATAACTCTATTCTATGTTTGATTCCTTTCCTTAGTTTTAGGGTTTCGAGAATTGATTTCAGTTTCCAATGTTTTCCCTGTGGATCGACTCCCAACTTCACCGTTATTTCTACCTAGTAGTTTAGTGATTGAATAAGGATTATAAATTTAATATTTGATTGAGTTTGCAACGTTTTAACGATGACATTTGCAAGCGATCAAGAGGGTCCTCAGTCTTATCGACGGGCGGACCACTGCGGCGATCATGATGGATTTTTAGCGGTTGAACCCGCCTAGGTTCAGTGGTGAGACTGGGTATCTGATACGAACGATCTACTCGTAATCCTCTCGTATCGGGTCTCTACTGCTCCAATCGATCAGAATTGGCCTGATCGGACTTGATTTGAGTCCAATTGGCTTAATCTGGTTAGCTGGATCGGATCTGGCTCGAGCTGGTTCAGATCTGGCTGAGCCTGATAGGATAGGACTTGACTGGGTCAAGTCTAACTTGATCTGGATCAGGCTGACTGGGTTGGATTGGGCTAAGTGGGCTGGATTGGGCTGGATTGGACTTGACTCGAATTAAGTGGCTGAGCGGAATCAGGTTAGAGTTGGTTGAGCAAAATTGGTCAAGGTTGGCTGGGATGATCCGACGGCTGAGGAGTCACCGGAGTGGATCGCCGGCGTAGGGACGTCGGCGGCGGTAGGGATCTTGGCAGGAAGGTTCGCCTGGAGGTGGGGAAGAGATCCACCGGCTCAGATCTGGGAGATGGGTGGAGGATCGACCGAATCTAGGAGGTTGGCGGAAGGGGTTTGGGTTCACCGGTGTCGGGGATGATGGGGGTGGCTCTGGGGACGTCGGGAAGGGTCGTGGATGGTCGTAAGGGTGTTAAGGACGGTTAACGAGGGTTTTAGAGGGGTCTGGAGGTGAGATCGGGGTTGGACGCGGAAGGGTATGTGGAGCTGTGAAGTGGAGGTTGCCGGGGAAGACGCCGGAGAGGACGATGGAGGCGGAGGAGGGGCTGGAGGGAGTCGTGGTTCCAAGGGAAAGAGGATGGGGGCCTTGAATGGCAGCGGGGGTGGCCGGAGAGGGCTGGAGAAGGGATGCCGGCGGTAGCTTAGGGTTTCGGGAGGAGGGAGACGATGAACAGTGCGGTGACGTGGCGCTGGATGCTGACGTGGCGGAGAGAGAAATTGACGGGGAGTGAAGAATTTCGGTGGATACGGTGCCGGCTGCGGAGAAGATGACCGACGGGGAAGAAGATGGATCTATTGTGGAATTCTGGTGGAAGCTACATTACCACTACTGCTATGATATTCTACTAATTACTCTTCATCATTCATGCATAACCTAATACAAACTACTAAGGTCCTTTTATAGAGACCTTGACAGAGTCCTAATCAAACTAGAAAACCCCCTTGCTTAATTAGCAAGTAATAAAGCTTTCAGACTTAACTCAACTTCCTAACTCAAATGGACTCTTAATTCATTCCTAACAATCAAATATCAACTAGGACTCAATTAAATATAAAAGACTAAGGATAAATACTAAATAAATACTCTAGTTTGAACTAGGGAAGTCCAAGTCAAACTAGGAAAGAAGCTGAACCAGTTTGGTTCCTCTTCTGGGTTCGAATCCAGTTGGTCGAGTCGGATCGACTCGTATCATCCCCCCTTCCTTCAGAATTGGCCTTGTCCTCAAGGCCAGAGTCAAGTCAGGTAGGAAGGCTCTATATGGCTAGACCGAATCAATTTGCTTCTGCAGCTCTGGACTCGGTGGAGAGAAAACAGGTCGATCCCATGACGGGTCCAGGGGTAGCAGGGGCAGTGCTGAAGGAGCATCTGGGGGTCGATTTGATGGCTCAGGTAACTCCAGGAATATGATCTTCAATGGCTCTCCTGGATCATCCTCATCATGTCCCATCAGTAGAGTTGCCCATGACCATAGGATGGGATCTGATGTCCATGGTTTGATCAACTGTGCAGGGACTTAGCTTGAATCTGGGTCAAGCTGGCTTTGGTCCAATCTGAAGTGAAGATGGCTGGACCATGCTTTTACTACACTAGTCTGGGCTAGAAGTTGGTTGAACCAAGTTGAATCTTTCTGGGAGGAAGGATCGATCTTTTTAGCTCGACAGTGAGGGAAGGCTCACTGTTACTTAAAAGATCGATCTTTTCTTAGGAAAAGATCGATCCTTTAGTAGCATAGAGGATTTTTCATGGTTTTGCTTGCGGGGCTTGGTATGTCGGTTTTCCTTACCGCTATATACATTGTACATATGTTTAAGCATGTTAGCCCTATAATAGGGGTAGTGGTGAACCGGGGGAGTGATGACTCCCGGGATGTTTAGAATAAACGGGCGGGTAGCCCTACAGCTTTCCTTAGCCTCGCATGGCGGCGTGCGCCGAGGGCTTTAAGTGTTATATCTGTAGGATGTTGTTTGCGGGGCTGCTTCCCGGTGCAGGTGTTGTGGTGGACTGCTGGCAGTTGGTGGTGGTACCACTGCAGCAGCTCCATAGACCTTATCTACCTGTTCACCACCCCGGGCCGGCAGGGTGCAATACCCAGATCTTGTTATTTATATCATTACATACTGTTGCATGTTTAACTGTATTGCCCTACGTATGCGCATATCATGCATTGTGTTGTGCACTAGTCGCATCTGTGTAGGGCGTTGCCGATTCGGGGCTTTCGGGTAGTCCGGATCTAGCTCTAGGACCATTGCGGGTAGCTTGGTCCAGGACTCGATTTGTAATATTCAGTCATTTTTGATGATAGGGTTAGTTTGACCTGAATACATGTTGTTTGAGGTTTAGAGGTCGTGTCGTCTCCAAAGTCGTATCCGAAGTATAGCCGGAGTCCGGTGTCCTTAAACTCTTGGGAGGAGGAGTGCCTGCCCAGCGGTGTCCTGGCCCGCCAAACAGTGTTCTGTGTCCTGTTGAGAGTATGCAGTGTTTTAGGCCTGCGTTCACGGACTTTCGGTAGGGTTATGGGACCCTTGTATACACCTAGGATAGGCTTGGGGGACGACACTGTTGTGTTCCTGCCCTTGTGAGTGTCGTAGTATAATGTCCCTGCTGAGCTTAGTGTTCACTCCAACCCGGGCTGCGTTTTGCAGGTGCTGGCGCTAGCTCTTCTTCGGTCGCCCCTACCGGGCCGGTGTTTGGTGACGTGGCTGCGTCTGGCAGTGCTTGAGGAGAGGCGATCTGTTGTACCTTTTTTGTTAATGATAGTCTCCTACGGGAGTGATAAATGAATAATTTCCCTATTTGAGGATTTTGTAATATTATATCAGTTTCAGTCTTGAGTTTGTGAATGATTGTTTGTTAATACAGGATGATTATGAATTGCTAGGGTAACCACTACGAATAGAGGGAAACCTCGTCAAAATTTTTCGCAGTAGGTTAGATTCTGTTTCACGTCGCCCGGCCCGGTTGGGCCTACGTGGGTCGGGGCGCGACACCAGTTGTCGCGCCCCGGCCCAGAAAACCCATCCGGACCGGGACACGAGGGGGGGTTCCTACATCTACTAACAGCAACTGGCGAAAACAGTTACAACAAGCAGTCCAAGGACAGAAGTAAATCTAACTCCTATTATTACAAAACTGTACATAAAACAGAGTTATATTAAGATTTACATAAACCAGTCCTCATGTACAAAAGATGTATAAAACTCAAAAGGGGTTACATCAACAGAGGTCTCCTAGAAGGCACAGCAGAAGCCATCTTGGCCCTCAAACATGCCCTGATGTCGTCGCGCCACCGCACGACGAGCAACTGGGGCCCACTGAAGGAGAGCTGGTACCTGCACCTGCAAACGCCGTCTGGGTAGGAGTGAGCACTAAGGTCAGTAGGATTCTACTCTACGCCACACACAAGGAAGGGGAAACTGCAACTGAACTAACTCCGTGCCAAGTACTGAGGCCTGCCAAAGACCCCATAAATCCCGTCAATAACCCGAAGGGTACCTGTCCAAAGTACGTCCCTCCGACAGCCACTGCCTAGGGTAGACCTCCTCCGACAATCCATGACACAGGGTGGACAAGGACGATACCTGTAGGACACCCCTCTCCAAGCGGGACCACCACACTTGGCGGAACAACCGTGGCTATGACAACCAACTCTCAGCACTCCAAGCAGCAGAGCTAACACGACCCCAAACAGCAAACTAACAGCACTACAGTCAAACCCTAGGCATCTAATGCACAATCAATAATGCATGCAACAGTATAAACAAGCAACAATCAGGGGCATACCTACGGCCCGTTTATACTAAACATTCCCGAGGGTTCATAACTCCCTCTATTAACCACAAAGCGATAAAGGGCATATAGAAAGCCCATTTATTCTACACAATCCCGGGAGTCATCACACTCCCGGTTCAACCACAAAGCGGTAACAAACAACAGTTTATATCATGCCATTCTCTGCTACCCTCAGATACTGTTCCTGGGAAACACTGGATCGATCCACACATACCCATGGACCGATCCGACTTGCCCTCAGTGAACAGACCATCTTTGGTGCAACCTGGATCGATCCAACATACCCATGGATCGATCCTACTAGTAGTCCGATCGATCCAACTCGGAAAGCCCAAGAACAAGAAACCATTCTCTACATAGCTATCCGTCGATCCGACATCCAACCGACGTCAGATTCGGGATCCAACCTAGCCTCCAATAGATCTATATGCCGGGATCAATATATCCAAAATCCAGAATGATCCAATAACTAGATTAACGGGAAAACACTAATCAAAACCGCTAATCAAAATACTTACCAGTTACTTGCTGCAACGCAGCCCTCCAGTAATAAATTCATAACAAATAATAGGAAAATCAGAAAATTATGAAAGCAGCTGGGTTTGAGAGATAACTCAGAGATCTACAACTCTTATGTTCATCACAATCCACGAACATGCACGTACTGATCGAAACACTCGCCGCAAGCCGGCTATTCTTCAAGAACAGCAGAAACCGGAAAATCCGAGATTAAACATGTATAAATCCTACTAAAATCTCAACCAAAGTTCATGAAACTTAAACCAGAAATTATACTAAGCAACATGCATCCAACAACACAAATACAGCAAGATCTAATGGCTAGATTAAGAGAAACCCATTAAACAACTCACGTAGGTAGAACACCTACCGGAACGCAATCCTCGGCTGATTCCCCGCAAACCAGTCACCAACCCAGCTCCAAACCACACCAAGGATCTTGCTCACACCGCCATGGTTCCAACGAGCCTTCAAGCTCCCAAAACAGTGGCCGGAGGAGGGAGAACGGTAGAGGAGAAGGAGCTGCCGGAAAACAGGGGAAGAAACAGAGCTCCGCGGAAAGAAGAGAAGGAAGGAAGAAGAAGAAGGAGAAGGAGCGGAAGAAAAGAGGAAGAAGAGGCCGGGAAAAGCCGGGAAGGCCGGGGAAAAGGGAGACGAGGGGAGGGAAAGTCCTCCCCTTCTGACAGGGGAGAGCGACGGCCACGACGGCGGCCGTCCTCTCGAAGGAAAACCCACCGACCCGAGTCCGATCGATCGCTCACGGGCTGCCAGCAGCCCAAAAACAGGCTTCTGCTTGCCCGAGCTGGGATCTTCCGATCCCGGGACCACCTAATCATCCTATTCAAACATATACACCAAAACAAGGCCGGTGTGTGCACACGGGTGAGAAACTAACCGATGAGGCGCAATTTACTAAATTACCCTTGTGGTCAACAACGAGCTACAGGAATAGAGGGACAGGTCCTCACACCAGTCATCTAGGCCTATCATCGTGTTTGACTGGACACCACAATTCAAATCGGGTCCAAACTACCCAACCCCAGTCTTAGGGCTAAATCTGAGCTTCAGCCTTGAGATGGCGACCCACTGATGAGTGCATGAAAGTGCACTTTGAATAGCCTTATAACCATCTCAATTTCTAGATAATTAGCCTTAATCAACATCTTTATTACTATTTTTATATCTATATGTTGCTTCACATAGTTGTGTGGAAAATGCAGGAAAAAGGAGCAAAGAAGCTGAAAAGATTACATGGATCAACTTGAAAGATTAAACTGTACCTGCTCATGAGGAACCAAATGATGTGCCATATCTGGTTGGAAAGCTCTTGAAGTGTAGATTCTGGAGAATTTTACGGTTCGTGATTCCGAGTTTTCCATGGAAAGTTACAACATTTTTCGTAACAGTGCGCAGGCTGAATGAATAGTGACGGTCGACCGTGAGATCTGTCGGTCGACTGTCGCGCTCAAAAATTCCCCCGAACGACCGTTGCATCGACCGTCACATGCAAAAATTCCCACGGTCGACTGTGGCATCATCCGTGGCATAGACCGTCAGCCTCTGTTAAAGAAAATACTTCTCAGGGTCGATGCGAAGATCGACCGTCGCTCTTCCGAATTATTTTGTACAGTTGACGGTCGACCGTGAGATCTCACGGTCGACCGCCAGATCAGCAGGGAGCGTATAATGAGCCGGATCTTACCTGAGTTTAGGCCTATAAATACAATACTTAGGGTTATCAAAGGGGATCTTTTGGAGGACTTTTCTGGAGCATCTAGAGGAAAGGAAGCCGTGTTAGGGTTTTGTTTTCTTCGTCTTTCTTTCTTTATTTTGCTTTGAACACTTTTGTCGTCTTCATGATGAACATGAGTGGCTAGTTTCTTCTCTAAGGTACCGATGTAGCCCTAACTGAATCATTCTATGTTATTGGATCATGATTATTTAATCAGTTTATTTTTCTTGTTTCATTCATTATTATAACTGAGATCTTAAATACCTTTATTTGGCCAATAAAAGTATTATAGATTGTTTTATGTGAGATTGGGCGAGGGTTCATTCCCTAATCTTGCAGGATCTATGAATGAATGAGTTTATGTCGAGCCCAGGTTCAGCTAAGAGTATTCTTGGTTCATAATTGTTCTTCAGAGCTTAATGGATTCTTGGTTAACACTTAGTTATGGGTTCATTAGCTAGGGTTAATTGAAGGTACTTGGTGAAGACTGCGGCCGAACGGATCATCATACCGGAAGAACGAGCCCTTGGAATTAAACTGAAATCTTTATTGATTCAATGCATAGAATGAGGATGTTATGGTGAAATCGGAACCTTAGTATTCATCCATCATATTTCCATCATTTTCTTATTTCGTTATTAGATCATCTATTTTTGATACTTCATATTTCTTATTTTCCATTCCTTATTTTCTTCCTTTTCTGTTCTTTAGCGTTTCACTCTAATAATCTTTACAAATCTCTGTGGGTACGATACTCGTCTTGCTACTATACTGATTGCACCGATTCGTATACTTGCGAGATCTAAAATTTATTCATCAAGTTTTTGGCGCCGTTCCCGGGGATTTGATTAGAGTTTATTAGTAGTGAATGCAAGGTCGCCGATCACGGAAAGAAAAGTCATTGCCCTTGAACGATAAAGTAGATCAAATTGGTTGGAAGAAGAGATCTATCAAAGACAGTCCACATCAGATCTAGGAGTTCAAGAGGAAGAATAAGAGGAGATGGAGCTTAATAACAATGTACGTCCTTTGGAGGAGTACGCGAGGCCTACTATTTCTACCTCACCTTCGTGCATCGCATTACCTACAGAGGCTATGAATTATGAACTTAAAAATCTACATTTTTCTATGCTTCCTGAATTTCATGGTTTACCTTCTGAAGATGCACTAACTTTTGTGAAAGATTATTATGCTATTATTCAGACTTTTCCTTTAGGTGGCATTACTGAAGATCACTTGAGGATGCGATGTTTTCCTTATACCCTGAAAGATAAAGCTAAGAGATGGTTGATGTCGTTGCCTCCTGGATCACTCACTACTTGGGATGCAATTTATAACAAGTTTGTTAGTAAATTTTATTCTCATGCCATGACTACTAACTTGAGAAGGCAAATTCCAAATTTTCAGCAAGCTGATGGAGAAGCATTTCATGAAGCATGGGATAGATTTAAGATGCTTTTGATGCAATGTGCACATCATAATTATTCTTTAGAAAATCAGATGTAATATTTTTATGATGGACTAAATCTTTCTTGTCAGACTATGGCAGATAATGCTGCAGGTGGAGCGATGTTCAAAAGGACACCACCGGAGGCATATGAAATCTATGAGATGCTAGGATCTAACTCGCAGCAGAGAGACACAAGGAATAAGGCGAGAGGCATCTATGAGCTGAACTAGAACGACGACACGACAAGGCAGATTGCAGCCCTTAACAAGAAGATAGACGCTATGATGTCCATACAAGCAAACCCGGTTGAGGTTTGATCAATTTGCAATGTTGTTGGTCATAGGTTTGACTCATGTCCTTCTAGTAGTGAATTTCCTGAATATGTGCAAGAACAAGCTAATTTGATGAATGCTTATAACCCGAGACCTAGATTTGACCCTTATGCAAATACTTACAATCCTGGTTGGAGGGAGCATCCGAATTTTTCATGGAAAAATACTGCTAATGCTTGTATGCCTACTGCTAATCAGTCTAACCCACCTGTTAAGTCGTCTTTGGAAGCGACTATGTTAGCTTTTATGCAGAAAATAGATTTAAAATGGAAAAACAAGATTCAGCCATTGCTCAACAAGGTGCAGCCATTGCACAACATGATGCGGTACTAAAGAATGTTGCAGCATCCGTTGGAAAGTTGGAAGTTCAAGTGGGACAACTTGCTGATGCTGTAAGAGCCCACGTTCCAGGCAAATTTCCGAGCCAACATGAGCAAGCAAAAGCGATCACAGTTTTTCGTTCAGGTAAGATAATTAATAATAAGATTAATCCTGAAGTTATTGATGAGTGTAATGATGATGCAAATGAGCAAGTCGAAACGGAGGAACCCTTGAAAAAGAAACCATTGGCCACATCGGCTTTTGATCATGAAAATAGAGCAAAGTCAGTTCTGGAGGTTCATCACAACACTCCTCCACCATATGTGCCGCCGGTTCCTTTTCCAGGACGCCTAAAGAAAGCCAAAATGGATAAGTCATATTCTGAAATTTATGATATTCTAGCTAAGGTTAATGTTAACTTACCATTACTTGATGTGATCAGGAATATGTCAGCATTTCCAAAATTCTTCAAGGAACTAAGTACTTCTAAGCGTAAGTATGAACCTCATGAAAAAGTGATGGTTTCAGAGACGGTAAGCGCGGTTCTACAAAGGAAGCTTCCACCCAAGCTTAAGGATCCAGGGAGTTTTAACATTACTATTACTGTTGGTGATACAAAGATAGGAGAGGCAATGCTTGATTTAGGAGCCAGTGTTAATTTGATGCCTTACTTTGTTTTTCTTCAGTTAGGTGTGGGTGAATTAAAACCTACTACAATGTCTCTACAACTTGCAGATCGTTCAATTAAATATCCATTAGGCATTGTAGAATACATTTTAGTACAAGTTGATAAATTAATTATCCCTGCTGATTTTATGATATTGGATATGGATGATGCGCCCTTACATGATAGGAATTTACCAATTTTGTTGGGACGTCCATTTATGGCCACAGCCAAGACTATGATTAATGTGCATGATGGTAAGCTCAGCATGACAGTTTTAGGTGAAATTGTTGAATTTAATGTTTTTGAATCTATGTCCTATCCTTTAAACTCTTTTGATTGTTTCTCAATAGATGTTTTAGACTCATTGGTGTTTTCTAGTTTCATGCAGGAGCAAGTGAAGACAAATTTGGAAGCGGCATTGACGATGGAAAAGGAGGAGTTGCAGAATTACGAGGGAGCAAAGGAGGTTATAGCAGCCCTTGAGGCATTGCAGCCATGCTTCCCTGATGAATCTCGGTTAGACATGCTAAACAAATCTTATTCTAAAATGGTTTCATCAATAGTTTTCCCACCAAAGCTTGAGTTAAAACCTCTTCCTAATAATCTGAAATATGCATATCTTGGTGAGAATGAAACCCTTCCTGTGATTATTGCTTCTGACATTACTCCATTGGAAGAGGAAAAATTGTTGAGAATTCTTAGGGAGCATAAAACTGCAATAGGATGGACAATTGCAGATATTAAAGGAGTAAGTCCTACTATGTGCATGCACCGCATTATTTTGGAAGAGGATGCCAAACCTATACGAGACGCCCAGCGTCGCCTCAACCCGAACATGAAAGACGTTGTTCGGGAGGAGATCCTTAAGTTGCTCGATGTTGGCGTTATATACCCTATTTCTGACAGCAAATGGGTAAGTACAGTTCACGTGGTGCCTAAGAAATCAGGGATAACAGTTGTGAAGAATGAGAACAATGAGCTCATACCCACGAGGATGACTACTGGATGGCGTGTCTGCATCGATTATCACAAGCTTAATGCAGCTACTAAAAAGGACCACTTTCCTTTACCTTTTATTGATCAAATGCTTGAACGCTTAGCTGGTCACTCATTTTATTATTTTCTTAATGGATTTTCAGGTTATAATCAAATTGCTATAGCCCCAGAGGACCAAGATAAGACAACTTTCACCTGTCCGTTTGGAACATTCGCATACAGAAGGATGCCGTTCGGATTGTTCAATGCACCTGCCACCTTTCAAAGATGCGTGATATCGATTTTCTCTAACACCTAACCGTTTGGAACATTCGCATACAGAAAGGTTTGTCGAGTTATTCATGGATGATTTTTCTGTATTTGGGAATTCTTTTGATAATTGCCTCGCACACCTAACCTTGGTGCTTAAAAGATGTGAAGAGACAAATTTGACATTGAGCTGGGAGAAGAGTCATTTCATGGTAAGGCAAGGTATTGTTTTGGGACATGCTATTTCTAGTAAAGGTATTGGAGTAGATAAAGCAAAAATAGATTTGATTGAGAAATTACCGCCCCCTACTTCTCTGAAAGGTGTGCGGAGTTTTTTGGGCCATGCAGGATTTTATCGCAGATTCATTAGAGATTTTTCTAAAATTGCACGACCTTTGTGTGATTTATTGGCCAAAGATAGTGAGTTTAAGTTTAGTAAAGCTTGTCTTGATGCTTTCAATACTTTGAAAGAGAAATTGATTACTGCACCAATTATTATGCCTCCTGATTGGTCATTGCCCTTTGAAATAATGTGCGATGCTTCTGATTATGCTATAGGGGCTGTTTTAGGACAAAGGGTAAATAAGGTCTCTCATGCTATTTATTATGCAAGTCGTACACTCAATGATGCTCAAATCAATTACTCAACTACTGAAAAAGAATTACTTGCTGTTGTTTTTTATTGGAGAAATTTCGCTCTTATTTGATTGGATCTAAAGTTATTATTTATTCAGATCATGCAGCATTGAAATATCTACTAACCAAAAAGGATACCAAGCCAAGGTTAATCAGGTGGATCCTACTGCTGCAAGAGTTCGATTTGGAAATAAGGGACAAGAAAGGGAGCGATAATGTAGTGGCAGATCACTTGTCACGATTGGAACACATGGCCGGCCCTAAGGATGTACAACGCATCCAAGAATGCTTTCCCGATGAACAACTATTTTCTGTGAATGGTAAAGAGCCATGGTATGCGGATATTGTTAACTATTTAGCTAGTAATGTTCTGCGTGCTGATTTAAGTTCACAAGAAAAGAAAAATTTTTGTCCACAGTTAGATATTACTTTTGGGATGACCCTTATTTATTTAAACATTGTTCCGATCAAATAATAAGGCGTTGTATTCCAGAATATGAGCATGATGATATATTGAAATTTAGTCATGAATTAACGTGTGGAGGACACTTTGGAGGTAAGAAAACTGCTTTTAAAGTTCTTCAATCTGGTTTCTTTTGGCCTACATTATTCAAAGATGCATTTAATTTTGTTGCTAAGTGTGACAGATGTCAACGATCAGGGAATATAAGCAAAAGGAATGAGATGCCTCTTACAAATAATCTGGTGGTGGAATTGTTCGATGTTTGGGGCATAGGCTTTATGGGACCGTTTCCTCCATCATACGGGTACACGTATATTATTGTTGCTGTAGATTATGTATCTAAGTGGATTGAAGCAATTGCAACCAGAAACAATGACAGCAAGACCGTGGTGGGATTCTTGAAAGATATGATTTTTACAAGGTTTGGTACACCTCGGGCGATTATAAGTGATGGGGGATCACACTTTTGCAATAAAGCATTTGATTCCTTATTAAAGAAGTACAACATCACCCATCGGGTAACAACCCCGTATCACCCTCAAACATCAGGCCAAGTGGAGGTGCGCAATAGGCTAATAAAGACGATCCTGGAACGGATTGTTGGCACTAAAAGGAAGGATTGGGCAGTGAAATTGAATGATGTTCTTTGGGCGTATCGCACCGCATATAAAACTCCTATTGGTATGAGCCCTTATCACATTGTGTTTGGAAAAGCATGTCATTTACCTGTGGAGTTGGAGTATAGGGCATATTGGGCAATCAAGCAGCTGAATTTTGACATGAGAGAAGCGGGGGATATGAGAAAGATGCAATTGAACGAATTGGATGAGCTGCGGAATGAAGCGTACGAGAATGCTAAGATTTACAAGGAAAGAACCAAGCTCTATCATGATAAAGTAATACAACGGAAGGAGTTTACACCAGGTATGAAAGTTTTACTTTATAACTCACGAATGAAATTCTTTCCAGGTAAATTAAGGTCAAGATGGACGGGTCCCTTTAAAGTGACACAAGTATCTCCTCATGGTGCTGTTGAAATTGAGAATGAAAGGAGTGGAAGCAAATTCAAAGTCAATGGGCACCGTTTAAAGTTGTATTTGGAAGGACCATCAGAAGTTGTGGATGCCACAAATTTTGTTGAACCTTAAGGCTTTGCAGTACGTCTTGCCTAGACGTTAAATAAAGCGCTGGGTGGGAGGCAACCCACCAAGGTAACTTGTTTTTAAGTTTCAATTTTTAGTTTTCATTTTTATGTTTCTCTTTTGTTTTCTTTTAGGTTTTCAACCACCCTGAGGATCCTTGAGGAGATGTTCGCTACTCTATCAGGTGGCCTCTTTCTTATTTACAGTATCTTGTCTCTTCTTTCTCTAGAAATTTTTGGATTGCCACCTCCTACATATTTTTATTGGATAAATGCACACATTGAGGACAATGTTAATTTCAGGTTGGGGGGTGTAGACATTCCTTGAGTATTGCATGCTACCTTGTGGGTATAATAGTGTTAAATTGTACATGAGCTGAAATTTTTATACGTATTATACATGTTGCTTCCATATGGATTGGCCTATATATGGATTGCATGCGTGATAACCTGAAGGTAGAATATCATATGACTCACACACGGACACTTTATGTGCAGTGAAGACCGCGGCCGAACAGATCATCATACCGGAAGAACGAGCCCTTGGAATTAAACTGAAATCTTTATTGATTCAATGCAAAGAATGAGGATGTTATGGTGAAATCGGAACCTTAGTATTCATCCATCATATTTTCATCGTTTTCTTATTTCGTTATTAGATCATCTATTTTCGATACTTCATATTTCTTATTTTCCCTTTCTTATTTTCTTCCTTTTCTGTTCTTTAGCGTTTCACTCTAATAATCCTTACAAATCTCTATGGGTACGATACTCGTCTTGCTACTATACTGATTGCACCGATTCGCATACTTGCGAGATATAAAATTTATTCATCACCAACAGATCACCCACGTCCTAACCATGCAACTAATGCAAAACAGAGAATGCATGCTATGAAAATGCACAAGAAAGAGATAAGCATGCAACAGTATGATAAAACATCATATAAGACCAAATGGATCGCTGCAGGGTACTACCAACCGCTGCCAGCCGATCCGCAGCGGGTCCAGGCAATTATGACGGTACCACGACCATCAATCGCGGACTCCTGCAACGGGAAGCAACCCTGAAAACGCTGATGAACAGTAAAATTTAATATTATATGTTTCGAACATATAATATTACTAAAACACCAAACATCCTCTACTTAGAGGCTAATTGACCCGTCTATCCAACGTCCAAACAACTTCAGATTCAAGATCCAACTTAGCCACCAGTAGATCAACATACCGGAATCAACATATCCAAAATTCATAAACATCCAACGGCTAGATTAACGGGAACACACTAATCAAAACTGCTAATCAAACTAACTTACCATTGCTTGCTGCAACGCAGCCCACCAGTAAGAAATTCATAACAAATCGTAGGAAAATCAGACAATTATGAAATAAGTTGGTTGTGAGAGTAGATTCTAAGATCTACCACTCTTATGTTCATCACAACCCAAAACATTGCATGTACTGGTCGGAAAACTCGCCGCAAACCGGCTGTTCTTCAAGAACAGCAGAAACCGGAAAATCCGAGATTAAACATGCTTAAATCCTGCTAAAATATCAACCAAAGCTTATGAAATATAAACCAGAAATTAGAATAAGCAAGAGACATCCAACAACACAAAGAACAACAAGATCTACCGGCTAGATCTAGAGAAAACCAAAAAAGAACACTCGTTGGTAGAAACCTACCAGAAACGCATTCCTCGGCTGATTCCCCATAAACCAGTCACCAACAAAGCTCCGAACCACACCTAGGATGTTCCTCACACTGCCACGGATCCAACGAGCTTTGAAACGCACAAAACGGTGCCCGGAGGAGGGAGAACGAAGAGGAAGAAGGGGCTGCCGGGAAAAACAGGGGAAGCAGAGAGAAAAAAGAGAAGGAGAAGAGAGAGGGGGAGTAAAATACACGGGTATTGTAGCTACAGTAGCCGGCCTACTGTGGCTACAGTAGCCGACCAGCTATAGTGGTCGCGATCCGACCGCCCATCTCGATCCTGCCCGATCGAGCTCCGATCTTTTGATCGAGAACGCCTATGAGAATCTAATCAAACACAAATAATAATCAGAGGCTGTGTGTGCACCACGCGGGTGTGAAACAAATCAACATGGCGTAATTTACCAAATTGCCCCTTGTGGTCTAAGAAACAATACGATCCACCAGATCGAGCGCTCGATGTGAAATAATCAAACGACCCATAGGCCCGACCCAGCCGGTCAACCCAGGAGTACAGGGACAGGTCCTCACAAGTGGTGGGCACGGATCCGGGGCTGGACGGAGTCACCCCGGAGGTGGAGGCGGGAGGTGAGGGCATGTGTTTTCCCTCCCAGAGCGTGAGCAGCCGGACACCGTATAGTTGTGCCAGCCGCCACCGCAGTACCATCAGGCTGCAACAGAGGCATCCGTACTTCGAGATATCTTTCAGTTTTCTAGTTCTTTAGTAGATGTAGTGATAGATTCCGGAGCGTATCATTCCTATGTTTCTAGGATGTGTGTGGCATCGTTAGAATTAGAGATGAGTTAACTAGAGTTGGCATAGTTAGTGGACTCACCGATAGGCGGGATAGTCAGGGTAGACCGGGTCTGCCGATCGTGTTCGTTGGAGGTTGGAGATTGGAGGCCTCCGTGTCTGTCTAGACCTGCGACTGTGGACTATTATGGCTTGGTTAGTAGCATACCAGGTCGTCATCGACTATGGTTGGAGGAGCGTGGTCGCTTAGACGCCCGATGGGACCCGATTCGTGTTGTTGGGGGATCGGTTCTCAGGCGATTCCTTTGCTTGTGGTGTGGAAAGGCGTGGTGGCGAGCATTCAACCTTGCTGGCCAGCCTATCCCTGTTTGGTTCTGAGGGAGTGCAGCAGAGCAGTTTTCCCAAGATTGTGTGTGACTTTGCAGACGTGTTTCCCGATGAGTTGTTGGGGCTTCCACCGTCCAGAGAGGTCGATTTTGAGATCGACCTTGTGCCTGGCACTGCACCGATCTCTCTTCCAGCCTTCAGGATGGCACCAGTAGAGTAGAGTGAGTTGAGGACTCAATTGGACGAGTTGACCAGCAGAGGGTTCATCCATCCCAGCACCTCTATCTAAGGAGCTCCAGTGTTGTTGGCGAAGAAGAAGGATGGTACGCTTCGACCTTGTATAGACTACAGACGCCTCAACAAGGTGACCGTGAGGAACAGGTATTCGATGCCGCGGATCGATGACTTTTTCGACCTGTTGTGAGGATCGTCGGTCTTTTCGAAGATCGATCTCCGCACAGGCTACCAGCAGTTGAGAGTTCGGGATTTCGACATCCCGAAGACGGCTTTCCGGACTCGGTACGCCCTGTACGAGTTCGTAGTGATGTCGTTTGGGCTGACGAATGCACCAGCAACGGTCATGCATCTGATGCAGAGGATCTTCCAGCCGTTCCTGGATCATTTCGTGACGGTGTTCATCGACGATATTCTGATCTATTCTCAATCAGAGGAGGATTATGAGCAACACTTGGCGATAGTGTTGCAGCTACTTCAGGAGAATCGGTTATATGCCAAGGCTTCCAAGTGCGAGTTCTGGCTTGCACATGTGAAATTCCTTCTACACGTGGTGTCAGCAGCACGGATCTTAGTCAACCCCGCCAAGGTCGAGGTAGTCGTGCAGTGGCAGAGGGCGAGGACAATGTTCGAGGTCCTCAATTTCCTTGGCCTCGCGGGATACTACAGGATGTTCGTGATGGACTTCTCCCGAATTGTCGGACCGATGACCAGACTGACATAGAAGGCCATCCCGTTTGAATGGGATGATGCTTGTGAGTGAGCCTTTGTGGAGCTGAGGGTGAGGTTGACCAATGCGTCGGTGCTGATTGTTCCCGGGCGAGGTGTATGTTACAGTGTCTACTATGATACCAGCGGTGAGGATTTGGGATGTGTCCTCATGCAGGATGGGCACGTAGTTGCCTATGGTTCTCGTCAGCTGAAGAATCATGAGAGGAAGTATCTGACCCATGACTTGGTGCTAGCAGCCATGGTCTTCGCCCTGAAGAAATGGTGGCATTATCTCTATGGCGAGAAGTTCTCAGTATTCTCGGACCATAAGAGTTTGAGGCACGTTTTCACCCAACATGACCTCAACCAGAGGCAGCAACGCTGGATGAAGCTACTGGAGGACTACGACTTCGAGTTGCATTACCATCCGAGGAAGAGAAATGTCGTGGCGGACACGCTAAGCAGACAGGCGAGAGAGACCAGAGCAGCAGTGGCAGGCAGTAGCGATAGTGGGGTAGTTGGGGCTCGAGTTCGAGGATCAAGGTTCTAATGTCGCCCAAATGTGTGTCGCATAGCAGTCGCGATGCAGCACAACATTAGAGAGGTCGATCCCATAGGGAAACAACATAAAGGATCCAGAAAGGTAACAATGTATCGAAAACAATCAAGAGCGTAAAAGTTAGGAAAGTTAGATCAAAGATTTAATGGTAAACTAAAGTTAACAAAAGAAATCAAAATTTTGATAAGGCTAGGATTCAGGAATTCTTCACTCGGACTTGGGTTCTTCTCTTATCAATGGTTCATGTAAAACTCAGTCAAGGGATTCACATAAATGTCTCTTCCTATGATCGGTTCTTCTCGTTATAGCCCTAACTTCGTCCTACCAGAACCTCAGAATACACGATACCGGCTATCACTACAGGCGTGCAGCAAAGTTTCACGGGATAAAGGCCTAACCTTGTCTTAACAGATCCCGAATAATATGCAATACCAGTTGTCACTACGGACAATGTATATCAAAAGTTTCACGAGACTAGGTAGGAGAATGAAAAGAGATAATTATGGAATCACAATATCATAAAAGAAGCAAGACAGGATTTATAATAATGTTCAACCAGAAAGCAACATGTAAAGATCCAATACACATATAGAGTTTAAACAATAAAGATCAAAACATGAACCATCGATGAAGAAGAAACACTCACCCTTGCTCAGTTATCCATCCGCCATACCTCGAGGATTACTCGTCCATGGATGGTGGATTGGTCTCCTTCTTTCTCCAGAAAAGTCCAGAAAAATTCTCCAAAAAAAGCCCAAAAAAACCTCTCTTGACTAACCCTAAGTTTCCTATTTATAAGCCCCAAAAGTTAAGAAACTCAGGTTAGGTTTAAACCCGTTATACGCTCGCGGTCGATCCGATGATCGATGTGACGGTCGATGATGTGATGTCGTAGGCACTCAAAAATAAAACCAATACCCTTCAAAATAAATGTAGTAGTGCGAGTACGAGTCGATCCCACGAAGAGTATTTGGCCTAGTTTTGTGGTTAGCGAACAAAGATTGGGGGTTTTAAACGTGGGGAAAACAAAAAAGAAATAATTAAAGCGAAGAATTGAATTAAATCAAGAGAATAAACCTTGGTCTGAGTCAACATCCACCATCGGAATCCAACAACTGATCATCGATGCAAGTATATATCAATTCATACCATGAATATTCACCGTTCGAATTAAATTCGAATCTCTCCTCAATCATAGTTAATTAGAAACAAGCGATCTAATCAACCCTAACTACTAAACAACCTAAGACACGTGCTGTAGATTTAATCTAGTAGCAGCCTTAAGAATAGGGAGATCGATGACGTTAAACAACACAAGCACAAGCGGTTGCATTTAATCCAGTCGAACATTCTTCCTAAGATCCAACCATCTCTGAAACACAGCAAATCAATAGATCCTAGTTGCTTCGCAGATTAGAGGGATCAAACAATTACTGATTTGATATCCAACCTAGCATTAGATCGCAATGAATAATAAACTAGTAGGCTTCCTAGCAATTAATCAAGACAATCATGAAGATTTAATCTCAGAAGAACATCCAATACTCAAGTATAAACTGAACAATAAAAATAGATTAGATTTCATAGTTTCATTGATTCCGAGGTTTCAGTCTCCTCGACCAAGAATTAAGGTTTAGCCACGCAAGGCCATTAAGAACAATCCAATCCTTTAAAGAAGAAAGAAGAACCCTAGAAATATCAAAGAAATAGAAAGGAGCAGCCAAAAAACCTCTAGAATTCACCCCCATAATCCCTAAAAAGAACCCTATTTATAGCCCATAAGTTTCCCATCCTCAGATTTGATCTGATTCGTTGAATTTCTTCACTGGGAAAGTAGGATTGATCCCTCTATGGGTGTCAGATCGATCCTTCTCATCGGAATCTTTAATTTCTGGCTACGCCCGAGTTGGATCGATCTTACCATAGGTGTCGGATCGATCTTCTAAGTAGGATGGATAGTAGGATCGATTGGACTGTGTACAGCTGAAAAGTATGCGTTCTGTCAGGTTTCTGCATAGATGGATCGATCCTATTAGGGAGACGGATCGATCGGACTTTCCAGAGTATTTACTTGTCTGCCATGCAGACTGCGCCATCGGTACTAAAAATCCGTAACTTCCTCTAGGAAACTCGGAATCACGAATCGTAAAATTCTCTAGAAACTAGACTTCAAGAGCTTTCCATCCATATATGACACATCATCTGGTTCTTCATCAGCAGGTACAGTTTAATCTTTAAAGTTGATCCAAATACTCTTTACAGCTTCTTTTCGTACTTAAGGACTTCAATTGCATCCTAAATCAAAATATAAGAATAATGAGTGTATTTAGGTACCAAATAAGCACAGGAGACTAAGTATTAAGGGATAAAAATATAACATTATGCATCATCATTAAATTCCCCCACACTTAGCTTTTGCTCGTCCTCGGGCAAAACTAAAATTCACTCTACTCAAAATCAAGGTTGCAACGCCATCAACAAAGAACAATCAAACTCTTCACAACTCATAACATATCATGAACAAACATTTCTGAATAGCTTGATATCAATTAGTAAGCATTTTCACTTGAAAATGCAGCAAACTAAAATAAGTAGACCCTCACGGAAATAAACACTCAACTGTCATGTGTTTGAAGGGTATGTATTTCACTCAAATTCATTCCAATGAAAATGATCTACCATAAGCTTGCATATCTTCTCATTCTCCACCACTAGAATCACATGCATAACACGGATCATAAGGACTTTCAAGGGTTGTAACGGGGTTTAGGGTCAAGGCGAGAAATATTTGGGAATGTAGCTCAAAAGCCAATGGAACTAATGGAGCAAAAATACATCAATAATACATGTATAACCAATCACTCCATTCAAGAACTTCTTCAATATGACTTTAAAGCACTCACACCATGTAACATTTCTTTGTAGAAATCATACATAACCATACCCCTTTTCTTGGAGTATTAGGAGGATTCAAAACCACATTTTGTACCATGAGAAACAGTTTCCTCCTTCATTTTTTTCATTCTTTTCTTTCTTTTTCTTTTCTGATTTTTTTTTTAGTAGACTGACCTATAGAACTCATAAATTGCGAATGAAAACATGATCCATGTTCCAATTTTTCAATCACAGCCATACTGATGAATAAATTTTATATCTCGCAAGTATACGAATCGGTGCAATCAGTATAGTATCAAGACGAGTATCGTACCCACAGAGATTTGTAAAGATTATTAGAGTGAAACGCTAAAGAACAGAAAAGAAAGAAAATAAGGAAGGGAAAATAAGAAATATGAAGTCTCGAAGATAGATGATCTAATAACGAAATAAGAAAACGATGGAAATATGATGGATGAATACTAAGGTTCCGATTTCACCATAACATCCTCATTCTATGCATTGAATCAATCAAGATCTCAATTTAATTCCAAGGGCTCGTTCTTCCGATATGATGATCCGTTCGGCCGCGGTCTTCACCAAGTACCATCAATTAACCCTAGCTAATGAACCCATAACTAGGTGTTAATCAAGAATCCATTAAGCTCTGAAGAACAATTATGAACCAAGAATACTCTTAGCTTGAACCCGACCTCGACATAAACTCATTCATTCATAGATCCTGCAAGATTAGGGAATGAACCCTCGCCCAATCTCACATGAAACAATCTATAATACTTCTATTGGCCAGATGAAGGTATTTAAGATCTCAGTTATAATAATGAATGAAACAAGGAAAATAAACTGATTAAATAATCATGATCCAATAACATAGAATGATTCAGTTAGGGCTACATCGGTACCTCATAGAAGAAACTAGTCACTCATGTTCACCTGGAGGGCAACAAAACTAATGAAGAAAAAAAGAAGAAATAAGAAAAGAAAACCAAGCCTGGAACCCTTCTCCTCGCCACCAAACGCTGCCAAAAAGTCCTCCATGATTAACCCTAAGTTTCCTATTTATAGCCCCAAAGTCTCTCTATCCACGGATTAGATCTAAACCGTTGATTTTCTTCACTGGGAAAGTCGGATCGATCGGACTTCAGGTTATGGATCGATCCGTTGCGTAGAAATCCGCTGTTTTTGGCTATTCCCGAGTCCGATCGATCGGACTACGGGTGTCGGATCGATCGGACCCCGTAGGAGGGATGGAGGGATCGATCGGACCCCTTATAGCTGAAAAATATATGTTCTGTCACGTTTCTGCGTAGTCCGATCGATCGGACTCTGGGTGTCGGATCGATCGGACTTCCAGCTTATTTTCAGTTCTGCCATTCAGACTGCGCCATCGGTACTAAAAGTGCCGTAACTTTCTCTAGGAAACTCGGAATCATGAACCGTAAATTTCTCCAGAATCTAGACTTCAAGAACTTTCCAACCCTATATGGCACATCATCTGGTTCTTCATGAACAGGTACAGATTAATTTTTGAAGTTGATCCATATACTCTTTTCAGCTTCTTTTAGCCCCAATTTCCTGCATTTTCCAAACAACCATGTGAAGCAACATATAGATGTAAAAATAGTAATAAAGATGTTGATTAAGGATAATAATCTAGCAATTGAGATGGTTATAAGGCTTTTCAGAGTGCACTTTCATGCACTCATCACATACCACCGATCCAAACACCCCCACACTTGAAACTTGCACACCCATACATATAATAATGATAATCAATGCTCCACTAGTCCTATGGCTTGGGTATCGGCATTGTTTTTCAGGTTTAAAGCTTATAATGTGGGTTAACAATGAAGTCAATACAGCTCAAAGGTGTTTAGCAAAAGGAAAAAGTAATTGCAAGGTAGGCTATTTGGCTTATGTAGCTTATAACAAAGAGGACCTTAATCATGTTCATGTCTGTATGTGTCAATGTAATCTTGAATAGAATCAAAGCATGTTCTAGAGAAACAAATCCATGGAAGAATATCTCTCATGAAAGAAAATAGTGAGACTGATATGAATGTGTCAGTCTAGAGGCTCAAAATCTCACCAGCTTTTGTCTACTCATTTAGTCACTACTATCTCAAGAAAAATAACTCAACTAATCAATTCTAAGACCCAAGATTACTCATTCAATAATGTTATGAATATGTCAAGCTTAACTAGTTCTCGCTCATGGCAAATGCAACCTAGATCTCCTCCCCCACACTTGAAACTGATATTGTCCTCAATGTAAGGTGAAATGCAAAGAAAAGACAAAAATAAATATAACTAAAATCGAAACGCGAAAATAAAAAGAGAAAGGAACGAACTCCGCTTGGGTTGCCTCCCAAGCAGCACCTTTGTTTATTGTCATTGGCTCGACTTCATGCTTTCTTCTCTGAATACTGTGGGAGTTGCCAAACTTTGAATTTCAATTGACAGAATAGCTGAAATCCTACCCAAGGCTCCTCAGGGTGGCCGAATGTCCATAACAACCATGGCTGGGTGAATTCTTCAGGTAGGATAGGGGATGCTTGATCACCTAAAAACAAAAGTAAAGCAAAGGAAAAACAAAAGCAAACATGCAAGCACACAATCTAAATATAATTCAAGCACGCTCAAGCACACAATAAAGCAAATAAAGCAAACTAAACCACTCTATACCATATAGAGAATTTTAAATCGTGCCCTCGGTGGACGTTCTATAGCAAGATCACATGATCGAAAATAAATCCGCCGAGATATGAAAATATCTACTAAGATCATCTCCTTTTTAACCACTAATGAAGATGAAATAGTCACAGGAAAAATACCTCGCGACGTACTAGGAATGCTTTCAACTTCAGTCGGAGGAGGTTCGTCGAATAAGTTCTCTTGGTATTCTCGACGGTCGACCGAATCTTTCTTGCTGTCGACTGGACATGGCTGGACAGCTTCTTCATCTGCCTTCTGTAGACACTCCCCCGAAGCATCTCCAACCGCAACTTCCAATTCCCTCACATCAATAGAATAAACATGAAAATCATCAGTAGGATATTTCTTGGCATCATATATTTCAAACTTAACAATTTTACCATCAAATTCCATGGTAAGTATGCCACTACGCATATCTATCTTAGTATTGGATGTCTTTAAGAATGGTCTTCCCAACAAAATAGGAGTACTATGATCATCATTCTCCTTATCAAGCACATAAAAATAAATAGGGAAAACTAAATCATTAACTTGCACAAGAATATATTAAACTACACCTTTAGGATAGACTTTAGATCTGTCAGCCAATTGAATCACAACACCAGTTTCATTCAAAGGTCCAAGTTTTAAAGAAGCATATATAGAATATAGCATGACAATGATAGAAGCTCCTAGATCTAACATGGCCTTCTCAAATTTGGTATTACCAATTGTACATGGGATAGTGATGAATAAATTTTATATCTCACAAGTATACGAATCGGTACAATCAGTATAGTAGCAAGACGAGTATCGTACCCACAGAGATTTGTAAAGATTATTAGAGTGAAACGCTAAAGAACATAAAAGGAAGAAAATAAGGAAGGGAAAATAAGAAATATGAAGTATCGAAAATAGATGATCTAATAACGAAATAAGAAAACGATGGAAATATGATGGATGAATATTAAGGTTCCGATTTCACCATAACATCCTCATTCTATGCATTGAATCAATAAAGATTTCAGTTTAATTCCAAGGGCTCGTTCTTTCGGTATGATGATCCGTTCGGCCGCGGTCTTCACCAAGTACCCTCAATTAACCCTAGCTAATGAACCCATAACTAAGTGTTAACCAAGAATCCATTAAGCTCTAAAGAACAATTATGAACCAAGAATACTCTTAGCTTGAACCCGGCCTCGACATAAACTCATTCATCCTGCAAGATTAGGGAATGAACCCTCGCCCAATCTCACATAAAACAATCTATAATACTTTTATTGGCCAGATAAAGGTATTTAAGATCTCAGTAATAATAATGAATGAAACAAGGAAAATAAACTGATTAAATAATCATGATCCAATAACATAGAATGATTCAGTTAGGGCTACATCGGTACCTTAGAGAAGAAACTAGCCACTCATGTTCATCATGAAGACGACAAAAGTGTTCAAAGAAAAATAAAGAAAGAAAGACG
Organism: Narthecium ossifragum; assembly: GCA_963920575.1. NCBI lineage: Eukaryota > Viridiplantae > Streptophyta > Magnoliopsida > Dioscoreales > Nartheciaceae > Narthecium > Narthecium ossifragum. Next base: position 13,463,075 of record OY986973.1, read on the forward strand.
AAGAAAACAAAACCCTAACACGGCTTCTGATGGTCCAAGAGGGGGGGGTGAATTGGACTCTTTTGCGGAAATACAATAGATGAAAACCATGTTAAAATGCTAGAAGACTAGTATGCTTGTTTAGATATGAAAACTATAAGTAAAGCATGCAATGAAGGATGAGAGAAAGAGTTAGGAGATTTGTACCAGATTTTATAGTGGTTTGGCAAACCTTGCCTACGTCCACTCTCTCAAGGCTCTCCTTGAGATTCCACTACTTGTAATCTTCCCTTACAAGTTTTCCGACTAAGCTTCCGGGTGCTTGGCAACCTTACAAATCCTCCAACAACTGCTGGAGCTCCCCCTCAAGCTTACGGGTGCTTGAGAACCTTACAAATCACTCCAAGCTCTCTCTTGGATATTTCTCTCAAAGTCTACTTCACACTTGAAGTAGTTTTACAAAGGTTAAAGCTCTCAAAAGAAGATTAAAACTTGTTACAATGTAAACTAATATCTCCCTTAGTCTTACCCCAAGTTTCCTGCATCTTCTCATATATAGTTGAGCTTTAGGGCCTCAAAAAATAGCTTCCAACGGCTATTTTCAGTTTCTGCTACGGCTCTTTAATGGCTAGTTTTTGGGCTCACGGTCGATCCATGCATCGTTCATCACGCCTCACGGTCGACCGTCGCATCGTCCGTCACATCGTCCGTCAGGCTCTGTCAAGAAAAAAGCTTCCCACGGTCGATGCACCGATCGACCGTCACACCTTATTTTTCTTCAAAACAGCCTCACGGTCGATCCACGGATCGACCGTCACACCTCACGGTCTATCCACGGATCGACCGTCGCATCCTACGGATGTACATAAATCCTCCACGGTCGATCCATGGATCGACCGTCGCGTCTCACGGTCGATCCACGGATCGACCATCGCATCTCACGGATGCATCCACGTATCATCCGTCAGCTCCACGGATGCATCCATGCATCATCCGTCAGCTCTACGGATACATCCATGTATCATCCGTCAGCTCCACGGATGCATCCATGCATCATCCGTCAACAGAATAATAGCTCAAATATGAAAGTTAAAGCTTGTTATCAACATATATTTTATCACATATATATTTTAACATTTAAGAACATATTGGCATCATCAAAACATAATCAAAACGTCATTAGGGCTAACAATCCTCTCCTCCAGATGCTCTAGAAAAGTCCTCCAAAAGATCCCCTTTAATAACCCTAAGTATTGTATTTATAGGCCTAAACTCGGGTTAGATCCGGCTCATTATACGCTCCCTGCTGATCTGGCGGTCGACCGTGAGATCTCACGGTCGACCGTCAACTGTACAAAATAATTCGGAAGAGCGACGATCGATCTTCGCATCGACCCTGAGAAGTTTTTTCTTTAACAGAGGCTGATGGTCGATGCCACGGATGATGCCACGGTCGACCGTGGGAAGTTTTGCATGTGACGGTCGATGCGACGGTCGTTCGGGGGAATTTTTGAGCGCGACGGTCGACCGTCCGATCTCACGGTCAACCGTCACTATTCATTCAGCATGCGCACTGTTACGAAAAATGTTGTAACTTTCCGTGGAAAACTCGGAATCATGAACCGTAAAATTCTCCAGAATCTACACTTCAAGAGCTTTCCAACCATATATGGCACATCATCTGATTCTTCATGAGCAGGTACAGTTTAATCATTCAAGTTGATCCATGTAGTCTTTTCAGCTTCTTTGCTCCTTTTTCCTGCATTTTCCACACAACTACGTGAAGCAACATATAGATATAAAAATAGTAATAAAGATGTTGATTAAGGCTAATTATCTAGCAATTGAGATGGTTATAAGGCTATTCAGAGTGCACTTTCATGCACTCATCACATAGTAAACATACCTTGATCTTTACACTTTGCAGGAATTTTTCTTTGAAGAATTACAGAAACATTTTTCCCTACTTTCACCTTCTCACATCCTTTAAGTTTCTGTTTCCTCTTAATTGTACAGAATTCTTTCAAGAATTTAGCATAACGAGGTACTTGTTTAATAGCATCTAAGAGTGGAATATTTACCTCGCATCGGCGAAAAGTCTCATATAGATCTGAATACTTCTCATATCTTCTTGATTCTGTTAAAGCTTGAGGAAAAGGAGATACAGGTTTATAATCAGAAAGAGGTGGAAACTTAAGTTTAGGTACATCATCGTCATCAGGAAAGTTTTTGTTCACAACAATATTTTGCTCTTTTCCTTGCGGTGACGATGCAGTGACTTCCTTTGCTGGAACCTCAACTTCTTTACCACTTCTCAAAACAATTGCACTTGTATTTTCTCTTGAATTTATTACCGTTTGAGAGGGCAATTTACCCGAACTTTGTGCCTCTAGCTTGCTAATTGCAGTCGCCATCTGGCCCATCTGATGTTCCAAACCTTGAATACTGGCCTTCGTCTCCTGTTGAAATTGTAAAGTATTAGTAGTAAGAGATTTAACTATATCTTCTAAAGACATACCAGAATTAGAAGTTGGGTTTGGTTGTTGTCTCGGGGGGTATGTGTGAGGACCTGCCCCTCTACCCCTATGGCTCGTTGTAGACCGCAAGGGCAATTTGGTAAATTGTGGCTTGTTGATTTGTTTCACACCCGCGTGTGCACACACTGGCCTTGTATGTGTTAGTGTTTATTTAGAATGGCTAGGTGGACCCTGGATCGGAAGATCCCAGCTCGGGCGCGCGAAAGCTTGCCTTTGGGCAGCTGACGACCCTTGAGCGATCGATCGCTCCTTGGGACGATCGATCGGACTCGTGAGCGAGTCGGTGGGTTTTGATTCGGGGCGAGAACGATCGATCGCTCCTTGGAGCGACCGATCGGACTCGAGTCGGTGGCTTTTCTGCTTCGCGAGGACGGCCGCCGTTGGGCGTCGATCTCTCGTGTCAGAGGGGGAGGACTTTCCCTCCCCTCCCATCTCTTTTCCCCCCTTCCCCCGGCGTTCCCCTTTCCCTCCTTTTCTTCCCCTCCTCTTCCTCCTTCTCCTCCTTTCTTCTTCCTCCTTTCTTCTCCCGAAACCTCTGCTTCTTTCCCCTGTTTTCGGCAGCCAACTTCCTCTCCTCCATTCTCCCTCCTCCAACCATCTTTTTCGGCGTTCTAAGGCTCATTGGATCCGTGACAACGAGAGGAAGATCTCTGAAGTGGTTTGGAAGCTTGTTGGTGATCAACTCGTGGGGAATCAGCCGAGGAAAGCGCTGCTAGGTAGGGTTATACCTACTGATGTTATTTTCGGGTTTTCTCTAGATCTAGCCGTTAGATCTTGTTGATCCTTGTTTTGTTGGATTTCTTATGCCTATTAGAATTATGAATTTAAGTTTCATGTTATTTGGTTGAGATTTGAGTAGGTTTTATGCATGATTAGTCTCGGATTTCCGGTTTTCTGCTGTTCTTGAAGAACAGCCGGCGTGCGGCGAGTTTTTCGGCCGGCGTGTACATGATCTTGGGTTGTGATGAATATAAGAGTTGTAGATCCTTGAATCTACTCTCTAACCCCACTAATTTCATAGTTTTCCGATTTTTCTACGATTTGTTATGAATTGTTTGCTGGAGGGCTGCGTTGCAGCAATTAAATTGGTAAGTGAGTTGATTAGCGGTTGTGATTTGTATTTTCCCGTTAATCCAACCGTTGGATGATTATGAATTTTGGATATGTTGGTCATGGTACATACACCTATTGATGGCTAATTTTGATCTTGAATCCGATGTCGTTTGGATGTCGGATCGACGGGATCAATTAGCCCCTAAGTAGATGTTTTGGGTGTTTGAATATAATATTATATTTCGGAATATTATATTATATTATTTACTGTTCATCAGCGGTTTTCGGAGTTGCTTCCCGTTGCAGGGGTTCGCGGTTGACGGTCGTGGTACCGTCGAAATGCCGGAACCCGCTGCGGATCGGCTGGCAGCGGTCGGTAGTACCGCCGCAGCGATCCGGTAGACTTATATGATGTTTGTCATACTGTTGCATGCTTTGCTTCTTATATGTGTATGTTCATAGCATTCCTTCCCTGTTGTGCATTAGTTGCATTGGTTAGGGTGTGGGTGATCCTTGGGTCGCCGTCCCGAGGCTGGAAGCTCGGACTTAGCCCTAGGACCGGGGTTGGGTGGTTTGGACCCGGTTTGAATTGTAGTGTCCAGTCAAACTTGATGCTAGGCTTAGATGACTGGTACACTTGTTGCTTGATGATTGTAGAGGTCGTGTCGGCCTGGAGTCGGATCTGAGGTGTAGCCAGTGTCCGGCGTTCTTAAACTCTTGAGTAGAGGAGTTACCTACTCAGTGGTGTCTTTTCCCACCAAATAGTGTTCTGTGTCCTGTTGAGAGTCGACATGTGACCAGCCCGGCTGGAAGATCATGATCGGGGCCTCACGGACACGCGGTGGGGTTATGGGACCCCTGTATACACCCAGATCCTACTTGAGGGCGACACTGTTGCGTTTCCCTCTTCCTTCTGTGTGTCGTAGTGTAGATCCCTACTGAGCTTAGTGCTCACACCTACCCGGGCTGCGTTTTGGAGGTGCAGGCGTCAGTTCTTCTTCCATGGCCCCTACCGGGCAGTTGGTCGGCGGTGCGGCGGCGCCAGGCGGAGTTTGAGAGGTGGTGATTTTTACTGCTTTTATACCCTATGTTAGATAGTCTCCTACGGGAGTAATGTTGTATTTGAACTCCCCCCCTCTCCGAGGATATGTATATTAAATCTTTTTTGAGTTCTTAAATCTGTGGTTCGAGGCTTCATTATTATATTGTCTTTTAATTTGGGGGTGCTTTTGGTGAACTGTTTGGGAGACCAATAGGATAGAGGGAACCCTCGCCAGCTTTTCTTCCGCGTTTGTTAGGTTCTGGTTCGCGTCGCTCGGCCCGGTTGGGCTTTTGCGGGTCGGGGCGCGACAGTATGGCTGTCTATATTGTTGATATTGCTGGCCACTTGGACGGAATTGAGTTGTGGGTTGATTTACTTGTGGATTCCCATAGTTGAGATTGGGGTGATCCCTCCATCCCGGATTATACGTGATTGAATAGGGATCATAATTCCTTTGCGGTAGTCCAGGAAAACTACCCGCTGCATTCACTTGTTCACTGGGCTCCTCTTGACGAGTTGGGCACATGTCGGTTGGATGTCCTGTCACCGAACAAATCCCACAAACCTTCGCTGTTTGCATATTACCTCATTAACATGTTTTGAATAAGAGAAGTTAGACTCGCAATCTGTTGTTTAACGAATGAGACATTTACCTCATTAACATGTTTTGAATAAAAAACAAGTCTAGTACTAAATTGTTGAGAATTAGTCGCCATATTTGCAATCAAGTTTCTCGCGGCTTCAGGAGTTTTATCCACCAAAGCTCCTCCACTAGCGGCATCAATCATACTCCTGTCATTGGTTAATAAGCCCTCATAAAATATTGGATAAGTAATTGCTCACTAATTTGATGAGGGGGACAGCTTGCACATAATTTCTTGAAACGTTCCCAATACTCATGTAGAGATTCTCCGTTATGTTGCCTTACACCACAGATCTCTTTCCAAATGTTGGCTGCCCTTGAAGCTGGGAAATATTTCTCCAAAAACAACCTCTTCATCTCATTCCATGTAGTAATACTCCCAGATGGTAAATAATAAAGCCAATCCTTAGCCGAATCCTTCAAAGAAAACGGGAAGGCTCTCAATTTGATTTGATCTTCAGTCACCCCCATGGGTTTCATACTTGTGCACACAACATGAAGCTCTTTTAAATGCTTGTGAGGATCTTCACCTGTAAGTCCAAGAAAAGTGGGTAAGAGATGTATTAGTCCAGATTTCAATTCAAAAGTAGTAGCAACATCCAAAGTAGGGAATGTAATGCATAAGGGTTGTTGATTCAAATCTGGGGCTGCAAGTTCTTTCAAAGTCCGATTTTCGGCCATGACTTCTTGCTCTTCTAATTAAGAATCACCAACAAATAAGTGGTCAAGAGTCAAATCGTTCTTCTCAATGTTTCTCCGAGCTTCCCTCCTTAACCTGTGTAAAGTTTTTTCTATCTCTGGATCGTACTGTAAATCACCTTGATTAAAAGATCGAGCTATACTCATAAACAATCAAAAAGTTTCCGGTAAACCGAGAAAAACAGATCAAGAAAATTTGTGTAAACTCTTTTTTTTTATGAAAATAAAGATCACAGTAAGCACAAAAATCAACTAGAATCACACCTCGGCAACGACGCCAAAATTTGATGTGTTGTCATAGGCACTCAAAAATAAAACCAATACCCTTCAAAATAAATGTAGTAGAGCGAGTACGAGTCGATCCCACGAAGAGTGTTTAGCCTAGTTTTGTGCTTAGTGAACAAAGATGGGGGGTTTTAAATGTGAGGAAAACAGTAAAGAAATAATCTAAAGCGAAGAATTGAATTAAATCAAGAGAACAAACCTTGGTCTGAGTCAACATCCACCATCGGAATCCAACAACTGATCATCGATGCAAGTATATATCAATTCATACCATGAATATTCACCGTTCAAATTAAATTCGAATCTCTCCTCAATCATAGTTAATTAGAAACAAGCGATCTAATCAACTCTAACTACTAAACAATCTAAGACACGTGCTGTAGATTTAATCTACTAGCAGCCTTAAGAATAGGGAGATCGATGAAGCTAAATAACACAAGCACAAGCGGTTGTATTTAATCTAGTCGAACATTCCTAAGATCCAATGATCTCTGAAACGCAGCAAATCAATAGATCCTAGTTGCTTCGCAGATTAGAGGGATCAAACAATTACGGATTTGATATCCAACCTAGCAGTAGATCACAATGAATAATAAACTAGTAGGCCTCCTAGCAGTTAGACAAGACAATCATGAAGATTTAATCTCAGAAGAAAATCCAATACTCAAGTATAAACTGAACAATAAAAATAGATTAGATCTCACAGTTTCATTGATTCCGAGGTTTTAGTCTCCTCGACCAAGAACTAAGGTTTAGCCACGCAAGGCCATCAAGAACAATCCAATCCTTTAAAGAAGAAAGAAGAATCCTAGAAATATCAAAGAAATAGAAAGGAGCAGCCAAAAAACCTCTAGAATTCGCCCCCCTTAATCCCTAAAAAGAACTGTGAGGACCCGTCCCTCTACTCCTGTGGCTCGTCGTGGACCGCAAGGGCAATTTGGTAAATTGCGCCTTGTCGGCTTGTTTCACACCCGCGTGTGCACACACTGACCGTGTTTGAGGTAATGTTTGGTTAGAACGGTTAGTGGGACACGGGATCGAAAGATCCGGACTTAGGCTTGAGTTCTTGCCTAAATTTAGCTATCAGCACAAAGAGGATTGATCTTCTCTAGCTAAGAGATCGATCTTCTTGTGCCAGAAAGTCAAGTGTGATCGTCATGAAGGATCGATCCTTGCCTAGGGAAGGATCGATCATTCAAAAGTCGGTTCTTTTGCCTATAAAGCAGACGAGATTTTCTTCCTTGAATCCCTTTTGAAATCCGGAGATTTGAGCTCAGATCTTGCGATTTTTGAAGGCATTTGAGGACGATCCAAGGCCTAGCTGCTTGGATCTAAGCTGCTCTTGCTCCGGTAGGGATTCCTACCTACATTTATTCCGGGTTTTTGGAGTTTCCGGTTTGATTATGTTCTTTTACTTAGATCTTTTGATATGCATGTTTGTTTCTCGTGTTTTCACCGATTTTGGACTCGTGGGATCTTGATCTATCAGATCCCAGAGTTTGGTTGAGTTTGGATGTCCCTTCCGGCGGTATTTTCTCACCGGAAGGATGCCGGAGAACCCATTCGGATCGATCCCTCTTGAGGAAGGATCGATCTCTCTGGGTTGGTCATGCTATGCCCGATGAAGCATCGATCTCCTGCTTGGAGGAGATCGATCCTGGTTCTTGGGTAGCACGGCTACCCTTTGTCGCGAAGAAGATCGATCTTCCTGGGAGGAAGGATCGATCTTTCTTGGTGCGACACAAAGGGTGTCCTCTGTCTCGAGAAAGATCGATCTTCCTGGGAGGAAGGATCGATCTTCTTTGGCTCGACAGTGAGGGAAGCTCACTGTTACTCAAGAGATCGATCCTTTCTTAGGAAAAGATCAATCCTTCAGTAGCAGAGAGGGTTTTTCATGGTTTTTTGCCCGCGGGGCTTGGTATGTCGGTTTTTCTTACCGCTTTATACCTTGTATATACGTTTAAGCATGCTAGCCCTATAATAGGGCAGTGGTGAACCGGGGGAGTGATGACTCCCGGGATGTCTAGAATAAACGGGCGGGTAGCCCTACAGCTTTATTTGTTATATATGTGAGTTGTTGTTTGCGGGGCTGCTTTCGGGTGCAGGTTTATGGTGGACTGTTGGCAGTTGGTGGTGGTACCACTGCAGCAGTCCGTAGACCTTATTTAACTGTTCACCACCACGGGCCGGCAGTTTGCCGTGCCCCGACCTTATTATTGTATAACATCACATACTGTTGCATGTTTATCTGTATTATCCTGCGCATGTTCATACATGCATTGTGTTGTGCATTAGTTGCATCTGTGTAGGGCGTTGCCGATCCGGGGCTTTCGGGTAGCCCGGATCTAGCTCTAGGACCGTGGTGGGCAGCTTGGCCCAGGTCTCGGTTTGTAGTATTAAGTCGTTTTCGATGATAAGATTAGTTTGACCTGAATACGTGTTGTTTGAGGTTTAGAGGTCCTGTCGTCTCCGAAGTCGTATCCGAAGTGTAGCCGGAGTCCGGTGTCCTTAAACTCTTGGGAGGAGGAGTGCCTGCCCAGCGGTGTCCTGGCCCGCCAAACAGTGTTCTGTGTCCTGTTGAGAGTATGCAGTGTTTTGGGCCTGCGTTCACGGACCTTCGGTAGGGTTTTGGGACCCTTGTATACACTTAGGATAGACTTGGGGGATGACACTGTTGTGTTCCCTCCCTTGTGAGTGTCGTAGTGTAGTGTCCCTGCTGAGCTTAGTGCTCACTCCTACCCGGGCTGCGTTTTACAGGTGCTGGCGCTAGCTCTTCTTCGGTCGCCCCTACCGGGCCGGTGTTTGGTGACGTGGCGGCGTCTGGCGGTGCTTGAGAGGTGGCGATCTTCCAGTTTTATACCTTTTGTTATAGATAGTCTACTACGGGAGTGATAAATGTATAATTTCCCTGTTTTGAGGTTTTGTAATATATGTCAGTTCAGTCTTTGAGATTTGTAATTTGGGTGAATACAGGATGATTATGTTTTGCTAAGGTAACCAGTACGATTAGAGGGAAACCTCGCCAAAATTTCCGCAGTAGGTTAGGTTCCGCTTCGCGTCACCCGGCCAGGTTGGGCCTACACTGGTCGGGGCGCGACAAATTGGTATCAGAGCATAGGCTGTAGATCCCAGGGTGTTAGGATCAGGATTCGGTTGAGATTGAGCGTGGAATGGGTTAGTTCTATGTCTAGAACATCCTTGCATGCTCTCCTTGCGATGTGTTATGCTTTTCCGCTTTATTGATGTGTTGATTGTTTTGCCGTTCTGACGAATGAAAGCTCGTTTGCTATTGGTGATCGTGCAGATGTCGGGAGCTCACGGCCGACCTCCGGTTGCCGATCGGGGTGGGGCACGACCTGGTCGACCCGCCCGACCGGACAGGACTGCTCCTGTCAGGGTGGTCCGGGCTAGACGGACTGTACCATCACCAGTAGCAGTTTCAGTCGAGCAGGCAGAGGTCTTCCTCGCCGAGGAGGAGGCCCCTGTTCCTGTCGACGGGCGGGCCTCGGTGGCTATCACAATGGCTTTCCAGCGGCTGAACCCGCCCAGGTTCAATGGTGCGACTGGAGATCCGACCGCAGCGGACGACTGGCTCGACGGAGCCTCGCGCGTCCTGGAGGCTCTCTTCGTCGAGGACGACCGGGTTCGGGTCACCCTCGCAGCGTTCCAGCTCGATGGAGACGCTCGTGACTAGTGCCGCACCGCCCAGCACACCAGTGACGGAGAGGTGCCACTGTGGGAGGAGTTCAGGGCGATGTTCTTGGACGTGCACTTTCCAGCTAGTGCACGTGACGCCCTGACCCGCGAGTACCAGTCCCTCTTGCAGGGTACTCGCTCAGTTCAGCAGTACGCCTCCCGGTTCATGCACCTTGTTCGGTTTGCGGGGTCAGTTGCAGCAGAGCAGGCAGCCAGGGTGCGTCAGTTCGAGTGGGGATTTCGGCCAGAGATCCGGCGGCAGACGAGCTCATACTGCTTCTAGTCGTACTCGGCGATCCTGAACTGTGCCTTGTCAGTAGAGGCTCAATTGCGGGACGACAGGTGCCGGGCAGTTCCACCGGCACCCCTCACCAGTATGCAGCAGCGACCCCAGGGCAGAGGGGGGTTCGGTAAGGGGCAGCCGTGGCGTCAGCGGCCCTTTCAGCAGCGGCCGCAGCGTGCACCGCAGTTCCAGCAGCCGCTACCGAGCCCACCAGCCCCGTTTCTACTAACGGCCGAGCCATCTGGGCAGGCTTCTTCAGGGGGGACCAGGGACGGTGGCCTGGCCGCGCGACACCCACTTGCTTCCTATGCGGGCAGCCGGGACACTACAATAGAGACTACACTTCGCGAGGAGCGCAGAACGCTATGCCGTAAGGCAGTAGAGGCCGAGGGTCCGGTGCCTGGCAGGGGAGCGGGGGTGGGCTCGGGCAGGGGCGTCCCAGGGGTGGAGGTGGGCATCGGGGGCAGGTGTTTGCCCTCCCAGTTCGCGAGCAGCAGGACACCGTCCAGCTGTATCAGCCGCCACCATAGTACCAGCAGCCGTTGCAGTGCCAGCAGCCACAGCAGTACCAGCAGCCACGGCAGTATCAACAGGCAGTGGCAAAGCCATCCGTTCTCAGAGGTATCTTTCAACTTTCCAGTTCCTTAGTAGATGTGCTGATAGATTCAGGAGCGTCTCACTCCTACATTGCTAGCATGTGCGTGGCATCGCTAGGGTTAGAGACGAGTCGGCTAGAGGTAGCACAGTTTGTAGACTCACCGATCGACGGAGCGGTCAGGGTGGACCGGGTTTGCCGATCTTGTTCCTTGGAGGTTGGTGGCCTCCGGGTCTGTCTAGACCTGCGGGTGCTAGACATGGCCGGCTTTGACGTGATACTCGGTATGGACTGGTTGGCAGCATACCGGGCTGTCATCGAATGTGGTCACCGGAGGGTGGTTGCTTGGACACCCGACGGGACACGGTTTGAGTTGTTGGGGGATCGGTTCTCCGCCGATTCCTTTGCTTGTGGTGTAGGGAGGCATGGCAGCGACCTCTCAGCCTTGTTGGCCAGCCTGTCCCTGTCCGGTTCTGAGGGAGTGCAGCAGCGCAGTTTTCCCAGGATCGTGTGCGACTACACCGACGTGTTTCCCAAGGTGTTGCCAGGGCTTCCACCGCCCAGAGAGGTCGATTTTGAGAACGACCTAGTACCAGGTACCACACCGATCTCTCTCCCAGCTTTCAGGATGGCACCAGCAGAGCAGAGTGAGTTGAGGACCCAGCTAGACGAGCTTACCAGCAGAGGCTTCATCCGTCCCAGCATGTCTCCCTGGGGGGCGCCAGTGTTGTTCGCAAAGAAGAAGGATGGTACCATTCGACTTTGCATAGACTACAGGCGGCTCAACAGGGTGACGGTGAAGAACAGGTTTCCGATGCCGCGGATCGACTACCTGTTTGACCAGTTGCGAGGATCTTCGGTGTTCTCGAAGATCGACCTCCGCACCGGCTACCACCAGTTGAGGGTTCGAGATTGCGACATCCCGAAAACGGCATTCCGGACTCGGTACGGCCTGTACGAGTTCGTGGTGATGCCGTTTGGGCTGACGAACGCACCAGCAGCGTTCATGGATCTCTCGGCCCTTCCTAGACGAGTTCGTGGTGGTGTTCGTCGACGACATTCTTATATACTCCCTGTCAGAGGCGGAGCACGAGCGACACTTGGTGACAGTGTTGCAGCTACTTAGGGAGCATCGGCTTTATGCCAAGGCTTCCAAGTGCGAGTTCTGGCTTGCACAGTTGGGGTTCCTTGGACACGTGGTGTCGGCAGCAGGGATCTCGGTCGACCCCGCCAAGGTCAAGGCAGTCGTACAGTGGCAGAGACCGAGGACAGTGTTCGAGGTCCGCAGTTTCCTGGGCTTGGCGGGGAACTACAGGCGGTTCGTGCGGGACTTCTCCAGAGTCGCCGGGCCGTTGACCAGACTGACACAGAAGGCCGTCCCGTTCGTGTGGGATGATGCTTGTGAGCGAGCCTTCGTGGAGCTGAGGACCAGGTTGACCAGTGCACCGGTGCTGATCGTCCCCGAGCGAGGCGTGGGTTACAGTGTCTACTGTGACGCCAGTGGTGAGGGTTTGGGGTGTGTCCTCTTGCAGGAGGGCCACGTAGTTTCCTATGGTTCTCGCCAGCTGAAGAACCATGAGAGGAACTACCCGACCCACGACTTGGAGCTTGCAGCGGTGGTCTTCGCCCTGAAGACCTGGGCGTCACTACCTCTATGGCGAGAAGTTTTCTGTCTTCTCGGACCACAAGAGCTTGAGGCACATTTTCACTCAATGTGACCTCAACCTGAGGCAGCGACGCTGGATGGAGCTACTGGAGGACTACGACTTTGAGTTGCTTTACCATCCTGGTAAGGCAAACGTCGTAGCAGACGCGCTGAGCAGACAGGTGAGAGATACCAGGGCAGCAGTTGTAGGGATGTCCGCGTGGTAGTGGCAGGCTCTAGAGACGATGGGCCAGTTGGGGCTCGAGTTTGAGGATCGGGGATCCGACAGCTTTCTCTACGCAGTGCAGAGTATGCCAGCAGTTCTAGCCAGAGTGTTAGAGGCACAACACAGTGACCCAGAGCTCGAGGAGGTACGCACAGCAGCGGGCACAGAGGGCGCAGACAAAGACTGGACAGTATCGCCATACGGAGGGCTGCGGTTTCGAGGCAGAGTAGCAGTTCCAGCAGACCCAGTTCTTCGAGACGACGTCCTACGAGAGTTCCACCACTCTCGCTTTGCAGTTCATCCCGGCAGCACCAAGATGTACTAGGATCTTCGGCGACAGTTCTGGTGTCGCGGGATTAAGAGGGCAGTGACGGAGTTCGTATCGCGCTGCCTTACCTGTCAGAAGGTTAACGCAGAGCACCAGCGGACTCCGAGGTTACTACAGCCGCTTCCACTAGCTGAGTGGAAGTAGGAGCACATCACGATGGACTTTGTGACCGGGCTACCGAGGTCTCCTAGGGGGAATGACAAGATTTGGGTCATCGTTGATCGATTGACCAAATCGGCGCACTTCCTGCCTATGCGGACGACAGACACGTCTGACAGGTTGGGCGGTTTGTACGTCCGAGAGGTGGTCAGACTACACGGGGTTCCTGTATCTATCGTGTCAGACCGTGACCCCAGGTTCACCAGCAGGGTCTGGTGGGGCTTTGAGGAGGCAGTTGGCACACTCCTGACCTTCAGTACGGCGTTTCATCCGCAGACATACGGGCAGTCAGAGCGAACGATCCAGATCTTGGAGGACATGCTGAGAGCATGTATCCTCGACACAGGAGGCAGCTAGGAGGAGCACGTTCCCTTGGTGGAGTTCACCTACAACAACAGCTACCAGTCCAGTCTTGGAGTAGCACCTTTCGAGGCGTTGTACGGTAGGCCGTGTCGTTCCCCAGTTTGCTGGACAGATGTTGGAGAGGCTCCACCCACCGATCCAGACATCGTCAGGAGGTCGTCAGAAGGGTTAGTGCAGATCAGGCAGAGGCTTCTGACGGCTCAGAGCCGGTAGAAGAGCTATGCAGATCAGAGGCGGCGACCGTTTGAGTTCGCAGTTGGCGACAGTGTGTTCCTGCGGGTAGCACCGTACAGAGGTTCTGTCAGGTTTGGCAGCGGGGGCAAGTTGGCCCCGAGGTTCGTCGGGCCGTTTGAGATCTTAGAGAGGGTCGGCAAGGTAGTCTACCGCTTGGACCTTCCTCAGCACATGTCTGTTGTGCACCCGACCTTTTACGTGTCGATGCTGAGGAAGTACCATCCCGCCCATCGCATGTCGTCAGAGTGGACGACATCGAGCTTCAGTCAGACGCGATGTTTGTGGAGCAGCCTGTTCGAGTACTTGACCGGAGGGATCAGGTCATGCGGAGCAAGATGATTCCCTTGGTCAAGGTACTGTGGAGGCACAGAGGTGTCGAGGAGATGACCTGGGAGCGCGAGGCGCGCATGCGGCAGGAGTATCCGCACTTGTTCCCTTCTCGAGGTAACTTTTGTCCTGTCTTCTAGTGTAGCTGTTTCTTTTGTTCCGAGCCCTACCTTTATCGAATCTCGAGACGAGATTTCCTTTAAGAGTATTAGGATGTGAGTACCCGTCCCTCTACTCCTGTGGCTCGTCGTGGGCCGCAAGGGTAATTTGGTAAATTACGCCTTGTCGGTTTGTTTCACACCCGCGTGTGCACACACTGACCGTGTTTATGGTAATGTTTAGTTAGAACGGTTAGTGGGACCCGGGATCGAAAGATCCGGGCTTAGGCTTGAGTTCTTGCCTAAGTTTAGCTTTCAGCACAAAGAGGATCGATCTTCTCTAGCTAAGAGATCGATCGTCTTGTGCCAGAAAGTCAAGTGCGATCGTCATGAAGGATCGATCCTTGCCTAGGGAAGGATCAATCATTCATAAGTCAGTTTGTTTGCCTATAAAGCAGACGAGATTTTCTTCCTTGAATCTCTTTTAAAATCCGGAGATTTGAGCTCAGATCTTGTGATTTTTGAAGGCATTTGAGGACGATCCAAAGCCTAGCTGCTTGGATCTAAGCTGCTCTTGCTTAGATCTCTTGATATGCATGTTTGTTTCTCGTGTTTTCACCGGTTTTGGACTCGTGGGATCTTGATCTATCAAATCCCAGAGTTTGGTTGAGTTTGGATGTCCCTTCCGGCGATATTTTCTCGCTGGAAGGACGCCGGAGAACAAATTCGGATCGATCCCTCTTGAGGAAGGATCGATCTCTCTGGGTTGGTCATGCTACGCCCGATGAAGGATCGATCTCCTTCTTGGAGGAGATCGATCCTGGTTCTTGGGTAGCATGGTTACCCTTTGTCGCGAAGAAGATCGATCTTCCTGGGAGGAAGGATCGATCTTCCTGGGAGGAAGGATCGATCTTTCTTGGTGCGACACGAAGGGTGCCCTCTGTCTCGAGAAAGATCGATCTTCATGGGAGGAAGGATCTCTCTTCTTTGGCTCGACAGTGAGGGAAGCTCACTGTTACTCAAGACATCGATCCTTTCTTGGGAAAAGATCAATCCTTCAGTAGCAGAGAGGGTTTTCCATGGTTTTTTGCCCGCGGGCCTTGGTATGTCGTTTTTTCTTACCGCTTTATACCTTGTGCATATGTTTAAGCATGCTAGCCCTATAATAGGGCAGTGGTGAACCGGGGGAGTGATGACTCCTGGGATGTCTAGAATAAACGGGCGGGTAGCCCTACAGCTTTCCTTAGCCTCTCATGCCGGCGTGCGCCGAGAACTTTACCTATTATATATGTGAGCTGTTGTTTGCGGGGCTGCTTCCCGGTGCAGGTTTGTGGTGGACTGTATGCAGTTGGTGGTGGTACCACTGCAGCAGTCCGTAGACCTTATTTATCTGTTCACCACCCCGGGCCGGCAGTGTGCCGTGCCCAGACCTTATTATTGTATAACATCACATACTGTTGTATGTTTATCTGTATTATCTTGCGCATGTTCATACATGCATTGTGTTGTGCATTAGTTGCATCTGTGTAGGGCGTTGCCGATCCGGGGCTTTCGGGTAGCCCGGATCTAGTTCTAGGACCGTGGTGGGTAGCTTGGCCCAGGTCTCGATTTGTAGTATTCAGTCATTTTTGATGATAAGGTTAGTTTGACCTGAATACGTGTTGTTTGAGGTTTAGAGGTCGTGTCGTCTCCGAAGTCGTATCCGAAGTGTAGCTGGAGTCCGGTGTCCTTAAACTCTTGGGAGGAGGAGTGCCTGCCCAGCTTAGTGCTTACTTCTACCCGGGCTGCGTTTTGCAGGTGCTGGCGCTAGCTCTTCTTCGGTCGCCCCTACCGGGCCGGTGTTTGGTGACGTAGCGGCTTCTGGCGGTGCTTGAGAGGTGGCGATCTTCCAGTTTTATACCTTTTGTTATAGATAGTCTCCTACGGGAGTGATAAATGTATAATTTCCATGTTTTGAGGATTTGTAATATATGTCAGTTCAGTCTTTGAGATTTGTAATTTGTGTGAATACAGGATGATTATGTTTTGCTAAGGTAACCAGTATGATTAGAGGGAAACCTCGCCAAAATTTCCGCAGTAGGCTAGGTTCCGCTTCACGTCACCCGGCCCGGTTGGGCCTACGCGGGTCGGGGCGCAACAAGAACCCTATTTATAGCCCATAAGTTTCCCATCCTCGGATTTGATCTGAACCGTTGAATTTCTTCACTGGGAAAGTAGGATCAATCCCTCTATGGGTGTCGGATCGATCCTTCTCATCGGAATCTTTGATTTCTGGCTACGCCCGAGTGGGATTGATCTTACCAGGGGTGTCGGATCGATCTTCTAAGTAGGATGGATAGTAGGATCGATCGGACTGTGTACAGCTGAAAAGTATGCGTTCTGTCAGGTTTCTGCATAGAAGGATCGATCTTATTATGGAGACGGATCGATTGGACTTTCCAGTGTATTTACTGTTCTCCCATACAGACTGCGCCATCGGTACTAAAATTGCCGTAACTTCCTTTAGCAGACTCGGAATCATGAACCGTAAAATTCTCCAGAAACTACACTTCAAGAGCTTTCCATCCATATATGACACATCATCTGGTTCTTCATCAGCAGGTACAGTTTAATCTTTAAATTTGATCTAAATACTCTTTACAGCTTCTTTTCGTACTTAAGGACTTCAATTGCATCCTAAATCAAAATATAAGAATAATGAGTGTATTTAGGTACCAAATAAGCACAGGAGACTAAGTATTAAGGGATAAAAATATAACATTATGTATCATCATCAGTCGACCATCAACTGTGCAACATTATTTGGAAAAGCGGCAGTCGATCTTCGCATCGACCCTGAGAAGTCTTTTTCTTGAAAGAGGCTCACGGTCGATCTCATGAATGAGGCGACGGTCGAATGTGAGTATAGTGAGCGCGACGGTCGATCTCACAGATGATGTGATGGTCGACTGTCACTATTCATTCAACACTGCACCATTGATACTAAAAATACTTTAACGTCCTCTAGGAAACTCGGAATCACGAACAGTAAAACTTTTCAGAAACTAGACTTCAAGTGCTTGCCAATCATATATGGAAAAGCATCTGGTTTTTCATGAGAAGGTAAAATTTAATCTTTCAAGTTAACCCATATAATTTTTTCAGCTTCTTTTAGCTCCAATTTCCTGCATTACTCAAATAACTATGTCAAGCAACATATAAATATAAAAATAGTACTATAGAGGTTGATTAAAGGTGATAATCTAGCGATTGAGATGGTTATAAGACTGTTCAGAGTGCACTTTCATGGACTCATCAGGTTCCAGCAGCTTCCTCTACACAATATAGAGTATGCCAGCAGTCCTAGCCAGCGTAATAGAGGCGTAACGCAGTGACACAGAGCTCGAGGAGTTTCGCACATCGGCAGGCACGAAAGGGCCAGGTGGAGACTGGACAGTGTCATAAGATAGAAGGCTACGATTCTGAGGCAGAGTAGCGGTTCCAACAGATCCAGTTCTGTGAGAGGACGTCCTACAAGAGTTTCATCACTCTCGCTTTGCAGTTCATTCTAGGGGCACCAAGATATACCAGGACCTGCGGTGGCAGTTCTGATGGTGCAGGATGAAGAGGGCACTAACGGAGTTCGTATCTCGCTGCCTTACCTATTAGAAAGTCAAGGCAGAGCACCAAGGAACTCTAGGGTTACTTCAGCCCCTTCCACTGGCTGAGTGGAAGTGGGAGCACATAACGATGGACTTCGTGACCGGACTACCAAGATTTCCTAGGGGGGATGACGTGATTTGGGTCATCGTGGATCGATTGACGAAATCGGCAAACTTCCTGCCTATAAGGACGACAGAGTCGATGGACAGGTAAGGCAGTATGTACGTCTGAGAGGTGGTCAGACTACACGGAGTTCCAGTATCTATAGTGTCAGACCGTGACCTCAGGTTCACCAGCAGGTTCTGGCGAGGTTTTCAAGAGGCAGTTAGCACACTCCTGACTTTCAGCATGACATTTAATCCACAGACAAACAGGCAGTCAGAGCGAACGATCAAGATCTTAGAGGACATGCTGAAGGCATGTGTCCTCGATGCCAGAGGCAGCTGAGAGGAGCACATTCCCTTGGTGCAACAACAGCTATCAGTCCAGTCTTGGAGTAGCACCTTTCGAGGCGTTGTACGGTAGGCCGTATCATTCCCTAGTGTGCTGGACAGAGGTTGGAGAGGCGTCACTCACAGGTCCAAATATAGTCCGGCGGTCATCAGAGAGACTAGTGCAGATCAGACATAGACTACTGACGGCTCAGAGCCGGCAGAAGAGTTATGCAAATCAGAGGCGATGATCGTTAGAGTTTATAGTTGGCGACAGAGTGTTCTTGCGAGCATCGCCGTATAGAGGGTCAGTCAGGTTTTGCAGAGGTGGTAACTTGGCGCTGAGGTTCATCGGGCCGTTCGAGATCCTAGAGAGGATTGGTGAGTTAGCTTTCCACTTGGACCTTCCACAGCACATGTCGGCCATGCATCCGACTTTTCACGTGTCGGTGTTGAGGAAGTATCACCCGGACCCGTCTCCTGTCATCAGGGTGGATGACATCGAGCTTGAGGCAGACGCGACTTGTGTTGAGCAGCCGGTTCAGGTACTTGACCGGAGGGATCAGGTCTTGTGGGGCAAGATGATTCCCTTGGTCAAGGTAGTGTGGAGGCACAGAGGCGTCGAGGAGATAACCTGGGAGCATGAGGCGCACATGCGGCAGGAGTATCCGTGTTTGTTTCCTTCTCGAGGTAGCTTTTGTCCGGTCTTCTAGTGTAGCTTCTTTTTCTGTTTCCGAGCCCTACCTTTATCGAATCTCGAGACGAGATTTCCTTTAAGGGCATTAGGATGTGAGGATCTGCCCCTCTACTCCTGGGGTCGACTGCATGGGTCGGGCCCGTGGCTCGTTTGCTTGTTTCCCGTCGAGCACGCGATCCGGTAGTTCGCTTTGTTTTGTTGGCCACAAAGGGCAATTTGGCAAATCATGCCTTGTCGGTTTGTTTCACACCCGCATGTGTACACACTGACCATGTTTGTGTTAATATTTGCTTAGAACGGTTAGGTAAACTCGGGATCGAAAGATCCGGGCTTGGGCTTGTGTTCTAATCCAAGTCTAGCTTTCTGCACAAAAGGATCGATCTTTTCTTTCTAAGAACGTAGATCATTTGGTGCCAGAAGGTCAAGTGCATCGTCATGAAAGATCGAGATCTTTCATTGAGGAAAGATCGATCATTCATTGAGGAAAGATCGATCATTCATTGAGGAAAGATCGATCATTCATTGAGGAAAGATCGATCATTCATAAGTCGGTTCGTCCGTCTCTTAAACGGACGCAACCCCCTTCTCTTTTCTCCTTTTGAAATCTGTCGTTCTTGAGCTCAGATCTTGCAAGATTTTAGAAAAGATTGAGGACGATCTTGATTGAAGCTGCTCTAGTCTACGTAGGGATGCTACCTACTTGCTTTTTCGATTTTTGAGAGTTTTGAGCTTTCCTGTGTTTGTTTTGAGTAGATCTCCATGCATGCTTGTTGGTTTTCAGTGAAAGTACCAGTTTTGGACTCGTGGTCCTTCGTACTACCAGATCCCAAGGTTTTGTGGGGTTTGGTAGAGTGTCCCGGCGGTATTTTCCTTCTCTTGTTAGCCGGATAACCCATAGAGATCGATCCTTCTTGAGAAAGGATCGATCATCTTTGGGGCATCATGCCTGGCCTATCCATGATCGATCTTCTGGTGGAGAAGATCGATCTTTTGTTTGGCGAGCATGGACGGGCTCCCGGGTCATGAAAATGATCGATCATCCTGGAGGGAGGATCGATCCCTTTTGGGCTTGACCGGGCTATAACTCCTAGGTCGTTAGGAAGATCGATCCTTTCTTGGAAAAGATCGATCATCTTGGTGGTTGGGAGGTGTTTTCATTAGTTTTTGCCTGCGGGGCTTTGCATGTACGGGTTTTCTTTACCGCTTTATACATGGTACATATGATTAAGCATGTTATCCCCATAATGAGGGGTAGTGGTGAACTGGGAGAGTAATGACTCCCGGGATGTGTAGAATAAACGGGCTGGTCACCCTACTGCTTTCCTTAGCCTCGTTTGTCGGCGTGCGCCGAGGGCATATATATGTTGTAGCGATAGCAGTGTTTTTCAGGGTTGCTTCACATTGCTGGTTGTTTTCTGTGAGCTGGCTGGCAGTTGGTAGTGCTACCACTACAGTAGTTCCTTGGCTTATTTACCTATTCACCACCCCGGGTGGCAGGGCGCCGAGCCCAGACCATGCTTTATATTATCACATGTATCGTATGCTTACTTGTCTTCCTACGTGTGTTCATAGCATGCATATGATTGTGAATGAGATGCATAAGGTTAGGGCGTGGGCGATCTGTAGGGTCGCCATCCCGAGGTTTTGGAACCTCAGATTTAGCCCTAGGACCATGGCTGGGTAGCTTGGTCTAGAATTGGATGGTTGTGTTCAGTCAAATTCGATGACAGGTCTACATGATTTGAACACCTATTGATCGAGGTTTTAGAGGTTGTGTCGGCCTTAAGGCGGGTTCTGAGGTGTAGTCGATGTACGGTTCTCTTGTCTCTTGAGTAGAGGATATGCCTACTCAGCGGTGTCGGTCCCCGCCTAGTAGTGCCGATTTCCTGTTCGTGAGATGGCAGTGCTGGTTTCCTGAACGCTGAGGGTGACCCAGTATGTGACCAGCTCGGCTGGAAGACCAAGACTGATTCCTCTCAGAGACACGCGGTGGGGTTATGGGACCCCCGTGTACACTCAGGCTTTGCTTGAGGGCGACACTATTGTGTTCCCTCTTCCTTGTGTGCGTCGTCGTGTAGATTCCCTGCTGAGCTTAGTAGCTCATTCCTACCCGGGCTGTGTTTTGCAGGTGCAGGCGTTAGCTCCTCTTATGTGGTCCCTACCGGGCAAGTGTTTGGCGGCGTGGCAGAGTCTGGTGGAGTTTGAGTAGCGGTGATCATCTGTTTACCTCTTGTTATAGCTAGTCTCCTACAGGAGTATGTTGTATAACTAATTTCTTCTCTTCGAGGATTTATAGATTACTAACTTTTGGGTTTGTATCTATTATCTTGAGGTTTCTTTATCGCTTTAATTATAATGAGGGTGCTTGATGAATGCTTAGGGAAACTAGTAGATTAGAGGAAACCCTCGCCAAAAAAGTTATGCAGTTAGTTAGGTTCCGGTTCATGTCCCCCGACCCGGTTAGGTTATCGCTGGTCGGGGCGCGACAACTACGACTTCGAGTTGCATTACCATCTGGGAAAGGCAAACATCATAGCGGACGCGCTGAGCAGACAGAAGAGAGAGAGACCAGAGCAGCAGTGGCAGGGCTATCAGCGCGGCAGTGGCAGGCAGTAAGGACATTGGGCCAATTGAGGCTCGAGTTTGAGGATCTGGGTTCCAGCAGCTTCCACTACATAGTACAGAGTATGCCAGTAGTTCTAGCCAGAGTGATAGAGGCGTAGCGCAATGATGCAGAGCTAGAGGAGTTGCGCACATCAGCAGGCACGGAGGGCGCAGGCGGGGACTGGACAGGATCATCAGACAGGTTGGGCATTCTGTACATCAGAGAGGTCGTCAGACTATACTGAGTTCCAGTATCTATAGTGTCAGATCGTGACCCCAGGTTCACCAGCAGGTTCTGACAAGGTTTTCAAGAGGCAGTTGACACACTCCTAACTTTCAGCATGACATTTCATCCACAGACAAACGGGCAGTCAGAGTGGACGATCCAAATCTTAGAGGACATGCTGAGGGCATGTGTCCTCGATGTCAGAGGCAGCTGGGAGGAGCGCGTTTCCTTGGTGGAGTTCACCTACAACAACAGCTACCAGTCTAGTCTTGAAATAACACCTTTTGAGGCGTTATACGGTAGGCCATGTCATTCCCTAGTGTGCTGGACAGAGGTTGGAGAGGCGTCACTCACAGGTCCAGACATCGTCCGGCGGTCGTCAGAGAGACTAGTGCAGATCAGGCAGAGACTTCTAAAGGCTCAGAGCCGACAGAAGAGTTATGCAGATCAGAGATGACGACCGTTAGAGTTTGCAGTCGGTGACAGAGTGTTCCTGCGAGCATCGCCGTACAGAGGATAAGTTAGGTTTCACAGAGGTGGCAAATTGGCACCGAGGTTCGTCGGGTCGTTCAAGATTCTAGAGAAGATTGGCGAGCTAGCTTACCGCCTGGACCTTTCTCAGCACATGTCAGCCATGCATCCGACATTTCACGTGGCGATGTTGAGGAAGTCTTATCCGGACCCATCTCATGTCATCAAGGTGGATGACATCGAGCTTGGGGCAGACGGGACTTTCGTTGAGCAGCTCGTTCAGGTACTTGATTGTAGGGATCAGGTATTGCGGGGCAAGACGATTCCCTTGGTGAAGGTATTTTGGAGGCACATAGACGTCGAGGAGATGATCTGGGAGAGCAAGGCGCACATGCGGCAAGAGTATCCGCATTTCTTTCCTTCTAGAGGTAGCTCTTGTCCTGTTTTCTAGTGTAGCTTCTTTTTCTGTTTCAGAGCCCTAATCTTTTTGAATCTCGGAATGAGATTTCCTTTAAGGGTATTAGGATGTCAGGACATGTTCCTCTACTTCTGGGTCAACCGTCTAAGTCAGGCATGTGGCTCATTTTCTTGTTCCGCGCCGAGCACGCGATCCGGTGGATCGTTTTGTTTTGTGGACCGCAAGGACAATTCGGTAAATTACGTCTTGTCGGTTTGTTTCACACCTGCGTGTGCACACACTGACCATGTTTGTGAGGACCTATCCCTCTACTCCTGGGTCAACCGCTTGGGTCAAGCCCATGGCTCGTTGTGGACCGCAAGGGCAATTTGGTAAATTGTATCTTGTCGGTTTGTTTCACACCCACGTGGTGCACACACAACCCCTATGTTTGATTTATGTGTTTGCTAGAACCCTACGCGGGCTTGGGATCGAAAGATCCAAGCTCGGGCGCGCAGAAGCCTGTTTTTAGGTCAGCTGGTGGCGCATGTGCGATCGGTCACTCCAGAAGTGACCGATCGGACCTGTGTCGGTGGTCGGTGCGGCCGACGTGTCTGGATAAGGATGCGAACCGACTTAACCTGGCCCAGTCTTTCCGATCGGTCTTGGGACTGACCTATCGGACTCGAGCCTATAAGTAGCCCGAGTCCTCCTTTGTTTTTCCGGTTTGTTTCTCTTCTCCTTCTTCCCTTCCGTTCTCCCTCCTCCGGCCATCTTTTTGAGTGCTTGAGGGCTTGATGGACTCGTGGCAGCGTGAGGAACATCTGTGGTTTGGTTTGAAGCCGGTTTGGTGCTCGAATAGCCGGGAGTCAGCCGTGGTTTGTGTAGTTCGGTAGGTTTCTACCTACATGAGTTGATTTTTGGGTTTTCTCTTAATCTAGCCGGTAGATTTAGGTGTTCTTGGTGTTGTTATGATTTTCCTACGGATGGACTGCGTTACAGAAATTAAAGGTAATTAGTGAAGTTAATGGTTTTGATTAGCGTTTTCCCGGTAATCGAACCGTCGGATGTTTCCCAGTTTTAAATAGGTTGATCCTAACATGTTTATCTGTGGTTTTCTAAGTTGGATCTCGAATTTGACCTCGGGACGTCGGATCAACGAGGTCGTTTAGCCTCTAATTAGGGGATTTGATGTTTAAATAATATTATATCTTCAAAACATATAATATTATGTTATTTATGTTCATCTGAGTTTTTCGAGGTTGCTTCCCGTTGCAGGGCTCCACGGTTGATGGTCGCGGTACCGTGGTGATGCCGGGACCCGCTGCCGATTGGCTGGCAGCGATCGGTAGTTTCACTGCAACAATCCAGGTAGACTTGTTTGTTATTTTATCATACTGTTGCATGCTTACTTCTTACCTGCGCATGTATTTTTTGATTGTGCATTAGATTCATAAGGATAGGGCGTGGGCAATGGGTTGATCGCTAATCCGAGGCTTTCGGGTAGCTCGGATTTAACTCTAGGACCGTGGCGGGTAGCGTGGTCCAGGTTGCATGCTTTTATTTTATCATACTGTTGCATGCTTACTTCTTACCTGTGCATGATCATAGCATAAATTTTTTGATTGTGCATTAGATTCATAAGGATAGGGCGTGGGCGATGGGTTGATCGCTGATCCGAGGCTTTCGGGTAGCTCGGATTTAACTCTCGGACCGTGGCGGGTAGTGTGGTCCATGTTGGATGGTAGTATTCTGTTGATCTTGATGATAGGCTTAGTTGACTTGAATACATGTTGATCGATGATTTAAAGGTCGTGTCGGCCTCGAGTCGGGTTCTGAGGTATAGCCGGTGTCCGGTTATAACGACTTTTGGGTAGAAGGTGTGCCTACTCAGTGGTGCTATTTCCTGCCAGCAGTGCCGGTTTGCTGCTTGTGAGTCAGTAGTGTTGGTTTCCTGCTTACTGAGCGTGACCCATCGTATGACCAACTCGGCTGGAAGATCATGATTCTGGACTTCAGGGACACGCGGTGGGGTTATGGGATCCATGTGTACACCCAGACCTTACTTGGGGGTGACACTATTGTAATCCCTCCTTTCTGTGTGTCGTAGTGTAGAACCCTAATGAGCTTAGTGCTCACTCCTACCCGGGCTGCGTTTTGCAGGTGCAGGCCATTAGCTCTTCTTCGGTGGCCCCTACCGGGCAGGTGTTTGGTGGTACGGCGGCGTCGGTGATTGTCGTCTACCTTTTGTTATAGTTAGCCTCCTACGGGAGTGTGATGTATATTAATATAAACCCTTTTGAGGATTTAAATTTATCTTAAGGTTTGGAATTATTGTTAAATAAGGGTGCTTATGAATTGTTTTGGGAAACCAGTAAGTTAGAGGGAACTCTCGCCAAAATTTGAAACGAGCGGTCTACTCGTAATCCTCTCGTATCGGTCTCTACTGCTCCAATCGATCGGAATTGACCTGATCGGACTTGATTGAGTCCAATTGGCTGATCTGGCTCAAGGAATTGGATCAGGCTTGACTGGATTGGGCTAAGTGGCTTGGCTGAACCGGTTAAGTTGGCTGAGCCAATTTGGTCAAGGTTGGCTAGGATGATTCGATGGCTGAGGAGTCGCCGAAGTGGATCGCCGACGTAGGGGCGACGTCGGCGGTCGGGATCTTGGCAGGGTAGGTCATAGGATGGTGGGTAAGAGATCCACAGGAGAGGATTTTCCGGGAGGTTGCCGGATCGACGGGATCTGGAGGTCAACGGTGGCGGGTTTGGGTTGACCGGCGTCGGGGACGACGGAGAGCTCGGCGGAAGGCATGGAACAGTTAGGGAATGTAAGGATCTGGTATACGGAGGTTGGGGAAGGGTTTTAGGATGGTTTGGGGGTGGGATAGGGATCAGACGCGGGTTGACGGTTGTGAGGACCTGTCTCACTATTCCTGTGGCTCGTTGTTGACCATAAGGGCAATTTGGTAAATTGCGCCTTGTCAGTTTTTTCACACCCGCGTGTGTACACACCGGCCATGTTTTGATGTATGTGTTTGATTAGAATGGCTAGGTGGACCCGGGATCGGAAGATCCGAGCTTGGGCTTGTGTTTACCCCAAGTTTGTCTTTCTGGGCAAGAAGATCGATCTGTCTTGCTAAGAAGATCGATCTTCCTTGTTAAGGGGATCGATCTTCTTTGGGAAGAGATCGATCCCTCCGTGTCAGAAAGTCCTGGCGGTGACTCTTGCGAGGACGGCCGCCGTTGGCCGTCGCTCTCCCTTGTCAGAGGGAGAGAGGACTTTCCCTCCTCTCCTCCCCCTTTTTGCCTCCTTCTCTGGCTTTCCCCTTCCCTTTTCTTCTTCTCTTCTCCTTCTCTTCTTCTTCCATCTTCTTTTCTTATTCTTCCACGGTTCTGCTTCCCCTGTTTCCGGCTGAACCTTGTTCTTCTCCATTTTTCCTCCTCTGGCCACTGTTTTGGGCGTTCTAAGGCTCGTTGGAATCGTGGCGACGTGAGGAAGATCCCTGGTGTGGTTTGGAACCTTGTTGGTGACTGGTTGGCGGGGAAGCAACCAAGGATTGCGTTTTCGGTAGGTTTTCTACCTACGAGAGTTGTTTAATGAGTTTCTCTTAATCTAGCTGTTAGATCTTGTTGTTCTCTGTGTTATTGGATGCCTCTTCCCTATTAGAATTTCTGTTATAAGTTTTATAAGCTTTGGTTGAGAGTTTAGTAGGATTTAAGCATGTTTAATCTCAGATTTTCCAGTTTCTGCTGTTCTTGAAGAACAGCCGGTTTACGGCGCGTTTTTCGATCGGTACGTCCATGTTCTTGGGTTTTGATGAACATAAGAGTTGTAGATATTTGAATTGACTCTCAAAGCCAACTGATTTAATAATTTTCGGATTTTTATATGATTTATTATGAATTTATTACTGAAGGGCTGCGTTGCAGCAAGTAATTGGTAAGTTAGTTTGATTAGCGGTTTTGATTAGTGTTTTCCCGTTAATTTAGCCGTTAGTGTTTTAAATATCTATTATATAAGGAAGAGCGGTTTTTAAAATGTCTCAACTATAAGACATAAAGAGCGGTCCAGATCTATCTCCAAACACATCTAACGGTCCAGATTCCCATCCAAATTTTCAT